>NW_004624807.1:2682919-2737141 GCF_000247695.1 Heterocephalus glaber
TATACCTAAAATGTACCAATAAAAAAAACCCACAAGAACAGACATTAGCTAGACATGGAGGTGCATGCCTATAATCCCAGGACTCTGGAGGCTGAGGCAGGTGGATTGTCATGAGTTCAAAGTCAGCATGGGCTACACAGTGAGTTCAAGGCCAGCCTGAACTACATAGTGTGACCCTGTCTTCAAAAAAACAAAAAAACAATACAAAAAACCATTTACTACCTTATGTTCTTTTTGTTTTCAGGGATTGAACTCAGGGCCTCATGCATGCTGGGAAAAAAAATCAAGTTATATTATGTTCATGTACTTATTCCTCAAGATGAATGTATACTTCATGGAAGCATATACTAATCAAAAAAGGCTTAAAAAAAGATACATGGTGAACAGAACTTTAGTTAGATCAGTGTAATGCAAGATTGGTTAACAGTAGAATATCATTTGCTCTAATTCAACGCATTAACAAATTAAAGAAAAAATAAATATCATATAGTTATTTCAATAGATACAGGAGTGTTTTATAGAATTCTACACACATGTATTATTAAACAAAACTCTTAGAAAACTAGGAAAATACGGCAATTTCTTTAATAGTTAAATGAAGTCCATAGGAAGTCTGAAGTAAGAAAACATAATAAAAGCAGAATTAATAAAAGTATAATTTTTCACAATTACAGTTTATATGTGCAAAAAGATACCTACAATGATCTAATTTATTCAAATAAAGAAGAGACTTAAGCAAGGGTGTTGGGTACAAATCAATACACAACAATTTACCCATCACCAAGCACTCAGAAAATGTGACTTCATAAAGACATCCTTTGTTTGGCTTCTCATATCAGTAAAGTAGCTTGGCAAAACTAAACTTGCCTCAGATAATTAAAAAATGTGGAAAAATATTTTCGGAATTTTCCAGTTTTCTTTAGAGAAACACAATAGTTATGGAAAACAGAAAGAGACTTACAGGGAATCAACACTTGAAAAGTGACGTATGAAGCAGTGATTTCAGTTTGTGGCTGTCTCCAATGTGAGACATCATTTTGAGCACACAGATAACCACAGCTTTCCTGGTTTAATCCATTGGAGAACAGAAATTGGAACTGGAGAAAAAGTTAAAAATCAAATGAGAAATCCTAGAAGGCAAAGATCTACAGAGGGTGAATCTCAAGATCTGCACAAAAATTCACCCAAATCTTAAACTAATTACTAGCTCTCCTTGTCTAGGGAAGACCTCTGGGTGAGTATGACAAATGGAATACACACACACACACACACATACAAACTGGAAACTGAAAGAACTGAGGAGAAATTTAAGCTTCTGTTTCTTGCAAGAGAGATAGAATTTGGAGTTTCAGTCTATCTTAGCTAAAAAAAAGTCATTCTTCAGGGGGAAATAATAGAATTTCCTTTATAGATTTTTCATACTGCTCAGTATCCATCAATGATCAAAAGACTTTTTCAAAAACAGAAAAGTGTGAATAATAACCTAGAATTAAATAAGTCTGTAGACTCCAACTCTAAGATAATACAGATGTTACAACTGGAGGCAAAGATAAAGCACCGAGTATGAAACTGTCCCAAAACTTACAGAGAAAAATATATTAATAATGAACAGACAGGTTATATAACCAGAGAAATAAAACCTATATAGAACTAACAAAATGGAAATTCTAGAGCTTAGAAGTACCATAACTGAAATGAAAACCTTGTGGAATAGTTTAGTAACAGATTAGAGAAGGCAGAAGAGTGAGTAAATAATAAAGCTGGTCCGGAGATTTAGCTCAGTGGTTCCGCCACCTGCCTCACAAATGCAAGGTCCTGAGTTCGATCCCTGGTACCAAAAAAAAAAAAAATAATAAAGCTAGAACAACAGAAATTACACATTACAAGATTGGAGAAGAGCATTGAATAAAAATAAACAAGAATAATATTAACCAGTCTAATATATACCTAATTGGAGACAAGAAAAGAGACAGAATGGAGCAGAAAAATGTTTGAAGTGGATGAAAATTATCAAGATAGATAAAGTATTAAAAATATATCCACTTTTCATATGTTGAAAGTTGTTTTTATGGAAATTGAGAGTAATATGCTGGTTACCAGAGGCTGGAGAGAGTAGAAGGAAGAGAGAGATTCTGAGAGGTTTGATCAATGAGTACTAAGTAATAGTATGAAGTTCTGGTGTTGCACAGTAGGGTGACTATAATAATGATAATCTACTGCATATCTAAAAAAACTAGAATAAAAAATTGAATATTTTCTCTCTAAAGGAATGATGAATATTTGAGGAATCACACATTCTTGGGTTGATTCTAAGATCATACAATGTATACTCACATTGAAACAATACATGAAAGTCCATAAATATGTGCATGTATTAAGTTTTCATGTATTGGTTAAAAAATAAATTTTTTAAAATTGGGAAAATTTTGCAAAAATATAGTCAATTATAGAGTTGACTGACAAAGGCAACAAAAGAAAAGTCTTCTCATCTATTAAACTAGGCAACTGGATATATTTATAGGGAAAAATAGATTTGAAACTCTTACCTTACCATACGAAAAAACTCACTAAATTAAAATCTAAAATTAAAGATTTTGGAAAATATTGCTTTCTTTTGTTTTGTACCGGGGATCGAACTTGGGTCCCTGTGCTTGCGAGGCAGGCGACAGAACCACTGAGCTAAATCCCTGGCCCAAAATATTGCTTTCTAAAGTTAAAAAGCTTCTTAAACAGACATTGAAAACAACAATTATAAAATAAAGTAACTGATAAATCAGATACCAAGTTTAAAATATTTCCTCATCAAAATAAACTGTTACCCAAATGAATAGCCAAGGCACAGACTTGGGAAATACATTACCTCACGTATAAATAAACCACCTAGTGAAACTAGATTAAAATTAAGATATTCTTTCAAAGTGAAATACTTAAGGAGACAAAATATAAATTATGTGAAGGTATTTGAAACACGTTCAATTGTCAAGCAATTTGTACCCAGAATATATAATGGGAATCTTAGGCACAATCTAATTGCCCATAAAAATGAATACACTGTAAGAAGACAAAATAAAAAATCCAATAGAAAAATAAGTAATTACTTTTCAGAAGTAACAAATTAGGTAAAAGAGATTCAACTAAGTGGGAAAATACTAATTAAAATCATAATGAAATATTTTACATTCAATAGGTGGGCAAAAATTATCAAGTCCAACCATAACACGTTTGACAAGAGTGTAAATAAGTCAGAACTTTCATACACAATGTGCATTGGTCCTAATTTTTTTTTAAACTTGATATTTTCAGTTTAATTTAAAATATCTATAGCTTTTGATGTAGCAACGCTATTCTTTAATATAAACCTAGAAAAACTCTGATACATACCACTTGGGGATTCTGATTTATTTCACATAATATTATATCTCAAGACTCATCTATTTTCCTGCAAATAATGCAAATTTATCCTTCTTTATGGCTGAGTATTACTCCATTGTATATATGCCACATTTTCTTTTATCCCTTCTTCTGTTAATGGGCATCTTGGTTTTTCCCCATAATTTAGCTATTGCGAATTATGCTGCTATAATTGCAGGTATCACTCTCATTACATGCATCATGTAATATGATGACTTTAACTCTTCTGGGAAGATACCCAGGGGAGGCATGGCTGGGTCAAATAGAGTATGTATTTTTGTTTTTTTGAGAAATATTCATACTTATTTCCATAACAATTTACTAGTTTACAGAGAAACCCAAATACAAACAATTTAATTAATGGAGCAAAATAAAGGGAACAGGGGGTAGACTTTTCGGAGATGGAGAAAAGGGGAGAGTGGAAGGTGGAGAAATGGATCAAAAATCTATTCCCTATAATATCTATTTCCTAAAATAAATGTAATCATTATGTATCACAAACATATAATAAAATTTTGTAAATGCCAATACTAGCACTCATGTGATATCAAAATACCAGAAACAACCCAAGTATCCATCAACAATAGAATGGAAAATAAATTGCTGAGTAAATAGAATACTACATGCCCATGAAAAGAATAAACTACTGTCGTAGATGACAACATAAATGAATCTTATGAAATTTAATAAAAAAGTAAAACAGAAACATGTCATACATGTTTACACAATTGTGTAAAGTTAAAGATATGCAAGACTAAATAATACATTACTCAGAAATAAGGACATATATCATGAAATAATCAAGGAAAGCAGAGAAATGATATCTAAGAGAACGGGAATAGACGAGACTGGTGAAGGGCATGGAGGTGGCTTCATGGGTGATGGAAAGAGCCTAGCTTTTAGCTGAGATGTGGGGTGTGTGTGTATCTAGGGTACATAATATATATGTATTTATTCAATAGTGAGTAAAAAACTGAAGATACGTACACCCATTTCTCTTGTTAACATTTGCTGACCTCCCAATTCATTGCAATTCAGGACGTAAGACTTTTGAACCCTGGTTCACAGAACAGTTTAACAAGAGCTTGTGCATTCCTCTCCTGTTTTCATCTCCAGTTTGAGAACTCTCCTTTCCCACCTCATGGCCTCTCTTTTCCCTTATCACCATTCTGTGCCAAAGTACTCAGGCATTACCCTGAAAGCGATAGAACCAGCTTGAATACCACCTTAACCTTTTCTCTCCAAGGCTATGCTGATTTCCAAGACTGTGGCTAGTGGTGGTGCTGACTCTCGATGTGAATTGTCCAGGCAGCACCTTACACTCAGCCGCTCAGACCAGGGTGTACTCCTTAGCACCACCAAGATCTCCTTCATGCTCGGTCTCAATAGATAAGGTCCAAATGATGAACAGAGGGCATGATAAATATGCTTTATTATTAGGAGTGTTCTAAGGCCAAAGGAAACGCAGGTTATCACTAAATATCCCTGTTTCACAGATAAGGAAATGTAGGGTAGGAGAGGATATAAAGGCATTGTCCCGCATAATAAATAGGAGAGAAAGGGCTCAAGCTCTGCTGAGAGCAGGTATCTTTCCCTTAAGGAAGGGTGATGCGGATTGTCCAAGTTTGTGTCTTCTGAATAATCCATGCCCTCCCCTTCTCCCTGTCCCCAGCCCTCTCCCTCTCTCTCCTATCGCTTGGGAACTCAATGGCAGGCTGCTTAGATAGTGGCAAAAAAGGGATTGACACTTGTCCAAAGGAAAAAGATTCTGCAACCTTGATTTTTCTTTGATGTCTCTATCTGGAGTATGACTTGCAAATGGAGAGGAAAAGATCAAACACAGCTTAGGAAGAATGCAGTCCCAAGAAAGATACAGAGCATATCAGAGATGCCCTGAAAGACCCAGCCTTCTATAAACCACTGGGATCCTGGAGGAACCTGTATTGTTGCTTAGGAAGCTGTTTTCCTGCCTGGGACTGAAAGTATCAACCACTCATACTGGAGAAGTGTGATGACTAGAAGTTCTCAAGAAGAAATTAAATGCTATTTGTTGACTGTACACTGAATATAAATTACGGATCAAAACAACCAATGAAATCTCACACTGGGTGACAGAAACAATGCTGAGACAGAGAAGACCGGTACCACTTTGCTTATTTCTAGCATTTTAAGAGCAACACTAGAGCGTGCTCAAATGAGATCGATGATCGCTGGATACCAGAGACACCGCCACAAGCACAGGTGCTGGCTGTGTCTACAGTCATGGAAAAAGAGCAGCCTCACCATGAGAAGGGACCAAGTAGCTGTCCTCCAACATCTCAAGGACTGCAGAGTGCAGGAGTGATGAGGTGTACTGTGCATTGCTTCTGTGGGGAGAACAACATCGAGAAGTTATGGGTGACGAAGTTCCATTCCGTGTAAGACATGTTACCATCTCTTAGATTTATAGAATGTATAATCTACAAATGTTCTCATGTGCATTGTCTAACTTTGAGAAGAACTCTGGAATAACTGATGATAGAACGAGCTGCCCGGCGTGTTCAAGCAGAGACGCATGAATCACACTAGATGAGATGGCCTTGAAGACTGCTTCCAACTCAGCTTGCGAGTCAGCCCAGAACTACTTTCAAGCAGCTCTGCAACTGAGAGGAAAGAGGGAACAAACACAAAGGTACACGCACCAATTCATCCTCTTTCCCGTCCTGTATTTTTCCAGGGGAAAAAGTGAAAAGGTAAATCTGAGTTCATCATGTGTGGAACTGGCTGAATCAGACACCTCAGTCTTTTAAGGTACTCCAGAGGACACTGGCTGCCTCTTTGAAGATCTCTGCATCAGGTAGGAAGATGGACCGGGTAACTGAGGTCCCTGTAGCACCAAGATTCTGGGCAAGCTGTATTTCATGTTTGGCTCTACTACTTCTAAACTGTCTTTGAGGAAGTCATTGTCACTCTCTGGGCTGCAATTGTCTTTCCTATTACATGAAGAATTCAGCTCTGTGGTCTTTAAGATTTTTAGAGAACTCATATTCTACAATTATAAGGATTTTTGGAAGCATCCTCTTCCACATTCTATCAAAAGACAACTCATCCTGAAGTCTGTTCCTGGTGGAATCATTGTGGCAGTGCTCTGAATCTTTCAAGTCTTTTGAATCTTTGAATCTTTTCAAAATTCCTCCTGAAAACCAAATAAAAATTGGAACCATGTCTGGAAGTATGTCTGGATTGTATATTATAAGATACCGGGTGGAAACCCATCTAAGTCCCGAGCACTGGCCGGTGTGGTCAGAACCTCGCATAGTGATGGGTCCTGGAAGTGATCAGCTGAGCAGGGCGGGAGCACTGGGTGCTGGGCAGGGGTGGGGAGAGGAGACAGCGACCTGGGTGCAAGCCTCTGACAAGCCTCACACCTGTGAATGAAGACCACCTATACAGACCTTCACATGGAGATGGTCCCTCTTGGAGTAAAAGCCTGTATGGGTAAGCCTGGGAGCAACGTGGAACTGGAGCTGTTACGTACTCTGCGTTGGAAATGAGAACAAAAGCCTGAACACCATATCTCCCAGAGAGCCAGGCGTACCGAGCAGACTGATCTACTCCTGAGTACCCAGGCAGCATCCCTTTCCAGAAGGGAAGGGCCTCATCCCCAGGGAAGACCTGCCTGGGCAGGTAAATGGAGCAGGGCAGCAACATGGGACAGGTGAGGTTGAAGAGGTGGGCGGGAGCATGATGGGCCCAAGGGAATCAGGGCCACGGAAGAAACAGAGCAACAGCAACAGCAAATTCAACTACAACCAGAGGGTAAAAGGCAGAGAAGCATTCATGGATGGCCACACTTAAGACTGGGAGGCAGATAGGATGGGCTTTTTGTTCTTCACAATAACAACAGAAAAGGAAGCCTGGAGTATAAAATTAAGAGAGCTACCCTAATTCACCCCTGGCTCACCAGCTCCAGGAGCTTCCTCCTGATAGCTCAGGGAAAGTCAGGAAAAGAAAAACAAACCAACTCGGTCTAACATAATACAAAGTTGTTGTAAGAAAAAAAGATAAACAAATAATAAGAGGAATATCACCAGCAGAATGTGACCTAAGAAACAAAGCAGAATGGGAGAAAAGAAACAAAGGAAACAACAGACATTTGGAAAGAACATTATAAATAGAAAATAGAAGAAATAGTCAAATATCTAATGGCCATGAACTAAGACTTCAAAGAGCTCAGGAAAGAGTTATTTTTCAAAAAAGGGCTCAGACATGGACTAATAAGCAGGAATGTGCGGGACAAAAGCCATTGTGGGAAACAGTGAAAAATTCAGAATATAGAAAAATAAAAAGAAAGGAAAGTGAATAAAAGTAAAGAAAAAGAAAAAAGATTTGAGAGAACACAACAAATGAGAAGGCTGGCAAAGATAATAAAGAAATAATGAATAGGATCTAACAAAGAAAAAATCCAATTTAAAACTATAATCAGGTAAAGCTTCTTGAAGTAGATGAGACTTCAAAATCTACAGGTTTATTGTAAATGGAAAAATCAGCCCATTACAGTCAATACCAAGGTGGTAAAATGACTGGATGCAAGAAGAAAGTCCTTTGGGAATTCAGACAAAAACACCAAGTCATTTGAAAGAAAAGGAAAGAAGATCGGGGCATCGCCTTTGCTGTTGCTGGACACAGTATGCAACTCCCACAGCAAGAGGAGAGCTTCACTTGGGCTCACACTGCAGGGGGATTCAGCCTCCAGTCAGGTGGAGTCAGGGCAGGAACAGTGGAGCCACAGAGGAAGGGAGCAGACACGGAACAAGGGCACAGGCCACGGCCACACAGACACACCTGCCAGTGAGCTCCGGTGCCCAGAGGCCCCAAGCCAGTGCAGTTGACCCTTCCCCCTATGCACCACACTGGACTCCCACTCTTTAACAGCGGCATTTTCCGACAGAAAACAACAGAAGTATTTTAAAGAGACTTAAGGAGAGATGGGTGTTCAGAGCTGCAGGAGCAGCATTACTACTGGCAAGATCTAATGGAATGTTATGTCCATAAACCCTTCCTGAGAAACCTACTAGAAAATAACCTTCAGATAATAAGAAAATGATTCCAGAAACTCCATGTAAGTTTCTGATAAGCATGAATATATAGAACAATAATTTAAGGGCTAGACAAACAACTTAGGGCAAGGGCACTTGCTAGCAAGCTGGGGTCCCTGGCACCGTCACTGCAAACACACAAACAAAACTGAAGAGCCAGGTGTGGTGACACATGTCTATAATCCAAGCCCCCTGAGAAGCTGAAGCAGGAGGATCACAAGTTCCGGCCCAGTCTGGGCAACATTGACTTAGCAAGACCTTGTCTCAAAAAAAAAAAAAAGAGTGGGGTATGTAGTTCAGTGAGAAGGCTCTGAGTTCATTGCCTAGGAACACACCACACACACACACATGCAAGAAAAACAACAAAAAAACACCGCCTTAAAGTGGAGAAAATAGAAAAAGTCTAATAACGACACATGCTCTGACAGTGTCAAAAAGCACACGTAACCTACATGGGAACGAAACGGGGAGAGCAACTGCAAAGGGTGATTTCACAGACTGCCTCGTGTTGCAGGGGGGCTAAGACGACACTGCTTACGACTGACAACTGAGGGAGAAAAGCGTGAGGTCTCCTGAACTTCGTCACGAAATTAATACGGGCGACAACTTGAGCGATGTGAAGGAAAGAGGAGGGAGAAGGAGTTTCTCCTGACATTGAAATGTTTTTAATTTAAGTATTTATTTACAGCACCAGGGATTGAACCTGGGGCTTTGTTCATTCTGGGTAAGTGCTCTATCGCTGAGGTATTGCTCTAGTATTTTTTTTTTTAACAAGACAAGGTCTTATAAGTTGTCCAGACTGGCTTCAAAGTTGCAATCTTTCTGCCTCAGCCTCCCCAGTAACCAGGATTACAGGCATTCACTACTACACCCAACTGAGAAGAAATTATTGTTAGTCAAGGTATTATGTATTAAGTAATGAGACTGCACTGAGTATTAAATAGTGATAGAACACAAATTAAAGCCTTTCTAAACATTGAAAGAATCAAAAAGCGAATCGCAAAGGACTTCACATTTGCACTATGTATGTTTATGATCATAAAAATCCCAGGTGTAGGAACACATTTGATTAGAATGTGAAACTGGCATCTCTGCGTGTCATAAACAATAGAGTACCAGCTATTTTACATGATTCAACAGAGATGGAACTAGGAAACAATATAACAACTCCAGAAAATACTAAACATCACTAAAATCACTAAACATGAATGGGGTTTACTTACCCATAAAAGAATATCCACCTCCGCCTCCACACTGTTGTGCTGGTTGGCGGGCTCTGCAGAGGTTGAGGATAGGAGGAACCTCCAGGTGGACTCCCTGACTTACCCAGCAGGCTTAGGGTCCAGCAGAGTCAGGAGAGTCCAGTGGCCGTGTGCATGTTGGGAAGCTGGAGGACCAGGAGCTGCCCCCACCCCCCCACCCCAAAGCCCGAAACTGCAGAACAAGAGGGACCCAAGATGCAACAGCAGCCAGGACAGAGGGCCTGGAGGCTGCCTGGTGGGTCACTGGTCAGAATCTTCCTTAAAGGGCTGAGGAAACAGTAGTCTGATGTCTACAGGCTATGGCAGCAAGGCACACCAGATCAAGCTGAAATGAGCTTCCAAATGGCAGGAGAATCACAAGTTCGAGCCTAGCCTGGTCAACTTAGCAAGACTCTGTATTGAAATTTAAACAAATTTTTAAAAGAGCTGGGGATTTAGTTTAGTGGGAAGCCTGAGGGTCTAGTAACACAGGAAAGGAAGGAAGGAAGGAATAGAGACAAGGAAAGAAAGGAAGGTCACTTTATAAATCTAAAAAGCATAATGCACAGTGCAGATATAATAATCACTAATACTCATGTAGAAGATAATATTGCACCTTTCATAAATACAAAATACAAGAGATGAGAGAAGGGATGGACAGACACTAATAATGTAAGTTTTTAGTACTCCTGTTTCAAGATAAGGAAATTAGAAATTTAGGAAAAGCTTACTATTTAAGTATAGCATAGTATTAAAATATTAAGAAGAGCTAGAAAACATCAATGAGGTAGCCATATAGCCATATACTGAACTCGGAATCTCAGCAATAAAGCACATACTTTCTTTTCAAGTGCATCTGAGTCATTTACAAACTCACATAGTAAATCAGAGAAAAGCCTCAGCTAATTTTAGAATATAGAAATAATAAACCAGCCTTTTTTTGACCCCCAAACAATGCAGTTAAACCAGAAATAATTAACAAATGGTCAAACCCTTTCTCAAAGACTCTTGAGGCAAAGAGAAAATGCAAAACAAAATAGAGAATTTCAAGGACTATGTAAAATAATGAAAATATTACACATCTGGAAAACTCTACAAAGTGAAAAACACTGCTATAACCAGAAATAGAATTTAGCAAGATTGCAGCACACAAAATTAACTGATAGAAATTAATCCTCTTGTCAAACAGCAATTGCTTAAACATTTTCTAAGGCAGGTGACATCTCTGTTTGCAGTAACCATGACAAATTACCTAGGCATAAATTTAACCAAATGTGCAAAAGTTATACCCAAAAGCTGTTTCATCCATTTTCAAAAGCTGCAAATGTGGATAAAAACAAATTGCAACCTACTCAATCCCTACACAATTAGAAAAGATGAGGACAAAGGGTAAAGGCTATAAACTTAAAAACAATCTTATCAATTGTTGAATATAGGTGAAGTGGAGATAGAAATTCATGATGCTCTCTGCTTTACATTTTTGTGTTTGAAAATTTTCTAATAAATTGACTTAAAATCATTAACCCTGGTATTAAAAATAAGGGTATTTAGGTTCTAGCTCCATGATGTGGGAGCACACATAGATAATCATGTGGTTTAATTAAAATGATTTGATTAAATTTTTACGGTCAGACTTCATTATAGTAAATCTCTTTGAAATCTTTACTTATCAGCAAATTAATTCTACATGAATGTGCTGGACACTTCCGAGTTGTAGCTGTTTTCCTCCCCCTACTTTCCACTCGGGCCATGATGTCAAAGGCGGAGTCGCGGTTCGGCTGGACAGTCCTGTCCGGGCCGCTGGGAGGCAGAAAGGTGGCGACTCGAGGGCCAGAGGACACGCAGATGCGCGCCACGGTTCCAGACTGGGTGGGCGGATCCCCCACAAAACCGCTCACCCGACTCTGGCTTGCAGACCGGACACGTGGAACTCAGGTGTCTGGGTTTTTGTTCATTCTCCTTCAAGATGTTACCCTCAGAAAGGTAAACCTGCTCAAGTCATCTTCAGATTGGGCCCATCACATATTTATCCTCACTGACAATTCCAGGCGAACAATTTTACTGTTCTTTGAGTTCCTGCTTGCTCTTCTTGGAGCAACCAGCACTAAAGCTGGTACCCTCACCTCCCCTTCAGCACAACAAACCAAGACAAAGCAACGCAAAGCAAACTCTACCTCTGCCTGCCCCGGCTGGGACTTCTTTCCTCCTATATTCTTTTCTTCTTAATAGTATCTACCGTAGCCCTGCCGATTTCCTATAATCCAGACAAACCAGAAAAAAAAAAATGATAAAACCTTGCATTTGTTTAATGTTGCTAAGTTCACAGAATAAATCTCTAAATTTATTTCTCGTTTAGCTCCAACAAAAGCCATAAACACTACACATTATTTTCCCTCTTCACTGTGAACAGGCGAGAGGGAGTGGAGAAGGGAGAGTCCTCCCCAACACTGCAAAGCCAACGATGAAGCCTGAATTTTGATTCTGAGTTCCGCAGGCATCCTATAAGATCACGTAACTGCAAAGCTGTGTACTCATTCTCCACCCCTCAGAAATTCTGGCTTTGATGGCCTGATTTTGCTACCGGACTCCTATCTTCAGATTCTATCTTCATATCCACCCAAGTCCTTCAAGATGCTCTTCATCTTGCAAGTCTGAATACAAAACTCTTCTGGACCCCTTGAAGCTGGATGCTGCCACTTTGTCCTCTGAATCAGCAACGTTTTAGGGCACTTGTCACATGCTGCCCTGTGTTGGGTGACTGTATATACTTGTCTTAGTGGCAGGGCCTCTACGGCTTGCTCATTTTTCTGTCTCTTCGAAGTACATGGCACAAGGTAGGTACTGGACTTACCAGATGTCCGGGGCACTACTGTGCATGGGATTCCACTTGATATGATTGAAAGACTTGCCTCTCTCTGCAAGAGTTCTTTCCCTGTAATAGGAACGCATATGGTAAGTAGAAACCATTTTTGTAATCCGTAGATGGACTTGTGTGAAGTGTAAAAATAAAGTAATATGCTAATAGCAATAATCAGTGACATAATGATGATGGTAATCTTGTAGCCTTGCATTATAAGGTTCTTCCCTTTCAGATTATAATAATTTATATCAGTCTCATTTATTTTCCCAGTATGCCTGTAAGCCAAGCCGAATGTTGTCAGTGCAGTGTTAAGAGTGTGAGTTGAAGCATGGGAACTTTGGCCTCGTGGTTCTCTGGAGTGGCAGCCTTTGAACAAGCTACTTAACCCCCTGCACTTCAGTTACTTCCCCTCTTTACAAACCAAAGAGGATCAAATGACAAAATTTGGAAGGTTATTGTGAAGAATAAATGCGATGAAGTTGGCAAAGTTCTCTGCACAGCATCTGGCGCATAAGAAGTAGTCATTAAATGGTGTCAGTAATTGTTATTATAAGCGAGGAGAAGACTTGAGACCCGAGATGCTTAAGTAATTTGCTTAATACGGTATAAGGAAATCTAACCAGAGCTTATGTTATCGCTTCCTAGATGCTTTTGTCATCTTCCACGCTGTCCCGTTTGTCTGCCCCTTACTGGCTTCCATCAGCCTTTGCTCCTGGGCTCTAACCCCTGCAGCCCTCCTAAGGAGTGGGACGTCTGCTATTCGGGGACTCCTCATGCTCCTGAGGCGGCTCATGTTGGGGACATAGGTAGCTTTCCTGTCAGGAAAGACTCAGGAGAGAGGCAGCCATGCCTGGAGGCCAGCCGTGAGATTAGTGCTGGGACTCTGAGTCACCGTGGGACCGGTCGGCCTCTGAGGACTGGAGGAGAGCCGGACTGGCACATGGCCCATGGGTCAATGCCGTCCATGTGCCGAAGCCCCCATAGCAGTCCGCTGAGCTTGCTCGGTTGGTGACACTCTGCACTGTCACTCAGCAGTGTGTCAAAGGGTGAGGCCCCTGGCTCCGTGGGGCGGAGAATCTCTGCTGGAACACAACTGTAACCATAAGCAGTGCTCTCCTGGGCTCTGTGATTTGTTTTAACAAACCAAGGAATCTTAAGAGACAGTGCAGACCCCTGAATTTGTATCCAGTTGTTCAGAAGTGAGGAAAGCCTGGGCTCTCCAGAATTTGCAACTGTGTCTGAAGTGGGGCAGTTTTGTGGAGGATTTGCCCTTAGCCTGTGAAGTCTGCCCCAGTTCAGGTAGTTGGTGTCAGAAGCCACTACCAAGCTACTTCCCCCAGGAGCAGGACTGCACAGTCTCAGAGTCCCAAAAGAGATTGTTTAAAATCCATCACATTCTTATTTCCTGTTGCCCACTCTGGACACACATGTTGAAGTGATATCCCATGGACCCTCCAGAGCTGATCATTCAGACAACCATTGTATTGAAGTTAAAGAAAGCAAACTTGTTTCTACCTGATGCAAACCTGCCATACACTATTCTTTCCCCAAACCCTTCTCCAATCTCCGAACAAGTTAATTCCTCTGCATAGTGAGAGGGGAAACCAAGCAAAGGCCTCTCCGTGAGGGATGCATGGAAGCGGACAGCTGGGTACATTTGCTGTGGCTCCCAGCCCCAGCCAGGGGACCTCTGTGGCCAGCAGTGTGGAAGCCATAATCAGCACCCTGTAGGGACCGAGGGCTTCAAGCCCACCCAAATCTATTTTCAGTGCTTTATAACCTAGCAAGGACAGCGTCATTGGGCTTTGGGCAGCTGTCTCCCGTCTGCTGTCTGCTCCCGTAGCCCTAATATATTTAGATAGATTCCTCTTAGGTGAGGCAGAGCTGTAGTTCATTAGTCATGTGTTCTGCTTCAAGACTCCCCTCAGGCTCCCAGGTGCTCACTGGGCTTTTCCAGTTGCCTTCACTAACCTTGGATGTGGGTATTTAGGAACAATGCTAATGTTCTTAAATTGCTTCGAAGTCTGCTCTCTTGGATTACATCTGGAGGCAAAAGAAAGAAACACCAATTAAGCCCCAAGAGCCTTTTTGCAAATGCTCTTTCCCTTAAACTGGGATTCAGGATGCTGCTGGGAAGCGTTCCACACATTGACTCTTTGCTTTCAAAGGGATCTCATCTTTTGGAGTGGACGCTAGGTAATGCTTTCAGTGTAGTATTAAGGGCCAGAATTAGAAAAGACACTTCATACACTTTGGATAATAACATGCTGGTGCTTAATAATGCTCATTTTAAAAGGATATTAGTTATTCATTATGTACAGGGCATCTCAGAGTTCTGTTTTCGTCAACCCCTCCTCTCAGCAGACAGCGGATAGTTTTAGTTAAGTTTTATGAAGGCAGCTTCCCCTTGGATGTTGTGCTTGCTAGGGCATCGGGGTGCCTTGAGGGGCGCAGTAGAAAAGCGTAAGTAGTAACACTGGCTGCCTGTGGAGACTAGATGCCTCCGGGGCAGAAGTGAAAGGTAGATATTCTGCTAGTAAACTGTTTTTATACCATGAGAAAATATTACCAATTCAAAGCACAGCAAATATATGCAATTTTAAAAAGAAAGAAAAAAATGGTGTAGCTGCTGAGGAAATAATATGGCCATTCCCCAAAGAATTAAACATGGAATTCCTCTGTGAATTCTGGTTCACAGGCGAGAGGAACGAAAGGAATCTCTGGCAGCTTAGGTGGTCAAAACACAGAAATGACTCTAGGCTGGCAGGGCCAAGGTGGCTTGGGCTGCCCCACCTACTGCTGGCAGATGCAGGTGCTGGGCCTGGACATCATCCAGCCCTGGGCGACTGCGACAGGAGTGACAGAGACAAACGCCACACTTTAAAAAGACAAGCATCTTTGGGGCGGCTGTGGTCCCTGGAAAAACTTCCAACCACCTGCCCACGAGGCCGCCTGTGCCTGAAACCATTTGCTCCCTCTCCTTGGCAGGGGAAGGAGAGTGGAGTGAAAGGAAAGTATTCTAATTGTAGCAGAAGACCGGGCAAAGCATCTCCTTGGACGGAGTCTGAAGAAAGGAAGAGATAAGCAAGTAACAAAGGAGAAAGAAAAAAATTAATTAAAAATTTCACGATAGGGAGCCAGCGTGTTCTGATTCCGTAACTCAGGCTGTTTTGCCGAACCATCCTGTCCACCAGGGGCGCTGCTGAGGCGGGAAAGTCCTCACCCTCATCCTGGCGGCCCAGGCTTGGGGAGGCAAAGGGAGACCGGTGAGGAGAGAAAGAAGTCGCTCGATGCCGCGGGGCGCCAGGAGAGCCCAGACCGGCGCCCCTCCGCCTGGCCACTCCCAGGCGAGCGCTCAGTCGCTTGGCCCAGCCCAGGGCGTGAGCACACGCACGCGCGTGCGCACACGATCGCATGCGTGCTCCAGTGTCCGGCTCCATATGCTGAGGTTCGGAGTGTGTTTAAACGAGACCAGCTCGCTCTTTATAATATATACTTTCTTTAAAGGACGAGTCTAGCTCTGTGGTGGAGGCGGCGGGGGAGCTGGAGGCACCCCATGCCCATTGTGGTGAGGAAGGCAGAAGGGTCCCTGGGGGCGGAGCGGGAGGGACCCCGGGCACAGGGCACCATAGTGGGGTTGCCTCGCATCCGAGCGGCTCTGGAGAAGCTGCAGCCGCCGCCTGCTGCTGTTGCCATGGCGGGTGAACCCTGGGCCAGCGCTCCTGGTGGGAGTCGTCGTATTGTCCTGCCATGGCGAGGGGTACTGGAACCCATTCTGCTGGGAGGGGGGGGGGGGAGGCTGCCGCTGCCGGTGCTGCCAGGGAGGAAGATGGGCCAGGGGCAGGAGGCGGGCTGCCCACTGGGAGGCGGCGGCCTCCCTCCATGCAGGCGATAGACCCAGAACCCTCAGGCGTGCTTCCCAGGGACTGATCCACTGGAGGAGGGCCACGGTGCCCAGGTGGGTGGAGGCCCCAGTGCACCGGTGGTGGTGGAGGCTGCATCCAAGAGGGTGGGGGGCCCTTTGGGTTGAGCTGCACGGGATGTCCACCATGTCCACCTGTCAGGCTGGGAAATGGGTGTGGGAGGCAGTGGGGACCACCTCCATGCATGCCGTGGTGGGGCCGACTCTCTGAAGGGCCAGAGTTCATCCAGGGCTCTAGTTCTCCTTCTGGGTTTGCAGTATACCTGACAGACTTGAAAACAGAGCCTCAGATAGATAACGTTAGACCACAGTGACGTTCACAGCAGCATTACATCACAACAGCCAAGAGTGAGAAGCAAGTCAAGCGTCCATCAACATGTGAAGAGGAAAACCCAAGGGAGGATAGGCACACGTGTGACATTTAGAGGCTTAGAAAGGAAGAACTTCCTAGCGTGCTACCTACCAGGTGGGTACACCTTGATGATATTACATCAAATGAAAGGAGCCAGTCCCACAAGGACAAGGACCATGTGCTTCTCCTAGAAAGTGCCTGAGGGCTCAGGCGCAGGGTGGCTGCTGCCAGGGGGGCAGAGGCACAGGTCATCAGGGTTTAATGAGTAAATGTAGAGTTTCACTTTGGGAAAGCGAAAAGCTTAAGGATATGGCTGACATTGGCTGATGCAGAACAATTTGAATATATTCAATAGTACAGAACCATGGGTAAGATGATTTATTTTATAAAAAGATGAAACAGTATAAAACATTTGTGGCCATCCTCACTGGTTGCAACAGCCATTTTCATCGGACCTGGGTCCCTCTCCTCCTTTCCAGGCTTCAGCAAGTTCGTCTCATACCAGGCGCTTAGAGCCCCGGCTGAAAGTAGAGCTGAGGTAGGAGTAACTGCTGGGTGGGTGCATGGTTCCGGAAAGCCTTGGGCACATTGCAGGGAGATAACTGCAAAGAATCTGTGCTCTTGAGATACTGAAGGAGCTGTCCTGCTGCATAAGGGCAATGTGAAGGTCATTCCTCTGTGCTTCCAGGTGCAGGTCATTGTCCACCGATTTTCCTATTGCTATGGAAACACAAAGTGACCACAGTCCCTGTGGAGCTCAGGGACCACACACCTTTACCCTGAGTGTTGTCTTCTTATTTGAAAACACTCAACAAGTTGTGCTTTCTGACACCAACTCTAACAGGGAATGGGTGAGCTACAATTCAGTGAAATCCTAACACTAGCGGCCTAGAAGCTAAGCTGCTGTCAGATCAGACAAACGCCAGGGCAAGACCTCAACAAGCCTGCTTTTCTTCAGATGCCGGCTACACGTGGGGTCCTAGGCCACCCACATTTCAGGGTTTGACTTTGCCAGAATGACACAGAACTCCGGAACTCAGGGAAGTATTATTTGTGCAATGATTCTCATCATGAAGGATACAGGTGAGCAGCCAGATGGAGAGACATGGAACGAGGAAGGTTCCTGGGCTGGGGCTTCTGGCCTGGTGAGTCAGGGAACAGCAGCCGCCTGGTGGCCGATGGGCCCCTGGTTGTATGTGGGGTTTCACTCAGCAGGCAGAACGGGTGATGTCGAGGTCCTGCATTAGTTGAGGCCTCAGGCCCTCCTCTGACGTGGCCTCTGGGCTGTGTGTGTAAGCTCCAACTTGAGATCAGGTGCTCTATCTCCCTGGAGCACCGCGCCCCACCCCGCCCCTGAGACGAGGTGCCCACCGAGTCCTCTGGTCAACTCAGATTCCATCCAGAGAGGCTTCTTGTCACATTACGGTGCTCCTATCACTCCGAAAACCCCAAGGTTGTTTGAAGCTCTTTGCCATAACTATGGACAATGATTAGATATGGCTTAGTATTTCACAGGTGCCACAATGCTATCTTGATTCCCCCGGCTAATGCTGACGTAATCATCAGAGAGTCGGCCACATTTTATCAAGGGTGGAGGAGAAATCAGTCTCTCCAGCTCCCAGGAAAGAGACGGCAGGAAGTAAGGGCAGCAAAGCCTTGCTGTGCTGTTGGTTTGAGATCTGTGAACTAAAAGGTAAGGCCGTTCCGTTCTCTGTCTCGCTGACCAAGGCCAGCGTGGATATGGATGAGAAGTCCCTCGCCTCAGCCCTTGAGCCTGTCTTCCTGCTGGGAGCGCTCGGATCGCCTTCTCTCTGATACCTCTTTAAGCACAAAGCAGCTGCTTAATGCAACGTTTTTGTCTGTTCTTTTCCCTTTTTCTTGGTCAGTGGATTAGCCAAGATTGATTTTTCTGCATGGCTGGGGAAGGCCTAAGGTTAAAAGATAAAAAGGTAGATTCCTTTTAAATGTAATTTAGGTTTCTTTCCCCTGGCATTGGTTCTGGTATCAACAGCAGAAGCACTGCCATGTTGCAGTGACACCTGGGCCCTGGACAGCTGCCGGGCAGGGCAGGGCAGGGCTGGCTTGCAACACCTCACAGCTGCGTGGCCAGGAAGTCACCTCTGTGCTCTCAGTCACTGTTTCTCTCTCATTCTTTTCTCCTGCAATTCTTTTTGGAAAATGCAGCTCAGAAACACATTTGTTTACCCCCTTTTCTCTTGCAGGTCAGTGTATATAGATATTGAAAACTTAAAAAGCTCAGGGGAGAACTATTTCTGAGTCCACCGGATGGCAGGAAGAACCAGTCAGTCCAGCGGGAAAGGTCCAGTCAGGGAACGTCTTGGCCCCGGGCTGTGGACAAAGCAGGCACCCGCTGGACTTGCCAGGCTCTGCCTCGGCAGCAAATAGACCTTGGCCACAGGCTACCCCAGCTGTGGCCGGTGACCGCTCCAGCTCCTGTGCAGCGAGCCGAGTGCTGAGGGGCGGTTTTGTAAGAGCCGTCAGGTCAGCAGAGCTGGGGTCACCAGAGCCTGGGCAGAGTGGGGTGGGCGACAGAGGGAAGGAGGGAGGCGATGGGCCCTCTCGGAGAACTCCAGTGGGGGCCTGGGAAGTGGTGGCCATGCCTGGTGCCAGCCAGGGGGAGAACCGGGTGGGGGAATGAGTGCGGCCTCAGAGCGGGCCACTTCCAGCTGGGCAGTGCTTACCATGCAGCCGAGGCCGGACTCATGCTGTCCCCAGCACTGACCCCCTAAGACGGTGCAGTGTGGTGTCATAACCCTGTGCTGCGGGTGCCAGAGAAGGCCTCTTGCCCATCTGCCACCTGTCTGCGCTCTCCCTCACTCCACCCCTCCTTCCTTTGAGTTTTTTATTCTTTCTTCATTTAATTATTTCTGAGATTGTACAGGACAACTGAGTAATATTTATGTGCCTCACCAGCCTCAGAGCTCAATTCAAACTATTGGCTTCCACACAGCCAGTTCAGGAGAAAGCTTTAAATGCAGGACCAGGCTGCGGAAGCCAGGCGACGACCCCTGGGTGGGGAGGCTGGGGTGGGGCTGAGCTGGCATGTTCTCCCAAGCTGCAGGCAGGAAGCCGCAACAGAGGAAGCACAAAGCAGCCATCGTACTGTGCAGTGATCTGGATGCAGAAACAGATCCCAGCCAGCTGGGTTTGAACACAGAGGGAAGCACAGAACTTAGATGAGGAGAAGAATCTGGATGAGTGACTTCCCTTGGTTTCTGGTAATAAAAAGCCATCTTGGCTAAGTGGAGAAGAAAAGGAAGTTGATCGGTTGATCTAATTAAAAGCGGAGGATCACACCAGCTCAGGCCCCGGGGTAGGTGTGTCCGTAGCCGCACTGCGCTCTCCCTGCCCTCCCCTGCCTCTCCTTATTCTCGGGCCCTGTCCCTTTGGCACAGCCAGTGAGCTCCCAGCATTTCCGGACTGAGGCTCCTCTCTTTTGGACCACGGAGAATCCATAAAGAATTCATCCATTCGGGTCAGCTCCCTTCTGTGGGCCAGCTGCTGTGGCCAGGGGACTCAGCTCTGTCTCGGCCAGGGTTTCACCTGGAGTGGGAGTGGGGCCAGGCCTACCCAGAGAACGCAACCCAGGGTGAGCAGAGATGGGCTCTGCTAGGAAAATGGGGTCTCCTCTACAGAAGAGGAAAGAAACTGGCGGGCAGAAACAACAGATGCCCACCCCAGATGCCAACAAGAAGCAAAATCATAAAATGAACCAAGCACAGTGATGCACCAGTTTTTGGAATCTGCTAGGAACAAATCCAAGGGGCAGAGGCCTGAATGGCGGCTTCCCAGGCCTCAGCCTGAGCACAGTCCTCCCTGGCCCGCCCTGGTGCTCTTGAAAGCTCAGCTATTCCAGAAGGGAATTTCTGCATGGGGCTCCTGGGCGCCTTTCTTTTACCTTTCCATCCTCACAGCTCTGTCACCACACCCATCCCACCCCTTCCCCTGCACACCCACAGGTGTTTTTCTGCTGTGCCACATGATAACCCGAATAGATGCCTGGGCCCACGTCCTGGCTGATGCACGTGCTAACACCACTCTGCTCTTACAGACAGGAAACCCGAGGCCTGTGTGAAGTCTCACTGTGTGGGTCAACAAGACACAAAGAAAATTGAAGACAGAAGAGAGGCAGGGAGGGGTGGCTGCTAACAGGATGTGTTTATCAAAATTTTACAAAGGAAGGGAGAGGAAATGGCATGCTCATCAGAAGAGCAGTCTTTATTTAAACAGGTCACAGAATCAGCGGTCTCCCTCATGTGCCAAGCCCTGGTAAAGAGAACACACCAGACCCAGCAAGAAAGGGGCCCTGGGAAGCTGATCATCAGAGCTCTGCCTCTGCCTGTTCATTTCAGTCCTGGCAGGGCACGGTGGCTGCTGCCAGCAAAGAAGAAATTACCCAGGCTGAGTCCTGCAAATAATTGATAATTTGCCTAAATGAACAAATCAAGAAAGATTTAATTGTTGGCGGGGATTGCCACCAGGAACAGCGAAGTGTACAATGGCTTCAGCATCACACATGGCTTGGAACGCATCTCGCCTTCCTCCCCCTCTTTTCTAAACCAACTCTAATTGTTTAATGACATTGATGGGGAATAGACTTGTGACATTATAAATGACACTTATGACAGAACTGTCAGTTGGTGACAGCTCACTGACAGCCCTGGTAAGAAATTAATCATTTGAGATGCTTTATGATTTGTTCATTTAATGTCACAAATAGGATCTCGCTCTCCAGCTACACATAATCTCTTTCCCACAGCTCCCTCCCCCAGGCTCCCCCAGGGACAATCTGGTTGTTGAGGCGCTGGCTGGTGGGGCCCGGGACAGAATTTGGGGCCTGTCGGGGATGGTCACCCTCAGGGAGTGACTGGAAATCCCCGTGGAAAATGCTCCCGAGAAGAGTCCACATTTAGTTTTTCTCACTTGCTGCCTGTTTAAGAAAACTTTCAAGGGGAAAGAGCTAACCTGTTGGGACTGACGCTAATGAAGACTGAGAGCTGAGCGGAGAGAGGCTATTTTTAGCTGAGTGATGGGGAGTAAATCCGGCTGCACTGTGATGTGCTCAAATAGGCCTGCTCCTTTCCGCAGCGCGCCCACACTCTCTGCTGGGCAGACATCTGTTAATTGCTTTCCGTTGGACTTCACTTTGACATTTGGAGAAATAGAAGGAGACTGCCTAACCATTTTCCCCCCTAAACGATGTCTCTGTGGAGTTTTGGAGCCAGGAAGGGGAAGAGGTGAGTTCGGTTTGAAACATGCTCTGCCCGGATGGCTGAAACCCAAGGCACTGTGACCTGGATTTTATTGGGAACCCTGCGGGGCTCTGGGCAAGCAGTCACCTGAAGTTCTCCTTCAGGCTGCATCGGCCCGTGCACCATTGACTCAGACACGTGGTCAAGTCTTACTAGTTTCCATGCGCTTTACAAGCCTTGTATACGGATTCTTAGAATACAACAAACTTTCCAATTTGTAACAAGAGAGGTTCTTCATCTCATTATGCATGGGTCCACGCTTTCTTGATAAAGCAGCGTCTGTCACCAAGCAGCAGGAGACCAAAGGAAAGACCAAACTCGGGGGTGGGGCGCTCCTCTGCGCATGCGAGATCTTTATGGGCCTCTTGTCCTCCAGCGCATTTGGGGAGATTGGGAACTCGGTGTACTGTGACAAGTGGCCACGAGGTGGCGACAAAGACTTCGCCTGATGCGCGGACACAGGCCGAGACTGGCACAGGTGGGACGGGCTTACCTCTGGTTACCGGCGACGATAAAGCCCAATAAAACTCACCACCGGGCGGGCGCCACGGCAGGTGCTGCCTATACATCAGTGTGCGTTCTCCTTTGCAGCACCGCGTGAGTCTCGCAGGGTTTAGAGTGAGCTCTGCAGAGCTCACTATCTGCGAGACTGAACTGCACTCCGCCTGAGGAGCGAGGCCAGGCTCACGGAGCTCAACCGTGCCCGTGGGAAAGCAGCTCCTGGCCAGGAGAAGAACTCGAGAGCCCCAGGCAGTGCTTTGCCGGTACTGAGCCCTGAATGTCCCTTCAGCTCCATCGGATGAAGAGCTGGGAATGAGCAAACGTAGCAGGGCGAGGAGTCCTGGAATTGGAAAGCTCCCGATGGCCAGGCCAGGTTCCTGGCCCCGACAGGACGCTGCCTGCCTGGACCGAGATGTTCACTTCCGACCCGGCAGCCAAATGCAGGCAGCAGGAGTTACTCCTCTGTCTCCCATGGTCGGCTCCCTTGCTCAGAAGAGAAATTCAGAGGGAGAACAGTAAAACCACAAGCCCTGGCCCATCAGAGCTCTGCTAGAGGACTACGCAGGTGTAAGGACTGACTTAGGCCTGAGCTTGATGCAGCCGCGGCTGACGGCACGTCTGAACCCATAGCCCAGACGGGCCAGGCCTCCTTAGAGCGATGGGGCTTGTGCAGCCGTTCGCGCCGAGCGGAGCCGAGAGGGCAACTGCGCTGTCCTGGTCACTCGCCTCATTGGGAAGTCTGAATGCCCTCATCTCGATAACGGCAATAGCCCTCATTCTAAACTGTTGGTGGAGACATTGTAAGTGGCAAATGGTGCCGATGCAACTTCTGGCGTGGCGCTTGGTTGCATCTTGCTTTGATGAGGCATTCATTAATTTCCACGGATCGGCCACTGACCAAGCTTGGTGAAATATCTTAATTTATTATTTTCACCAAAACAGCAACCCTAAGGGAAAAGAGTAAGACCCTCCTTTTTCTCAGTGAAATCAATGTGAACAAAAAGTCGAGAAAGCCCGGAAGCGTAGGAATGCCCAGCAGTGGCCCCTCGTGGGTGGGGACTGAGCTGAGCCTGTGACAGAGGCCACCGGACCATCCCGCTGAGAAGCCTGGGCTGCTGGCCAGTGAGCTCAGAGGTTGCGGACAGGAGCCTGCTTCTCAGCACTCTCCTGCAGCCCCTCTGTCACTTCTCGGGGCAGTTTGGAGTCTCTACAGCTGTGGCGTTGGCTGCCGGTTCTCAGAAAGCGACTGCAGCACCTCACTCACGCGTGCAACCCAACGGGAGTGTCTTCCTGCCACGTGACTGCAGCTCTGTGTCACAGTGCCGGGTGCTCGTATTTCAGTCACGGAAGTGTGAGGCTCGGCTTCTCGACATCCGGGCTTCTGGGCGGGGCGGCCTGGAGTGGAGCGAGCGCGTCTTCCTCCTCAGTGCCCACGGGGCTCTGCTTCTCTTCCCCCTCTGTGCATCCCCACAGAGCAGGTGTTTAGGGCCACATGCCCGATGCCCTCGGCCACCTTGTGGCCATCACCGTTTCTCTCCTACCCTTTGTCGATTCAGTTTCTTAAGAGGGAAAGGAAAAACTATGAGAAAAGAAAAAAAATGGAAACGAAATCTATGTCAATAGGGAAGGGTGGAGGGGTGAAGGGTGCACAGGGAATGGGGAAAAAATGAGAACCAAGATCCATCGTGTACAGATACAGACACCCAATGATAAATGGAAATGTACTGTATACCTAAAATGGACCAAGAAAAGAACTAAAAAAAAAAAAATTGTCTTAGGTCTTCCCCTTCCTTGCTCCAAACCCACACAGAGGGCGCTGTCTGCTCCCCAGGCGAGAACTCCTCTGCCTGCTCTCCACGTTACTACCCCTTTCGTCCTGGTCACGCATCTCCCCATGTTTGCTGCCTTGCTCAGCCAGGCCTCTCTCTGTCCTCCGGGGGACCTGCCAGCCCTGCTGCTCTGTCCCTGCACCCAGCAGGCTCTCATGAGCATGGCGTTTCCTGGCACGGGGCTTGGTGGGCTTCTTCTCAACTCCCCAGCACCTGCTTAGCTTTCTGTTCCACCCCTTACAGCTGTCCAACACCTCTGTGCTTTGCATTCTGACCTCCTTTTGTAGTTTAAGTTCTAATCACTTAGGTGATAAAGTGGTTAACTCCTTTTAAAATGACCTCTGTGGACAAAGCTAAGCTTCTTTTGACCTCTCAGAAAAGTCAGCCTTGGTCCTTCTCCCTTGCCCAGGTTGCATGGTTAAGTGTTGAGGACTGTGTGTCCCAATATTTTCGGCATTTCTTTCTTTCTATCTATCTATCTATCTATCTATCTATCTATCTATCTTTCTCTCATATCCCTGGGCATCTCCCCGATTGGTGTACCTGACTAAGCCTCCCTCAGTTAACTGTGAACACCACTGTGTACAATCACTGTGTATTTGCCCCTAGGCTCCTTTATGAACATCAGATTCTTCCAGTGTTTAGGTTTACACCACAGCTTCATGGGACATCTTGGTGAATACCATTTGCATGCACGTAAATTGCATTTGCTGATCTTGTTTTCTTCTCAGGATCATGCACTAAAATGAGAACCAATGTTTACTGAATGATCCCTAAGTAGCAGGCACCGAGACAGCTGTTTCCACAACAAACCTGAGCAAATTGAGACAAAGAGATGAAGTGAATCCAGTTTTTAATTTGTATTTTTTTTCTAGTGCTCCCCCCGCCCCAGTACTGGGGATCAAACTCAGGGCCTGTGCACTAAGCTACATCCCCAGCCCCCAGACCTTTGTAAATTTTTTTTTTGAGACAGAATCTTGCTAAGTTGCTAAGCTGCCCAGGCAGGGTGGAAGAGTTGGGGTTTTAAGTCAGATTATAGTTCTTTCTTTCTCCTCCCAGTTCTTTATGTTGAAGTCCTTCCCCCAGCTGTGCTATGAGTCCTTGCTATCTGGAACCATGTGCCATATTTCTCTTCATCCTCTAATATGTCCTGGTTACACCATAAATCTCAATAAAACTTGATTGATTATTTGGGAGACAAATCAGTGCTATCATCATAACAAGAAAGACATTTTATTTAGGTATTCTAGCTAGCATCCTAGAGTAGCTGGTTAAAATATTATTAGAAGGTAATTCATATTTTAGCAGATAATTCCTAATTAATTTGCTGTAGTTATCTTGTTAAATGTCAATTAAATCTCTCTGCATTCCTTACAGGTTTCTGCTATTCATAAAATGCAATTATGCAGCTATTGCTCATGTACTCTATTGCTTATACAATCTACCAGTTAAATGCAAGGTGAAAGATTTATCTTCTAAGTTCTTAATAACATCACTAAATGTTTTAATTAATAATCAATAACCATTTGCATAATTAATGGGAGAAAGAGTCCTAATGGGATGGTGCCTTGTAGCTAGCCAAGCCCAGGCTGGAACTTTTATCTCCTGGAGCAATTCTAGTTCAGATTAGAAGAGTTTATGTGAGCAACTCAGACTCCTTCTGGGGCACAAACTTGGAGGTCCTTAGTCCTGCATCTTCCCGTGGCCCTAGAGAGACTGAGGTGCTGTCAGGGGGCCTTGCTCCACCCCAGGACGCTGCCCATACAGCCTCTACTTTGGTCACAGCCCAGAGACCCAAGGCCACTGCAGCACGCTGAAGGCTGCATCTCCAGGGGCCCACGGAGCCAGAGCTTTCCGGTCTGACCCAGAGACTCCATGTTCCTTGTTCTGCTCCTCTCTTGCAGATTGCCTCAGGGTAGCAGGGGAAGGACACAAAGATGGACCCAAATCTCCACTTCTTGGATCCTCTCCCAACCCTTTTCTCTCTCTCCTTATATATGATGGGGGGTGATTGAGGGAGAAGTGGTTCTACATAAGCATATCCTTTTCTGGGCTTACAGATGGTCCTTTGTCAACAGCTGGAACAGAAATGGTCACAGAAGGGTGGAAAAAATAATGAGCCAGGTGCTATCCCAATGTATGACTCTGCACACCTTCATTCGGTAAGAACTAAGGCTGGGAATTCTGGGATAGACAGAGGCATCTGATTCGCCCCAACAGAACTGGCCCAAACCAGTGGGACACAGGTGGGGAGGCACAGTGAGTCCCCAGAGGCTCTGTGAAGGGAGGCCCACCCACCTGTGCGACCATTCATCTTCCTACAATCCGGAGGCTGGGTGAGTAAATGGCGGTCCTCCGAGGGGCTTTCTGTTTCTGCAAGTTTCCTGTAGAGCAGAGAAAAAGTGCTTCTCTGATTTGTTTTTCATTCTAATTCTCTGGCTTCACTTAAAAAATAAGTTTATATACTTGAGGCTGAGAGCTGCTCATTCTGAGGGGTCTCAAACATGCAGAAACAAAGAATTTAAAATAAAATCTTATCTGTGCACTGAACTACACATTGCAACTGGTAAGAGAAAATAATCCTTTGATTGGGAAGAAGCAGGCGACTGCACCCAAGCATGTCGTGAGCCCCTTCGTGGAGCTGTCTCCTCCGACAGCGCTGCCGGATGCCCACACCTCAGATCACCAGACGTGCTATCAGCCCACGGAAGACTCCGCCTTGCCATTTCTCCTGACGCCTCTGCCGCACCCTTTCCATTATCGACAACGAGGAGCCCCCTTCATTCCTGCTTATTCCTCCTCCCGGCTCTTGTCACAGGGGATTGCCTCTCCAAGGTGACCCTTTCACAGAGAGGAGCTGCTTCTGCTGTCCAGGAAAGCAGAAGATATAGCACAAGACGCATCTGCTTCGTGACGCTCTGGATGGACTGGCAATAGCTTCAGCACCAGCTCGGTGGACAGCAGCCGGGCGCCTCCTGGAGGAGCCCAGGATGTTCTCCAGTTCAGTCAGGGGTGCTCCCTCCTTCACCTTGAAAGTCTCCAGGGACTCAGCTTCCTGCTATCGAGCGTGACATGCTTCAAATGTTGTATATCTAAGTGAAATCTTTCCCGATGCCCTTTGCTTTCCTTCCTCCTCACGTGGTTTGCAAAGATTACAGAGTGGTCGCTGGGTCCTAACTGCCTCAGAGGAAAGCAGATGGGTACTCTTTTTTCCCTTTAAGACATTGGTCTTTGCAAGGTAAGTCATACAAGAAGACAGCATTGCTTCACATAAAATGTTGAATCATTAATGACGACATTTCAGGAACCTACGGAAGGGACATGAAGGGTAGGGTGAACTTTGTCTGCATCTCTCAGATGGTGTGCTGTGTGTGAGATCAGCCATCTTTCCTGAGTGATGGCAGCCTGCATGGCTTCGGGGAACCTGCACCAGGCTCTCCATCAAAGGTGTGCCCTTCTGAGCAGCTGGCGGAGCCTCTTGGAGCCTCGTTTTCACTTTCCACAAAGCGGAGGCAGTTGGAGTGGCTCTCAGGCTGTTGTGAGAACTGTGTGAGGTAATGTAGATGATGCACTTCCAGAGCGCTCCCCAGGTATGTTGTTCTGAATACAAACTGGCCACTCTATCATCACCCAGGGCTCCTCTTTCTGGGTTCAGTCAAAAGACGTTCGGACAGGCCAGTGCAATACTGAAAAGTGTCAGTGGGGAGCAGGTGCTCTTCCTACTGATGTATGTGATAAATATTACTGTATAACCAACAGATTTCTTTCTCTCTTCCCAGGATCCCATAGTTTAAAGCAGCGAAGCAGGAGAGGCGAGGGGAAGTGAGCAGCTCCCTGGGGTGGTGGGGACAACTGGGAAGATGCGTGTGAGTGAGGACCGCCCCATCCCTGCTGCCCAGACTTCCCTGGTCCTCAGTCACCACCCAGACACCAGCGAGGTTGGGAGCTGGATGGGGCCATTGCGCACATCGCATGCCCATATTTATATTTCCCAAGACTGATCTATATATGGCCCTTCTTATTCTAAGATGCAGGTGTGCTTAGCACATAGCCAAGAAGATAGACAAGTTGCCATTTGGTGAAACCTGAAAGAATTATGAATGGTAGCAAAAATAGCCAATGGAGGGATAGCTGAGACATATTTTCCTTTCCCCTTGGTATCAGTGGATATGCACATCTTCAAACATCACAGAAATAATCAACCACTCCATATATTTTCTTCTTTTCATGGCTTTTATTGGGACGACAACATGATTCAAGCTGGACCCCTCCATCTCCCAAGCCAATTTCTTTTGCATCTGTGTTTATATTGATGCTATTCAAACAATAATCCTCCACTTCCCCTGACAGTTTCCATCATGCATTTCTCTTATTATGAACTTATTTAAACAAAAATCTTTCTCTCCGGGAACATTTCTTTCCCATTTGTTTCTCCCCTGCCCCATACTACCAATTCTCATTTCAGTGCAACCTTGTAATGTCACTTATTGTTGTTCCTTTTTTCCTAATCTTATTCTATACCATTCAGAATAGAAAGGGTAATTATGGGGGAAATATACTATATTGCTGATTTATAATCAGTAAAGTGTTGCTTACTCAAAATAGTTCTAAAAGGGTTCATTATCAATTTTTAAGAGCAATGAGATCTCAACAATGATTATAGAAGATGCAGAAATGACTACAGATATGCTCAGCCACCTCATCTTTGACAAAGGAGCCAACCATCCTCATTGGAGGAAAGATAGCGTATTTAATAAATGGTGTTGGAAAAACTGGATTTCAACCTGGCAAAGATTAAAACTAGACCCATACCTATCACCATGCACTAAATTAAGATTAAAGTGGATTAAAGATTTAAATATTAAGACAGGAACACTAAATTTGCTGGATGATAAGTTAGGTAGAACTCTTGAAGACATTAGTATAAGAAAAGACTTTATGAACAAAACCTCAGTGGCACGGGAACTTGCACAAAGAATCAACAACTGCGATCTCATCTTATTAAAAAGTTTCTGCACTGCAAGAGAAATCACCAACAGAGCTAAGAGACAAGCTACAATATGGGAAAAAATTTTCAGCAGCTATGCCTCAGACAAAGGACTGCTATCTAGAATATATAAAGAAGTGAAAAAATCAGACCCTCCCAAATTCAAATACCCAATTCAAAAATGGGCATCTGAAATGAACAGATATTTCTCAGACAAGTAAAATCAGCAGATAAATATATGAAAAAATGTTCAACATCACTGGTCATTCAAGAGATGCAGATGAAAACAACACTGAGATTCCACCTCACCCCAGAAAGAATGGCTGCTATCAAGAAATCAACCAGTAACAAATGCTGGCAGGGGTGTGGAGAGAAAGGAACCCTTTTCCATTGTTGGTGGGAGTGCAGACTGGTGCAACCACTATGGAAATCCATATGGAGATACCTCAAAGAACGAGGACTAGAGGTCCCATTTCCCTGCTGGGTATCTTCCCCAAAAGAATCATACCACAGTGATATACGTGCACCCATGTTTATAGCAGCACAGTTTGTTACAGGTAAAGCTTGGAAACAGCCCAAGTGCCCATCAACTGCAAACTGGATAAAGAAGGTGTGTGTTTTTTTTTTAATAAAATGGAGTACTACTCAGCCATAAAGAAAGAGAAACTAGAGACATTTATAGCTAAATGGATGCATATCAAGGCCATACTCTTAGGTGAAATAAATAGGACACACATATGTAAATATTGAATAGTATCTCTAGTGTGAGAAACTGAAAGTCTAAATAAGGATAATTTATATTTGTACGATGCTTTTTGGTTAGTTTTTAAATGTACTTTCATTAAGTGTTATCTTAGGGAGCTTGGATAAAATGTAGCTTATTATCCAGATCAATCTAAATATTCAGATTTTTGGCAACACATTGTAGACTGGGTGTACAGGTGTTTGGCTGAATTGTTTACCATTCTTCCAAGTATTTGTGTTGTAAAATCACAGTTCATTGTCTGTTAGAATCTGTGTGAGGTGAGAGCTGCTCTTATTTCAGGAGATGATTTAAGTATGGAGAGGTGAATCTCTCCCTGAATATGAAAACATTTTCAGCTTGGCAATATTTTCTTATAGTTTCTGTTGGTTTAGAGCCTGCATCCTTTTTCTCAAGTCCAGGAAGTCCTGTTGTAGACCCTGGAGTGCTTTCTATATCAGGGGTCTGTTATACACGGATTCCTCCCACAAGGAGCTGTTAGGACCGCGAGAAGAAATTTATTTCATAATCTACCTACAAAGAAGAAGTTTCCCCTTCCCTCTGCTGGCCCTGCCTGGAGGAAAGACCCAAAATCTCCAGCCTGTTCCCAGGGCCTCTGTGAGAGATCAGCCGAAATCTTCGAAGAGAAATAAACCTTTGTGGTCCCTGCAGAAATGTGTGGTACCTGCCATCTGGTAGACAACTTCCGGAGGCTGCTGACTCCTGCATGAAGTTTCTAGAGCAACACTTATAAATGAGTCACATTTTTTGTTCTGAGAAGACAGATTGGACAAACTATATCTCACAGAAAGCTAATCCTTGGGAGGAGAGATGCTGTAGTAATTTAGAGATCTTTCTGAAGAATTCTCGGGTTATGTTAGGTTTTCTCTCATGCAGGGAGACCTCTAAAGATTAGTGTGGTGCTCATCCTGTCCGACCTTAGTCCTGCTGTGTGAAAGACCAATGCTCTGAGTTGGACTGTAAAGCCTCTCTCTCATGGTGGAGATCTTGCTCCACTTTTTCCTGGCTAGAGAAAGCAAGAAGCTTCTGATTGCATTTAATCTGTGATGTTGTATGAACAGCTTACCCCCAGCATCACTCGGGCAGCCCATTTATTTACGTACTGAAGATCCCAAGTGTTGCTTGGGCAGGCGTCATGTCAACCAGCTGATTCTTGTATTGAATAAATTTGATAAAATGGACCTGTTATATTATCTTATAAAATTAATGAAAAAAGTCCAATTTTTGGTCATCCTACATTTCAATAACTGGACTGGTAAGTGGGTAAGTGGGGAAGAGTCCGTAAGTCTCTTACAGTTCATTACACAGAGGCACCTCATTAAGTCAGAGCAGACTGCCCTCTGGGAAATGGTTAGAATTAGCAAGGAGTGAAATCTTTTGGGGTGGAAAACACTCTCTGCGTGTTACAGAAAACAAAACCAGAATCCTCAAACCTGATCTCAAATACAATTCGCCACTAATAGATGAGATACTTTTCCTTTCTTGTGAGGTTGGTTTTAGCCTGGTGTTTGTTCTCTGTCCTCCTCCGGTGGATTTCAGGTCCCTTAGCCTTCAGAGGGGCTGGGTGAACAAGGTGGTCTCAGCTAGGGGTGTGGCCCTTCTCCTCTGAGAAGTGGGCATTCCGGCATTTAAAAGTAGGCTACTCCCATCATGTAGTATTATAGACATGACTGTGGTGGTCCTCACTGCTGTGATGTTTGTTTCTGAAATCTTCCGATGCTCCTCTACTGCATCCTAGCCTCTTTGGATTTGAAGCGGCCTCCTCCAGGGGCTTTGCAGTCTGCAGCCCTGAGTTCTTGACCTGGGCAGCCCAAGTTGCTGCTGTCCCCAGGCTTGAGTACATCTGGCAGTTACTTTCTACCTCTGGCCAAATACTCTCACACGGATGAAGGTAAGACACTTAAAAATCAAGAGGCTCGGAGATTTTGCCCTGAGGTTCTGTGCTCAAACAGAACAGGACCAGAACCTGAGGGGCTTGGCAGAGTTTCTGGACACTGGGTGGGAAGTTAGAATTTCAGCCTGAGGTCTCCACGGCAGATCTAGAAATCATTACCTGATCCTGTGGGCATGTGCTGAGCCGTACTTCAAAGGGTGTCGGAGAGTTCTGTTTTCAGGCAGTTTTCTACTCTTTGTTATGTGTGGGTTCTTGGTTTATGCCACCCACTTCCTAGATCCATTTTCAGGTGCAGGGGGTTAAGTCCGGTTTTCTGCAGTTGAAAGTGGGTTTTCAGATGCTCTTTAATGGTAACCAGTTGTGTGGCCTCTAGAAATTCATGCAAGGGAGAGGGCTGATTTCACATCCAAGAGACATGGAAGTGGCATGGGGCGAATGTGGAGGAAGTGAAGGAGCTGAACAAGCACTATTTTAAGTTGATTTGCCTTTGAATCAGAAGGTCATGTACTTGATTGGGCTTCAGAATCATCAGCATGCTTTACCGCAGGACAGATTTCTGGGCTCACTCACAGGTCCGACTCAGCAGCTTTGGGGAGAAGCAGTTTCATCTGCTCACTGGTGATTCTGGGTGCAGGGTCAGTCCCTGCACGCTGAGAAACTCTTCCTGGGGAGCTGTAATCCAGAGTCCCAGAGAACATCACCACTGTCTCATCGCTAGCACTCACAAGGCCTTGTCGGCTACAAAGTGACAACTTCCCGTTGGGCATCCACCGCAGTGTTAGAGATGAAAACAGAGTCACATTGAAGTGTAAGTAGCAGGGATGTGACCTCAGGGCAGGCTGTGATGGGAGAGGGGAGCCCAGGAGCACTGGATGACCTAGGGAGGACACCGAGCCCGAGAACGTGGTGCAGATACAGGCAGGGTGGCCCAGAGACAAATCCTGCACTGCGTGTAAATGTTTGTACAAGCTGCATAGGCAAGCGGTTGCTGAGAGTTAGGAGGATGCGGAGAGAATTGGGTGAGGGTGAGTGAAATAACGCATCCAGGAAGTAAGTGCCTGAGGGTCTATTCTGAGAGACACACAGGTGCGAGTCCCCTGTGGTCCCGCCTGTGCCCTGAAGACCCGGGGAGAGTTATTCGGTCACATGACGCATGTGGGGTGGGGGTAACCATTAGCTTCATGCAGACAGCGCGTGTGCTACGCAGGTGTGGGCGCGCGCGCATGTGTGGAAGGGAGACGAGGACAGAGACAGAGGGGAGTCGTGTGTAGTAAGTCCTGGAGGGGAGAGAGCGGCCCTCAGCAGTTCCATTACTCTGTGCTCATTTCAGCCCGACTCGTACAAGGGCAAGGCACTGAAATTGGCCTTCAGCTCAGTTTATTTGTTGCTGTCTAAGATTCCAATTTGGTTTTTTGTCAAGCCAATGCATTTGCATACAAGGTGCCCAGCTCTAATCTACTCTGATAATGACTTAGGTAAGCAAGTCAAAAATTTCCCACTTCTCCCTAAAGGCTCACAATGAGGAAAGGAAGGATGCTAAAACAGCCTTTTCATGTTTAAACAAGGAGGAAAATTACATCATTTTTTTTTCTTCTGATTTTTTTTTCATTTCTTACAACAGTGGAGTCTGAACTAGGCTAAGCGGGGACACAGGCAGGAAATAGTGGGTGACTTGTTTCTTGGAATTCAAACTTCCCCTTTTCCAAGGCCTTGGTACTGTGGCCCAGCCAATCTCTGATTAAACAAACACAAATTAAAGGGGAAGAACATTATTTAATCTCCACACAGGCAACATTCATTAACAATCTAAATTTTCCCAAACCTAAATCATATAGACAGCTTATTCCTCCTTTTTGTAAACATTTGATTTTTCACTCAGATTCTAATTCTCCCAACTAACTGATGAGGTCACAGCGACAAGGCTGAAGCCGTAAGCTCTCCCGGTAAAAGTCCCACAGTACACTTTTGGTGTCATTCCATTTCCTATGGTTCTGCCTCATTCTGTGGCATCTTCCCTCTAGTTCCACCCTGGAAGGCAGTGGAGCCTCTTTGGAAACTCACAGCCTCTTTGTAGCAGAGAGGACTTACCAAGGGTGCATGCTGACGGCCGGGCTAAAGTAAAGCCCTGCCAGAGTACCAGCTTTTAACCACCTCACTCTACCCTCCCATGCCTTCCAGACACTAGCGGATGTGTCCCCGTGGGAGCATGGGTGTGGGAGGATGGCCAGCACAGGAGACCCAGGGATCAGTGACCAGAATGGGAAGCCAGCCCTTTCAAACTTAAGGAAGAGATTGGGACGCGACAGGTATTTAATCCCCCTGGCCCCAACATGGCTTTCCCCCCATGTGGCTCCTTAGTGAATTCCTCTCTCTGTGCTGCATATGCCAGACACATGTGTGCCCTCCATGACCCTGGCATCACATGTGCGTGGCTCTGGGCACCCCCCCAGCGGGGTGCTCAGACAGTAGCTCTCCCATGCCTCGTTAAGGACACGTTCACTGACAAGAGAATAAAGCCTGTTCTTTTCTCCTACACATTTTTGAAATTTAAGAGGAGACTTAGATATGATTTAACCCAAAGCAGTGGATCTCTTAGTGGAATCCTCAACAGCTTGGTAGAAATTCTTTGAGCAGAGTGTCTGTTCCTATTGTTCAATACCACCATATATACTATTTTCCATTTCATCTCTAAATATCTGTAGTGTGTTCTGACTCTGGCTTGTTGAGGGAGAAATTCTCTGCAGGTATGCTAGCCTAGTAAATTACCCACTTCATTCATTTACACAGCCCCCCAATGGCTGTTTATTCTTGTAACCGGTATTTACTGAGCACTTACTACATTGTGGGCTATGTGAAGTGTCTTGGATACAAATGATGAATTAGGCTGCATGGCAGGCAACCAGAGTCACTTCCTGCCTTCCTCTAGGCTAGGAATATTTGCCAAACTTATTTCATCCATCAAAAAACAAAACAAAACAAAAATCAGAAGGATGGAGAAGGCAGAACACACACTCGAACTTAATCCATGCTGCTCTCTTACCTTGGTTCAAGAAGAGTTTGGAAAAGCAAGATAAATACTTTATAGGGAACAAGCTGATTGCTGAGGCATATTTAAAAATTGAATTACCATTTTTATGGTATGCATGGCTTCCATATCAAATGATGTCATTAATGGCAAAGGCTAAAAGGTGACATAATTCTGATTGCTTAAACTGTCAGGACAATAGATGAAACCATCTTAAATGGACCAGAAAGCCACTCAGCCATCTGGCCCCTCCTCCCATCCTGGGGGGGATTGGGACAAAGGGCGCTTCCAAGGGCACAGGGGAACTGGCTCCCGCTGGACACCACACACGGAGCAGGGCTTGAGCCATCTGACTTCTTACTGTGACTGGTAAGGGATGGCTTCCTAAGCAAGAGTCTCATGAACACGTTGTTCATTATTACACAAGACAGTCTTCTGTAGAAAACAGCAGAATGCAAAGCAAAAATGGAAGTCATTCACGGAAACTGGAAATCACTAAAATGCATATCCTTTTAGTTATTTAAAAATTCCTGTGCATGTGTTTTCAAAGAAAAATTGAGATCAACTGTAATTATTTTTCAGGTAATGCAAGGCTGGCTTCATGAGCCTGTGGCCCTGTGTGGGGTTTAACGCTTTGCTGTTTCCACGATTAACTGCTTCGTTTTACCTTTGAATCTGGGCTTTGCAAGCGGAGCCCCATGGGACCCGTGTGAGCAGAGATGATGCCTGCCTCACACATGACTTGTCCTTGCCACACATGACTACTTGTTCTTGTGGGCCCGTTGGCATGGGGTGATCACAGTGCTCCAGGAGCACAAAATTCCCACAGGTCCGGAGACCGAAAGTGAGCACCAGAGAGCAGGTCACAGCTCCAGCTGTGCGCCCAGTCCAAGAGGCACATGTCCCCTTTGAACTGGGACTGCTTCCAAAGTCGAAAGAAGACACTGGTGTCCTAAGAAACAGAAGGGCTAAGAGATCTTATCATGTTCTTTCTCAGTGTCACTGTCCTTCCTAAGCCATCCCTGAAATGATGACATCAAAGGAAAAGGAAGAGAGGCAATGTGGACTCTGCCTCCCATCATGCCTTCCTCACTCAGCAGCAAGGGAAGATCGGGTGTCGCTAAATGGCGTGTGTCACACAGAGACACGAAAACAGCGGAGTTCATTTTTGTGCAGCATTACCATAGTTCTAGCAAGAAAAATCACACAGGCGTGTAAGAACTTTGACGTAGGAATTTTGTAGTTTTGGCGATTCTGCAAAGGAGTCCCATGGCTTTATTTGCAGTTACAACTGCCTTGCTCTGGAGAAGGATGAGTGGTACAACCCACACTAGTAATTTAAATTTAGATTTTTAATTTACTTAGAACAACATTATACAGCTAATGAAAAATGCCATGATGAGGCAGGTAAGCAGCCAATGATGAAAGGGAAGGTACATCTTTCCTGCCTAGGGATTCCATACGTTCATTTGAACCTGCAAGTTCTGTAGCCAGGCTTAATTGAATGATACAATTTATGATCATTGTTTCAAGTCACTCAATATAATTATTTATTTATTTATTTATTTATTTGAACGCGTTCACGAAGAGGTCATTGGACAGCTTTACCACCCACTGGAGCTGTCTCACACCACCCAAGGGACAGCGGTGGGACCTGTGGTCCAAGCTGGCAGAAATGTGTTAGTCAACTTCAAAAGAGCAGTTCTGGGTTCACAGAAAACCGAGCAGAAGGCACTGAGATTCTCCATATATTCCCTGCTCCTACATATACAGGTTTCCCAGGGATGGCATCACCCCCAGAGTGTTGCGTTTGTTAACATTGATGAACCTCCCTTGATGCCTCATTGATACCCAGAGCCCAGCTTACATTAGGGTTCATTCTTGGTGTTGGACGTTCTGTGGGTTTGAAGGGATCCAGGACACACATTCACTGTTACTGTATCTCAGAGTAGTTCCACTGCCCCACAAGCCCTCTGTGCTCCATAAATACCACTTTAAAAGATTATTATTGACATCTGCATGGTAAATGACTTCAATGAATTAATTCATTTAACATATCTCCTATAACTTTTGGGAAATTTAAATGGTTTACAGCATATTTACAATTACTTGGTTATTATGATACGATAAAAATGTCTAAATATAAACCTTTGTATACATACATGGAAATTCCAATAAGCAGAATGGCTAAATGAAATGATATATGTCTTTTTAAGGGTTCAGATAAATAGTGGTACCTTTCTTTGTAGAAAGTTTATAACAACTCATATTTCAAGGTCAGCTGGTCCTTCACCAATTCCTGATCACATCCACACACCTTCTGTGTGCCAGGGGACATGACACTGAGGTCAAACGGAGGAACTGGAGCTGACCCCATGCAGCTCAGGAGGGGGGGCCTCCGATCTGAAGCAGCCCCTAAGTGTGTATTGATGGGGTCCACAGATGGAAGAGGTGGAGCAATTGTACAGCGTGTTAGAGTTGAAGACTTACCACAGCACCAATAAAGTTCGCCCCAAAGAGGTGAGATCTAGTTGAGATGTGAAGGAAGAGGAAGGACAGAGAAGAAAAGGAGAAGAAGACTAGAACCACCCTAGGCAGAGGGGCCAGGCTGAGCAGGTCCTGTGGCAGTGGCCATGTGGCAGTCTTGGCACCTGAACGGCAGTGTGGCGGAGCAGGAGTCACCATCACAGCTGAGCCAGGGACCCCAGAAGTATGCCCCATCCCACTGGGCAGCCTGCTGTCTGCTTAGATTCCAGCTCACACCAGAACACAGCATGCTTGCTTGTTTTGGTGCTTGCTGTCCAGTGGCAGAGTTGAACAGTTGCAGCAGAAACTTTGCAAAAGAAACTACAAAGCCTAAAACACTCTACAGAGTGTTGCTCTACAGAGAACGTTTGTTAACAGCTGGAAGAGACTGTGCAAGGCCTGTAGTCCATGGAGAAGTTTCAATCTGTGCCGAAGAACAATGGGCAGCAACTTAAGGATTGGAAGGAGTGGGTGACATGAAGACTTACACTTTGGAGTGGATTGGAGTAGACCCGGTGCTGCTGGGTTTGGGGTGCTGGAATCTCCTCCTGGAGGTGGTTTCCAGGTTCTTCTGTCTAAAGCAAAGAATTGGTCAAGACAAGTACAAACGGTAGCAAAGTTTTATTAAAGGTAGGAAAAGAAACAGGCTCTGCAGAGCAAATTTCGGCCAAGTAGGAAAAGAAGTACAGCTTGAGGTTGGGTCACCATGGAAGAGAGAACATTGTGGCAAAAACCCAGTGTGAACATCCGGTTTTTTGTATCACCCACTCCTTGGGCTGATGTCAGGTCTAGGCTGTCCTATGGGAAGCCTGCCTGAGTTCTCCTGCGAAGTCCTTGTGCAGGGCTTCAGGAACTGTTCTGCATGTGTGTGCTGGGATTTTGCAATGAATAGGCCACATCTACTTCCCCAGCCAGCTTTGGAATGTCATAATCTCCTGTCTTACAAGAAAGGTAATCATGGTGTGCCAGGTGAAAGCCAGTGGCCCTTTGGAACAGGGTAGTGGCTTTGGACTAGGAGACTGAAGAACATTTGGTAAGTGAACAGATGTACTGTAGTGCACAAGGCACAGGGAAGTGCCTCCTGCTCCTCCGTTTCTGAAGTACGACTGCGTAGTCCTACAGCGCCTTTGCAGTTAGAGTCAAATGCCCTCACCAGGTGCTAATAAGTCCATCTGAGCTGCCCCTGACATGTCCAAGAGGACTGTGAATAAGCAGTGGGATAAAGATCTCTGTTTCTCAGAAAGGTGGTGACTATTTCCTCATAATTTGGCCAAAAGTATGCTTAGTATTTCATCACGTATTTTCCTCAGGGTTTGCATTCGCCATTGATTTTTCAATGTAAAGGACATTTATCTAGTACCTATGATTCGCTGAGCTCTTGTGAATAAAGATAGGAATAAGATGGGCTTTCTGCTCTGAAGATTACACAAGTACAATATAGGACAGTTGCTAATGAACACCCTTGGAGTTGAACCAAAAAATGCTACTGGAGCACACAGCAAAAATGAAAGTCCAAACGATGGAGGAAGCACAATTAATTCTGTCTGGGGCAAGGAATCCACCACGGAGATGGTACTGGAGCTCTGCAGGGTTGAGAGGCTTTGGATCATGAAGGAGCTGCAGTCAAGAGCACAGAGGTAAAGGGAGTGGTGTGCCCAGAGGCGTGGACCTGCGAGAGGGTAGCAGCTATTTGCCAGCAGTGGCTCCTCTGTTCCTACCAAAGCCAGGAACCCCCGCCACCAAGCCGGAACAATGCTTGGCACCTAATTCTGCCTTGGTTGATGCTGATCTCTCTTTCCAGGGCACATAAGCACTTTGTCACTGATATTGTAGATAAGAGATATTACAGGTGGATCTCTTATTCACATAGCAGCAATAACTAATTGCTTTCTCTTTGCACTCTTATATTCCTTTGGCTTTTATGCTAAAATTGTCCTTGTCACACACTGTTAAATGCCTATAAGTATCTCACTCAGTGGACACGAACTTTTAAAGGTTTCCTTCTCTGCCTTCTATACCTTTTGGACTCCTCATGCCCAGAACAGGTAAAAAAAAGAAATAGTGACAATAGCAAAGGAAACATCTGTGGAATCACACTGAAAGGGAGCCAGTAACTTCTGGCTCCAGTGCTGGCCATCTGAGTGTTCAGATGAGAAGTCTCAGGTTACACGCTGGTGAGGACTGGGAGCAAGAGCAGAAATTGAATTTGAATAATTGAATTTTAAGAAGCAGGCATATGCTTCTGCTGTAACCTGCCCACACCAGATGCAAGTCAAAATGCATTATGTATTTAATGTGTCTCCCAGGGTTGGCACCTGAGATAACAGGAAGAGAAGGCAGGGATTATTATCAAAGTGGCAACATCTGAAGACACTTAACCAGTGGTGAAAGGTCAGGGCATACTGTTACATATTTAGTCAACCTTGTGCTAGAGAAGAGTGGACGTGATTGAGGGTGTGTGTATGTGTGTGTGTGTGTCTCTGGGTGTGACAATTTAGACAGAGAAGAAACTAAGTTAAAGAATCAGAGTATCTGGGGCTGACACTTATTGGGGTTACAGGAGTTAAATGTCAATTTTGATTGTTCCTATTGGTCTCTGAGATTTGAACTTGGAAGAATAAAAGTATTTTAGGTAGGAGACTGTGCATTGTTTATCAATTTTTCCTGAAGTTAGGGCAAAAGGAAATGGGATTTTGTGGCACCAGAGGGAATTCTAGTATCAGGAAGGGAAGCTGTCTCACACATACCATGTGCCAAAAGGTTGCATCTCTTCAAATGCACCCAACAGAGATACAAGGGAACTATTAGTATCTATATTTTCACCAAGAGAAAATGGAGGATCAGAGAGTTTGGATAATATTCTTAGTGTCATCCTGCTCAGAACAGGCGAAGTTGAGATTCGAAGCCAAGGCTTGACTAATTCCAAAGCCCACCGCTTCTCTTCTCTTCCTAGATTTTGAGATCTGAAAGAGGCGGTGAAACATTTGTGAAATCCTCCTGTGGGGCAGGCACACAGCCCGGACAGGTGCAGACATCTCCTCTGGATCCGGGCGATCTTAACTGCAGACACTCCTTTCCTCCCTATGCCTGCTCTCCTGGAAAAGCTTCCCTGTGATTTGGAAGTCTCAGCACTGTTGTGCAGCCTCTATGCAGAGAACCAGCCCGAAGGAGGGGAAGTGATGATCCCAGGACAGGGGAGGCCCTCAAAGCCCTAATGGCAGCACCTTACAAACTACCTTCACTTAGCACAGTGCTGCACTTTTACAGGTAAAGAAACTGAATTTTGGGGGCTAGCACCAGAAAATTTGTTTTAAAAGCAAGTTAATTCTTGTTGTCCTTCCAGAAACCTTTCAACACCTGTTCCTCTCTCTGGGTGTTTACATTTCCTCCAGAACACATGGTCCTTCCCAGCTTTTATAGAGCTTTTCTCTTAGTTCTCAAATCTAAGGCACTTGATAAGGTTGTAACATGATACTCCTATTAGATATTCCATTAAAGATGAAATCTCTTCCATTGTGAAGTAATATATTCTCATTATAAAAATTTTTAGAGCAAACATAAAATGAATAGAAGAAAAATTACTGTATGCTCTTCCATCCGGATACATCCATCCTTACTGCTTTAGTGAGAGTGTCTTCCCAGTTTTCATTTCAAATCCATCTTTGTTTTCATGTTGTACCATAAAGCTATTTGAACAGGAGAGTTTAGAACTGAATTGCAGCCATGCAGGACTTGTGTTTGGTTCTGTGAATGTGTATACTCTGTGTGTGTGTGTGTGTGTGCGCGCGCGCGCGTGGGTAGCAGAGGAAGAAGCTAAGAAGGAGACATTGGGAGATGGCAGTAACCCAGCCCAGCACCTTGGGGACCCATCACATTGCAGCTAGGGTAGTTCTCTGAGCCCAGGGCTGAGCGCCCTCCTGGGCAGGAGAGGTCCCAGCGACCCCAGGCACTTAGCATGGCTCATATGCTTTGGGTGTCATCAGGTGGTGACCATGTGATCATTGGTGGCTGGATAATCACAGTGTCTATTTCTGTTGTCTGCACTCAACAAACTGCTCAGAAAAGAGGAAGCAAGAAATAGAAACCAAAAAAAAAAAATCAACTAAGAGGAATCAGACTCCTTGGAGAACTCATCAAAGGCATCTTGTCACTGGTCAAAGACAGCGATCGAGACATCAGGACCCAAGTGGCCGCACTGCCCAGGAGGAAGAAAAGTGGCGCTGGCATCATCTGAACTGCTCTAGGTGTCAGGACCGGCCAAGAAGGAAGCTTCCTGATGGCTCAACCGCTGCAGCTTCTCTGGCATCTGCACTGAGTTCTCCCGCTGACACTTCTGAAGCCCGCCACTGCAGCCAGCTGTCTCAACCCCAGCGGTTCCCATCTCTCCTGTGCTTGCTCTCTTCCCAACACATGGAAGAGTTCTGTTAACTAGACACCTTTGCAGTGCGGCAGGGAGGTCCTGGTGCTTATAGCCCCTGTTGGCTAAAGCTGCCGGTGGCTGTCTGGGGCTCCAGACATTTTAAAGATCAAAATCAGGGGGAAAATATCAAACCACTTTTGGAAGCTGCTGCAGCAGCTTTCTTTGGAGTGCTTGGTCTCTTTCCTACTCGAAGCCCCAGGCTCTGTCTGACCCAGCCTTTTATGCACTTATACTCCAGAACATTTCCAAAAATGTACATCCACTCTAATAAAAAATCGCCTATGCCAGTGTCCCCTGGGCTGGAAGAGGCTGTATACATGCTCCAATACTCCTGCTTCCAGAAGAGAAGTGTGGAGGGCAAAGAAGTCACAGATTACAAGAGTGGGCAGTGACCTCTTTGGATCTCTCCAACCCACTCTAGATGAGATGGAGCCCTCTGCCAAATGGGTATAGTGGGGCCTTCTGTATGCCCTCCTGGTATAATGCAGCACTCTGTGTAGAATGGAGCCTTCTGGGTAGAATGGAGGCCTCTGGGTAGAATGGAGCCTTCTGGGTAGAATGGAGGCCTCTGGGTAGAATGGAGGCCTCTGGGTAGAATGGAGCCCTCTGCCATTCTGCCATTCTACCATTCTACCAGGGGGCTCTATTCTGCTTAGGGGACTCCACTGTACCCAGAGGGGCCCATTCTACCCAAAGGACTCCATTCTACTCAGGAGACTCCATTCTACCCAGAGGGCTCCATTCTAACAGTGGCTCCCTCTGGTGCAGCTTCTGTCTGACAACCCTCATGGCCAAAGTCTCCAATAAGGAATCCCAAATTTCTAGACAACAGACAGAATCATTCTAATGCCTCCACTTACTGCTTGATGTGATCTTGGGGAAGTTACTTAACCTTTCTGAGTGTGAGTTCCTTCACCTATGAATTAAAACTAATGATACTTCTACTCTATTTATGAGAATTAGGTTAGCAACATATGGTTGGAGACTAAAACAGTAAACGCAAGGTTAGTGTATGGATCCAAAGCAGTTGTGACCATTACTACCCTCTCTATGGTATTATATGTCTTTCTGTATCTTGATCTCCTGTCTGCTTGAGTCTTGACCTGACTTGCTAAGCTTTGCTTGTGGGAATCTATGGATTTATAGGCATGAGGAAAAACAGCCAGTGAGTTTCAAATCTGAGTGCTAGGGGCTGTGCTCTACCCCACGAGCCAGACACAGTCTTAGTAGGGCAGACAGTGGCCCGAGGGGCCTGAGGGTCCACTTAGCAGGGCTTCATGCCTCCTAAAAGTCCTCCTCAGCTTGACTGGTTCATGCCTGAACACAGCCACTAGGGATTCCTTTCTTTCTTATTGGAAACATGACCTCTGTTAAAGAAAAACTCCCTGGGGGCTGATGTAACATCAGACATTGGATGCCTGGGATGGATGTTCGCTGGTAGGAGAAGAGAGAGAGACAGAGGGGGAGAGAGAGACAGAAGGAGAGAGGGAGAGGGAGAGGGAGAAGGGGATGATGGGTTTTGAATGTCAAAGAATCATAGAATCATAAAGGCCGAAAGCTGGATTCACATGAGCTTTTAAAAGTAACTTTAACTCTCTGGAATTGTGGGGAAAAAAATCTAAACACCAATGGTATAAATGGAGTCGAAACTGTCAGGAACCTGCTTCGGTGGCTCTAACATGGGGTGCAGTTTGTCCCTCCAGCCTAACAGTGTAGCTCCAGGCCAAGTCTGCTTTGCTCAGCCCACCTGCTAGCCAGCCTGGTGCACCTTCCACGGGGCATGGAGCTGGCCCTGCCCACGGGTTGTGCATCACAGTGACACTCACACCCTCCCATGCATGCTGGATGCTACAAATGCCAGAAAACCGGCCCTGGAAGAAGCAAGGAACACTTTCATGTGTGGTCTGGTGTCCTCAGAGTTCCCCAGTGCCAACCTGCTTCCTTCCCGACATGTTCCCTGCTGGCTTGGGAGGGTGATCCAGGAGGTCGGAGCAGCGGAGAGAAGCCTTTCTGAACAGACGCAGCCCTCTGCTCGTCTGCGTCTCTTGCTCAAGTCCAGCGTGCAGATGGGTGCAGAACTAGGGGAACTAGGGAAGGTAGGGGAGGATTCCCTAGCTCTGGAGTCTCTGCTGCCTGCCTGGTGCTGTGCTAGTTATCAGGAAGCATGCACTGGTGATTCCGTGGGAAGGTGGTGAGGTGGAGGTTAGGGTGTAAAAGTTTGGCTAAAAGAGAGACTAAAAGTCCCTGGCCTCAGGGACTCTCACAGGGTGGAGGTGCATGGCTCGAGAAGCCCACAAAAGGGCAGGAGAATAACACACAGACACGTGCGGGGTGGACAGGCTGCCCGGCAGATGGGCAGCACCTGCGAGGTCATCAGAGGGCTTTTTACGAGAGGGCCTGAGCTGGCAGCGGGGACCATCACCCAGGGCCTCTGCAGCCCAGAAAAGTGTGGACGGAATCAAGAGGGTATGGGGTGGAGGTGCCAGGATGGGCGAGTCCCAGCTGAGGTAGAATCACACTGGCCTGAGGTACCAGGCTCCTTACTGCAGCAGTAGGAGAGGGCCTGGGGCTGAGTGTGAAGTCGCTTGAATCCCAGGTGGGCAGTTTGAACCTGACACACTAGACAGGATACAGTGTGCCACATTACTCCAAAGATCCTGCAGCGCCAGGCACATTGCTGTCTACTGGGATAAAGGAGATTAGGAATGCCAGCAGGCCAGAGGGCCGTCTGCACCGGGATGGGGGTGTCTCATCCAGATCCAGGGCGGAGAATGACAATGGATGCCTCTGAGAGCGAAGACCTGGACGTCCCTGGTGACTGAGAACAAAAAAGAAACTAAGATTTTTTCCCCCCAAAGAACGAATCAGCAGGTCTTAGTACAGGACTGATGGACCTGTGATTCCTCACGGGGAGAATCGTGTGAAGTGTGTCTTTCTCTGTATCATCCTCCAGCGCCACAAAGCAAACCCTCCTGAAGGAATCCCCAGCTGAAAGGTGGAGGTTGCAGGCTACCGAACCTGCTATGCTGTGCCTCAGCCACTCCCAGTGCGGCAGCGGCACCACACTGTCCACCTGGGAGCGGAGAGCAGGGCTGGCAGGTGCCGACTCAGAGGTGTCCACTGCCACCTGGGAAGCAATTTAGAGGCTTGGCATCGCCTGGCCTGGCGGGAGTGTGTGCAGGAGCTCGGTTTTCGTGTTTCTGGAGAGCAAATAGGGAAAGAGGATGGACAGGAATCCGAGATGAAGTTGTCCTTCATTCATTCAGCCCGGGCTTACAAAGGACCAACTTTGTGCAAGGCTCAGGTGACTCTATGTCGCTCGTGACCTAAGCCTCTGGGTGCCGAAGACTGCAGGGATGTTTCTCCTAATCTGCGAAGTCCTCGTCCTTTAGCCTTGTCTGTGTCCCTAGCACTTGGTCGTGGCTCTGTAAATGGGCATGTGGGCAAGGAAGGAATAGACGAAGAGGGGCAGCCGAGGGCTGGAGGACACAGAGACGCCTCTGAGAACGGGAGCTGGGATTCGCACACTGCGTATTCACCAGAGTGGAGCATGGATGAAGATTCTCTGGGTACGACGGGGTACAGGAGCAGAGGCGAGGGGACGTTTCGCTCCTGGGGGGAGAGGAAGAGCTGCCTGAGGGATCCTGGTTGCTTATCTGTGACTTCACATATTCAGCAAACGTGGTGCCTGTCTGAACTGATCTTCCTTACAGGCCCCTTGATCCCCCGAGCGGTGGCACAGAGATTAATGCTTAATCTACCATGGCTTATAGCTCAATTCATTCTGCTAATTCCAACATTCCCTGAAGGTAATGATCAGAGTTTGGGGATAAGGTCTGGCCCGCCCGCTCTCTCCTGCCCTTTTTGGAGCTGGTGCCGGCTGTGGTGCTGGGAGGGGCCTTGCTTGCTGGAGGAGGTGCAGCGAGGAGGGGTTTGTGTTGGCCTCGGGTCGCTCCCGCTGCGCCTGTGCTGCTGGCCCTGATGAAGCCAGTGGCTGGTCGCTCTCCAGTTTTAGTCACAGCCCACAGCTCTCCCTAGCTGACTTGCTGCACCTGCCGACCCAGGCCCGGCCTGAAGTCCCTGCAATGTCTCCCATGGGGTTGGAAGTCGGCCCAGCAGCCTTCTCTGTCTCACTGGTGAGGCTGGGAGTTCGCGCAGCGATAACTCCCGGGTGCCCTCCATGTGGCAGAGCTTAGCTGAGGCAGTGAGCGGTGCGGGTGTGGCTGTCGCCAGGCGTGGGCTGGGAATCCTCTCCAGGTCACCTCTTTCGCCAGTCAGAGCAAACGCCAAAGCATAGGCTGGACTCCACCCTGGCCCAGCTTCCCTTTCCTGTCTCTGCTCCTCTCTCAGCCTTCTCCACCACCCCGTCCTCCGGGTCCTCTGCGGAAGGCCTGCCTTCCTCTCTGGGGCTTAGCGGTCACGGGGTAACTGGGTGTGCTGTCGCCTCCTTCTCGCGAGGATTCTGGGCTGCATGCTGGCTAGAATGAAAAGCAGCATCAAGACAGCTCCGCTCGTCTGGATGCAAATTCCTGTTTCTAACCAGTAGCTGACTCATAATACAAATGGGTTCCTTGGGCTCCTGGAAAACTGTTGTTGTTGTTTTTCAAAGAAGCAAAAAGAAAAGAACAGCCCACTCAAGGACAAGACAGCTACAGTCTTCAAAAGCGCTCCATGCCAATGTGCAGACGCTGGAGCGGATGCAGGCGTTAGGGGCGCTCAGGCCCCACGGGGCAGGGAGGCCGGCAGCTGGGCCCCGTCTTCACCTCCGGCCTCCAGTGCTGCTGCTCCCTCGCCCAGGGGCGTGCGGTCGGGGCCTGAGAGGAGGTCGGCAGAGCAGGGCTAGGAGGCAAGCAAGGAGCAGACAGTGGAGGGAGGCTGGGGGCGAGACAGCAGGCGGAGCGGGTGAGGGAGGCTCGAGGAGGGGCTGCAGGGGTTTCCTGGAGTCACCGCAGGGGCAGCCTCTTCCTGACCAGAGCGGGCGCGTGTGAGTGTGAGGGAGTGAGTGCGAGCGTGCGTGTATGAGTGTGCTAGTGGGTGTGCATGCGTGTGCGCGGGCGCGCCGAGCTCAGGTTGCCCACGACGACCCGCCCTGCCCAGGTGCTGCACGGACGGGCGCGCGCTGTGTGACGGCTGCTTGAGCGCCCTGCTTGGGGCCCTGCCCTCCACGCTCTCCTGCCCGGGCAGCGAGCCCAGGGAAGTGCTGGCGCTGCCTCTCCGCTCACTGTTGCGATTTACTCGCAATCTTGGGAGCAGAATGTTGTGCTCTGCTTTATTTTTCTTATTGTTGTTTTATTTCTTTTTGGTATTATTGATTTCTTTTTTTCCCCAGAAGGACTTTACGGTTCGTTATTTTAATTTCCTGAATTCGTATTCAGAAAATGGGATGCTTTTCTTCTGAGTGCTCTTCAAAAATAACAATAACCACCATTTGTCTAGTGCTTTCGCGTGAATTATCTCATAAAAATTCATTAGACCTGAGATTCATTATCTCATAAAAGACCCGAGATTAGGAGGGATGGAGTGGATTCCCGCCTGGCTCGGCCACCCGCCCGCTCGCTGTGTCACCTTCGGGCCACGGCTCGGGCTCTCTGGGCCCTGGCTGATCATCTGTACAGCGGCACGGTGACAGATGTGCTCTTTCCAGCGCGAGGCCTTGTGCACTGAGTGGGCGGGATAATTTATGTGAAAACTCGAGGTCCGCATGGACTTTTACATGCGATGTCTGAGCACCAAGAAGCTAAGCGGCTGCCCCAGCGCTGCAGGTTTCCAGGAGGCCGTGGCAGGAAAGCCTGGCCCTGAGGACGGTGATCCTGCGGCTGCGGGAGGCCTGGGCGCGAGCAGAGCCGGGGTCCGTGGGCAGCGAGGCGACCACTTCGGGCGCCTCGCCGCACCCGCCCCGCCCCGCCGCGAGCTGGCAGCAGCCGTAAATGCCCGCCGCGCTGTGGAAATCCTTTCAGCAGCAGAACCGGATAAACGCATCACACCCGACAGCTCAGCCCCGCGGCTGCGGCGCCCACGAGGGGGCGCGCGAGGCCTGCGCTGCGCGAGACCGGAGGGCGAAGGGCGCGGTCCGAGCTCCGCTCCTAGCGCGCCGCCCGTGGGAGCAGCGCCGCCTGTGCCTGGCCTCCGCCCGCCCGCCCGCCTCGGTGCGAGGCCTCCTCCGCGCGCGCCCAGCTCTCTGCCCTCCCGGGGGAAACTGAGGCAGGATCAGCTGGGGGCGGTTCGCACCCCGAGCGCGGCCCCTTGACCCGGAGCCCGCGCAGGGCCGGCTCCAGCGGGACCACAGCAGGGCCGGGCGGGCTGCCCTCGCCAGCCTCGGGTTCCCCTGCAGCCTTCTCTCGGCGTAGCCCGGGCCCGGCCAAGCTTGGCTCTCTGCGCGCCCAGCAGCTGTGCCGAGGCCTAGGGCGCGCGGGCCCGCGTCCCGCTCCCCGAAGGGCGTTCGCGCCGCAGCGGGGCAGGAAGAAGCTCGCCTTCTGACGGAAGCCGCCCTGCGCCCGCCGGAGGAAGCCGGCGCCGCCCTTCCCGGGGCGGTTGGGTCGCTCCCGCCACGGCCCTTCTCAGGGCTCCTTCCCCTTGCCTTGGGGGGGCTGTGGTGCCGCGGGCCCGCCGAACACCTGCCCGGCACCGCGGTGTGCGCCGAGGCCTGGACCCTCTGGCTCCGGGCTGCAGCAGAGCACCCGCGAGAGCGCTGCCGCCTCCCGGGGGCAGCACTGGGGAGGAGGCTGCGGCCGACCTAGCCCCGGGCTGCCCCAGGCGCGCCCGAGTTCCGCCCTGGGCGTTCAGCATTGCAGTTGCTGAGAACTCGGTCTTCCCTCGGGCTCCTGGGCCTAAGATCAGAGTGGACGTGCTCGGCGGCCGAGTTTCTGAGCTCGTGGCTTCGGTCACAGTGCAGGCCACGCGGCGGGGCGCAGAGAGGGGAAGTCTGGGCTGGAGGGCGCCTCTGCCTCTGGCTGGTTTCTGTGTTCTCGAGCTCCCTAAGGTGTATTAAGGTTTCTGTGATAGCTTCCCTGAGACCCACCCCAACCCCACAGAACCCAAGCTCCAGGAAGGTTACTGCAACTTGCAATCAAAGGACACGGCTAATCGTAGCCCAGTAAGCAAGGACCAGTGAGAGCCAATCAGCTTCCCACTCCAGCTTCCACAGGCTTCATCCCAAGTTATCACCTCCTGAAAGAGGCTGTGTGGTTTGTGCCCTGGTGCTATCCGCATGTTCTCTTTGCTCGGAACTCTGCAGGGTGCGTTTATCTGGCCCCTCTCCCAAGGTGCCCCTTTTCCTCCAAAGCTGTCTCACCAGTCTGGGCAGCAGGCAGTTACTGCTCCCACAGCACTTTGCTCGGTGCTCTCAGAACATGCTGTGTCACCCTCGTTTCCACACTGCCTGCCCGCTGGAGCACAGAAGCAGTGCCGGGAGTGTGAGGCTTAAGTCCTGCCCAGAAGCAGAAAGTTCATCCCACAAGTCTGTGTGGCCAACAGCTCTCCAGGGATGGGATGGTGACATCGAGATGGAGAAGTTGTCGCACCACAGGGTGACGTACCCTAGTGAATATTTCTGTCTTTGTCTTGTCTTGTTTAACTCTTATGCCTCTTACAGGTTAGAACCAAAATATCCCCCAAAAGCCTCATGTCTGGAAGGCAAGTAGATCATGGGAGCACCGTGCTTGTTGGTGGATCCATCCATTAATGAGTTCAGTGGCTGACTGAGATGTTAGAAGGTGGGGCCTGGTTGGAGGTGGGTGACTAGGGGCATGACTTGTAAGGCTGTATTCTTGTCCCTGGCTCCTCTCTTCTCTTTCTGCTTCCTGGATCTCGTAGCATGAGCAGCTTCCCTCTGCCAGGCCTTTCCACCATGAGATTTCCATCTTGGAGGCAGCTGACCATGGACTGAACCCCCTGAAACTGAGTCAAAATCAACTTTCCTCCTTTGAGTTTCAAGTGTCAAGTATTTTGTCCCAGAGATTGGAAATTTGACTAATACAACTTCTTTCTGCAACACACACACACACACACACACACACACACACACACTTTCCTGGCCACTTTCTTCTTACTGCTTCAGCCTCCTCTTGGTGTTTGGCCCTTGGCTCACACCTCAGTATCTTCTGAACTGTTCAAACTGTTACCCTCAAAGCCTCCTCCCACCTCACATTGCCAGAGACAGAAAAGAAAATAAAAAGAATAAAGAAGGGAGAGGAGACAGGAGGTGAGAGAAGAAGTAATATCCAATTTCAACATTTTGTTTTTTTGCCATGGAAAGTTCTGGAGGCAGCAACTGTACAATTTGTATGTTTTATATCATGTCTGCCTCCTTGTGGGAGTTTCATAAATTGATGATGATAACACAGCACATTTCTTTTAAGTCCTTAGACATTCAGTCTTTATTGCTTTATAAAGTCTGCTCCAGGCACGGATGAAATGAAACCAGTGAGATTTTGCTCTGTCCGTTTGGCAACTTCCAAGACAGAATCTGCACCTGCTATACCCCTTGCATTCTGAAGGAATAAGTCACGTTGCTGAAGGTACCTGAGGCCAGTGCAGGGGTCCAGGGAGGAGGATGACCGTGGAGTTGAAGTGGGTCATCTCAGGGGCTGCTGCATAGCAAGAACTCCCTTAACCACCATTCTAGGAGAGTGGTCATGGCTTTCTAAAACCACCCACCTGCAATTAAGGTATTTTGAAAATGATGTAAAATCCATTTCCTCCAGCCCTATAGTACAATGTATGTGCTATATAAATAGCAAGGTTTCATGTGGAAGTCATAACATTTACCTGCTCTATTTAATTATGGGAATACAATGATCTTTCCCCTGCAGCTGTACTAATAGGAATAGCACACTGATGGACAAATTCACCCTCTCAGCCAGTGTGTGTTTGGCTTTTATGTTGCTTTTGTGAAATACAAATGTGTGTCATGCGTAGTTTGCTCTAGAAAACAATGAGTTTTGCAGCCTATCATTACCTGCCTATGTGGGGGCAGGCTCTGAACTTCAGGCTAGGGGAAAACCTTCAAGTGTTAATAAAGGGAATTAGACCTTTTCAGACTGAGTTAGAAACCTATGAGACAGATGAAAATAATCTCAGATAAGTAGGTTTTCAGTTCTTTTACCCACCTTCAATCCCCTCACAGTAACACTCCCACATACATGCTCCCATAGATACAGGATTTGTTCTCTTCTTAAATGAAGTAATTTATTCTTCCAGCGCAAGGGTGACTTAACTCATGCTGGGTGTATGCAAATGACAAGATGTGGCTGGCTGCTTTCTGTGAGGTGAGCACAGGCTGGACTCCCGTGGTGTGGACCAAACATGGAAACACTGTGCCCACGGTGCCCAGCCGGATCGCTCTGGCCTTTCAGCTGCCGGGCTCCCGGTGGTGGGTCAGCTTCGGGTCCCAGAGAAGCTGAGTTAAAGTGATGCCTATCACTTGTCAAGTACCTTAAAATACTGCCACTGGTTCCAAGATCATGCGTAGCAACTGTTTTCATATGGAGTGGATGCAAATGGATCAGCAGGACGTCATGTATGCATTGTTCATCACTGTAATGAAGTTGCATTATGGCTGGGCTTGGTGTGTGTACATTTACTTGTCAAATAAGATCCTGCATGCAAAAGAGCTTTACCCACCCTACGGTGCTTTGTAAACTACAGAATGCTGTAGACACACAGGTTTGCCACTATCAGAGCTGTGATTATGAATCCCTGAAGGGCAGACATTGCAGCAGACAGACCTGGAGTGCTCTCAGATGGAGCAAGCTGGGCCCAAAATCAGAAATGAGCTTGAGATTTACTGATTTTATTATCGGGAATAAATGCTTGGAGACAGAGGGGGATCATTTATGACTGCAGTTAATGTCTTATTTAGAAAATGCATGTTGTGTTGTCTGCCATCTAGTGGCAGGAGCATAGATTTGCAATTCCCTGCAGTCCCCAGAAATGACAGGGACCCATGCAGGAGTGACAGGGACTGGCATCCTGGCCTCTGCTAGCCCAGGGGCCTGGCCTCTGCTAGCCCAGGGGCCTGGCCTCAGGCACTGCCGAAGCTGTAACTGGCATCTCCATCGGGTGACTCACGAGAGCCCTGTGGGGCTCGGAGACATTAAGCAAGAGAAACAGCAAAGGAGCCGGACGATGATGGCAATGTTAAGGAGCACAAACAGCTAGCATGGTGATCCCAGACTGCTTCCCCTGCGCCTCTCTGAGCTCTGATTAGTGAACACACAAAGGGCTGGAGAGGGAGAAGGAGGTGCCCAGGAGGCTGCTGACAGAATGGAAAACCCTGGCTTCCTTGCCACTTCCTTGCAGAGAGGGCGGGATTTCTGCTCTGCCTTTGGGGCACTGCAGCTCCTGCGACAGGGGAGCACCTTCGAGGCTCTCTGAACAGGCCCATGTCTGGCTGTAGCTTCCTGTGCTCCCGTGCATCCTGCTCCAGCTTCCAGGAAGTCTGTGTGCTCTTTTCTGCTGCAGCAGGAAGTGAACATTTGGTCTTGGTCCTGGGTTCCCGGCACAGAGCTCCTCAAACTCGTGTTTCCTGAGCCAGAAGGGATCTAGGAGTCTTTCGTTCCTCATAACCAGCCCCTCACGATGGTGGCTGGCAGGATGCTAGTGAGGTGACCTCGTGGACGTGGACGTGGATGGGCTGGTGGCCAGAGGGCCCAGCCGTGTGCTAGAGGCCTGGCTCACCCAGAGAGGCAGTGCCATGGCCGCTGGCCAGTGAGTCCATCAGTGGTGCTTGCCTAATGGACCTCCGCAAAGACTGCTGCTGTGGTCGGGACCCCAGGCTGCTGACGCGTCCGCGTGCTGGCGAGTGGTGCATTGCAGCCGCGTGGGACAGAGGCTCCTGAGCTCTGGACCTGCTGGAATCCACCCTCTTCATTTGCCTGTTCACTCGTATCCTTTGTTGTTTTATTTTATTTTACTTTGTGCTGGGGACAGGGTCTCACTATGTAGCCAGATTGGGCTGTAATTCACTATGTAGCCCAGGCTGACTTGGAGCTCAAGACCCTCCTGCCTTAGCCTCTGGAGTGGTAGGATTACAGCTGTGCCAGCCAGTGTGTTTCCGTGGGTGCTGTGAGCCGCTCCAGCACTTAGCAATCCGAGCAGGAGGCCGAGGGAGGCCTCCGCTCCTCTGTCTGGTCGAGTAAAGCACAGGTAGCACCGTAGGCTGCCCGGGACTTCGTGGGGCAGCCCAGCGAGGCGTCCCTCCTCACGCCTGGCAGTGCTCTGTGGGACAGGGTGGAGTGAGGCCCGTGCATGTCAGAGCAGGGAGGAGTGTGGGCAAGCGTGGGAGACGCCCCACGCACGGCAGCAGCTCACTAGCGAGAGACGAGGAGCACGTGGGGCGGCCTCTGCTTAACTGTTTAAACCTTGCTCAACACTAACCACTTAAGAGTGGGTGAGCGATTAGAACTCTGTGTACCTGGCCCTCCGGATGCTTTGCCGCGGCTGAGTCCGACCTCGTGAGGGCAGAGCAGTTCCTGTGCCCATTTTACAGCCTGGGAAACAGAGGACCGAAGGGGCTGCGCGCTAGGTGCTGGACACAAGATCCTAGCACAGCTTATACGCTCACACTTCGTACCTGGGACTTAGTCTCCCTAGCACCTGCCATCAAATATCAGAATTTTATAGCTGCTCGTTCCCAGACAGAGATTTTTCCACAGCCGTGGCATCCAAATCCTGGCCCTTTCTCATTGTATCAAAATCATTTAAAAATCAAGCCCAACTAAAATCAAAATAAACCAAACAAACAAACAAACAAACAAAAAGTGGTGCGAGCCCTCCTCTCCAGACTCACATTCTGCACAAAGGCCGCTGAGTTCTGAGCCCCACAGGACTCTGGTGCCCGCCCAGCCCTGCGGGAGCTGCTGCTCCAGGGTCTGCACCACCTGGAGGAGGGAGGGGAGAGGGACCGGCAGGCGGGGGGAGCCGCCTGGTCCGTCACTGGAGGCGGGGCCGGGAGAGGACGGCAGAGCACTGCCTGTCCCTGGGCCTGCTGTGCAGAAACTAACAGGTCCCTTTTTGTGGAGGGAACACAGAATATTGACGTTTATTTTTTTCATTTTCAAAAGACTAAAACACCAAGCGGCGACGCACCCAGAGCAGGCTCTCTCTCTCTCTCTCTCCCTCTCTCTCCCTCTCTCCTCTCC
>NW_004624807.1:2737241-2766947 GCF_000247695.1 Heterocephalus glaber
TCTCTCTCTCTCTCTCTCTCTCTCTCTCTCTCTCTCTCTGGCTCGCTTGCTCTCTCGCCCGCCCGCTCTCTCTCTCGCTCACTCGTCTCCCACCAGGTAGGCCAAAGTTTACCAAACCTGAAGGGTTCAGCCTGGGTGCATCCTGTTCTACCAGAGCACGGGCGGGGAGGGAGCTCACAGCCCAGTGGCTCTGGTCTCGGGCGCTGGCACTGGGAGGCCCCGGAAGGCGCCCAGGAGGACGGCGGCCGCGTGCAGGAGCAGGGCCCTGGGAACCTCCACCTTGCTCCTCCAGGGGTGCGATGCCTCCTGCCCGCGGGGCGAGGGGCCTCTCCTCCTGGAGCGACAGCCCGAGCCCTCCCCTTGGCTGCTGGGTCTCTGGGCGTGAACTAGGGATGAGGGAGGGGCTGGGTCTTCGCAGCCCTCCCTCTGCTTCCCATGAAAGCGAAAGGTTTGTCTGGCCGGAAGAAGCCACCCCAGATGTTCTCAAAGCAAGTGTTCTTGAGCTGTTCTGTGTCTGGTGTTTGTCTTCCTGTGAATTCTCTCTTATCTGGGGACTTTGTGGGTTTTCTAAAAGATCAATATAAGAGCCGGAAAGGAAGTTAACACAAGCAACCCTTAAAAGCTACGTTAAATAGGGAGCAAGGAAGCAGGGAGTGGGGATGGGAGCAAGAAGGGTCCGTTATCAGTGAAAATCTGTGTGCCCCGCCCTGTGCCCAGCCTGGGAGAGCCGTTAGGACAGTGCAAGAAATACAGGCAAGTTCTCCCGGGCATCATAGCTACCTGACAAGCAACATAGCAAAAGGCTCGAAGCATGGACTCTAATAAAAAGAACCTGCATTTAAATCTTAGCCCTGAACCTCAGTTACTGATGCCTAGTTACTGTTATACTCCAAGCCTTTTCTCTTTTGTGAGGGATAAAATACCTTTCATGCTGCTAATGTAGCTCGGTGGTGCATTACTTGCCTATCATGCACAAGGCTTTGGGTTTAATCCCCAACACCACAGAACCCCAAAACCAACAAAAAGGAAATATCTTCCTTGTTAATGAGAGAAACGTGAAGTTACACGAGGTCCACTAGGACGTCCAACGTGACAAAGCCCAAACAAGCAACGTGACAAAATGGTTGTACATGCCAGCACAGTTTGACTTCATGAAAGTAAAAACCTGTGCATGTAATACAGCATTACAGATAAGTACAAAAACAACAACAAGCTGGTAAGCAGTTCTCGATTGATTTCACGAGGCTTATTTTATATACATATATATATTTCTTCAATTTAGTAATAAAGTCACAATTTATCACACAGTACAAAACTGTAGAGGGACAGGTAATTCACAAACATGCATACATCCAAGAAAGAAAATTTAAAAAAGGAAATACAAATAGTTACCTTGAACACAGGAAAAGATCTTCAATTTTCTTCATAAGATAAATTCAAGTTAAAACTAAACTGACATTTGTCTCAAATACAATGGAAAAATTTGAGGATATGTTGCTCTGGTAGGACATGGTAAGCATCTTCATTGTACAGTGTTGGTAAACAATTTGGCAAAAATACATCAAAATTACAAACAAATACACTGTATTTCCTTGGAAATAAGATCTAGCTGGAATATAAGTCCTAGCATGATTTTTCAGGATGCTTGTAATATAAGTTCTGCCCCCAAAATAAGCCCCAGTTAAGATCATCAGACAGACAGATGCATTAGTAGGTCCATTGAACACATGAGAGGTGTATCAAATTATAAAATAATATCAATATATAATTAAATATAAATAAATAACATTACAGACATTAATACTTAAATGATAATATACATTATAATTAGGTATTTGTAAACACCCAAACAGGCTACTTTGGATGAGAGGTAAATGCCTATGTAAACAAATAAATTTGAGACTTACTGCTAAATGACCAATCAGAGTGCAAACACACCACACAAATAATGTGCATGCTTGATGAGGAACAGATGTGTCTAATGTGAATTTTAATAATTCAATACATTGTGTGTTGTAATGGATGTTCTTCATGCACGTGTGTAAAATAAAAATTTTCTGAGTTTTGGTGCCTACAATTTTTCATCACTTTTGTGTGGATTATCTTAACTGTTACCATTGTTGTTACTCTTGTCTTATAAGTCTTTATCTTAGTTACTTTTCCTGTTGAAACAAAATACCCAACACCTAAAGTTAACAGAGGAAAGGTTTATTGTAGCTCACACTTTGTAGAGCTCATAGCTCATAGTTGGCTCTAAGGCCGGGTGGCATGGCAGAGTGGCATCACAGAGAAGAAACAGTTCATGGCAGGCAGAAGGCAGCAAAGCAGCAAAGTAGTAAAGAAGTAGCAAGCCACAAGTGACAAGTAACAGCAGCTCTCTTTCTGTCCGTTTTATCCTATCCAGGCTACACACCCTTAGAGTGAGTAGCACTCACACCCAAGGTGGGCCTTCCCATTATCCACTCCCAGGACTACGCCAAGCCAATCAGTGGACTAATTTAGTAATCACATACCCTTGATCTCAGAATCACACACTTAATCCCAGCAACACACACCCTAGATCCAGCCACCTCTGCAAAGCTCAGCCTATGACCACATGAGGCCTTGGGGTACATCTAGACACAAACTGTAACAGTCTTCAATTAACATTTGATTTATTGGAAACTTTGTGAAACCCAGCCTTCAAGAGGTTGAGACAGGTGAAAAATTCACCAGATAAAATTACTGACAACTGTGTTGCCAGTGCACTACAAGCAGGCTATGTGGACAAGAAGTGCTCATTTAAGGATAGCTGTGTTGCTCGACAGGAGAGGTTGGGGCCAATGATTCCAAAGGAAATGGAGTTGCAAGAAATTCAGGCCTGAATCTGGGTTTTGGAAGTTATGATGATGTTCCAGAAGAAGACGACATGACTGCACTTGGATAAATGTAGATTTTTGTACATGAATTGATGTAAATTGTTGTATATGAATTAATGCAAATTGTTGTACATGAAAAATAAGATCCACCTGAAAATAAGCCATATTGTGTCTTTTGGAGCAAAAATTGTTACAAGACCACAGTCTACTTCTAGAAATTTATTCTAAAGTTGTATTCACACTAATGACACATTCATAGAGAAACATTTCCCATAGTGAAGACTGGAAATAATCAGAATATCCTTTCGTGGGTGGCTCCTTAAGCAATGTGGCCCATCTGCATTACGTGATACAATGTCTATATAAATAGGTTATTCAGGATTTAGAACTGTCTCTAAGGCAGATTAAGTAAAAACATGAAGGGTATGTGTGTGTATATAAATACATGAAAACATTAAGAAAAAAAATTCCAGAAATTTCCCGAAACAAAACTTGAATTTACCATTGCTGAACACTATGCTGAATCCATGTAACTGGAGTGATAAGTGGATAGCCTGAGTGGGCCCACACACTCACAGACCTCACTCTCTCCAGCATGCATGGCTTGAGGGTGTTTGTGTGCACCTTGCTCATTAGCTATGCAGTTAGGCCGGTGATGCTGGGGTCATTGACTGCCTCCAAGGAAAAGTGTGGGGTGGATGGTTAGCAAAAACGGCTGGCAAAAGATGCCTTTATTATATGTACACTCTCTGGGTTTTCCAATGTCAAATACATATTGTATTTTTCCTTTCTGAAAGATTTTTGGTGAATGTTGTGGCACTATGTACTCATTACGAGAGAAAGATTGATGGAGTATTAATTAACACCAGATATCATTCCTGTGTTGGGTGATGAGCCATGATATCTAAGATGTATATGCACTTCCAATGTACCAGACCCACTCAAAGTGTCCTGCTTATACTAATTCAACTGTGGAGCAGCCTTATGAACATCTGCTCTTGTTATCATTCTTACTAAACAGAGGCAGAGGCAGACCCACCAAAGCCAACAGGTAATTAGTGGTTGAGGATGACTTTGAAGTCCAGTAATCTGTCTCTAGAGCCTGTGGTCTTAGCACCAGACAGGTTATATAATCTGAAAATCTGGAGTTTCCTGTCTTCAATTTCAAGATGGCAACAGCAGAGCATGAAGCCAAGTGCTGTGTCCTGAGTATGGGGATCTGGACCGCACTAGGGTTCATATAGACAGAGCCAGCATGGTCAGTGCTTCACTGCTTTTCAAGGTGTAGGTGTCCTCACTCATCATGTTTTATCCAACACTCCTAGAACATAAAACAGTGTATTAGCCAGCTTTCCTGTTGCTGGAACATCATACCAGGTACCCACAACTTAATGGAGGAGGGGTTTAATTTGCTCATGGTTTCAGTCTGGCTCCAGAGCAGAGACATCATGGCAGAAGGATGTGGAGGAACAGAGCTTCTCATTCATAGCAGCTGGGAGGCAGAGCACAGGGACAGTGCCAGAGAGACACAGATACAGGACCCAAGGCCATGCCTTCAGGACTGCCAAGACACACTCAGGAGTGTGCTCTGCTAATCTGGTAGGTATTTGTTAATCCAACTAAGTTGGCATATCAAGATTAACAGTCACAGGTCAGAAGCAGAATGAAATTTTAAATCAAAGTTTGTGTTAGTTAACTTTCCATTGTTGTGACAAAATACTTGATAATAACAACTTGAAGGAGGAAGGATTTATTTTGGCTCACAGTTTCAGAGGTTTCAGTCCATGGTTGGCTGGCTCCATTGTTATGGGCCCACGGTGAGGCAGAGCCTCATGGGGAAAATGTATGCCAGAAGAAAGCTGTTCATCTCATGGCAGCCAGGAATCAGGAGGGAAAGATCTCAAATTATGATCTCATCAGTGAAATTAAAGACCCCATGATTCAATCATCTACCAAAAACCCCACTACTGAATACAAGAAATGTTGGGGGACATTTCAGGCATGTTAACCTGTGCCCCAGGAATTGGATATGCCTGGCTTGCTTGGGGTACATTGAGCAAAGAGGAATTGTCTTAGGCCACATATAAAATATATAATATAGTTAATATATATAAGAAAATTTCCTTTGAATGTTTTTTAAATTTTAACACAGGTGAGTCCAACTTGAGGGGAAATGTTGGCACAGGGCCTTCAAAAAGAAAAACCCCAAACTGAGGGAAAACTATTTATGTTTATGGTTAAGTTCAATGAAGAATGGATATCAGTGCAGAAACGTGATTGGATGAAAGGATGTGATCTGAAGTTAACTAATAAACTGAAGGGAGCCCACCAGAGCTTCTCTGTTTAGTTTCTTACTGACCTTTTCTGTATCTTTCTTGCCTCCTAGGAATAGAGCAAGACTCCTCTAGGGTGCAGGTCTCCATGCAAGAAAGACAATGCTGTTTCTAGGTTTTATGGCCTGTTTTCAGGGAGAGACGTTCTAGACTCCGTGGAAGAGGAATAATGGTTTCTGTAACTCATTTGGGGAAGAAAGGAAGAATAGAAACAGAAGGGCAAGTGTAGGTTTGAGAGAGGCTTTGCTTCTGAGCCTGTGTCTAAGACTTTCAATCTCCTTTTGTTCGAAGTACTCAGCACACCAAGCGCCCTACCGTGGGGTATTATTTTCTGAACTTCAACAATGGCAAACACTACAGTTCTTCAATGACTGGAGACTCCTAGGCACCACACCCTCACTCCGGAATAGGGCACTGTAAAAGCTAGTAGTTGATAATTTGTTAATTGTGATATCCCTGTAAATCTTCCAAACATCTGATTGCTCCTATCTTGGTGTCTTCAGCCTAAAAAGAGGATTAGCATGTCTCCATGCTGAGTTGGGCAGGATTCTTTCCCAAAGTTTAAGGGGGCAGAGATGATTTGAAGGCAGAGATGCCAGCCCTTTATTCTGCTTTTAGTTTCCCATCAGGCATCTGCTGGCTCACATGAGAAGTCTGGTTTCACAAGAGCAGTCTGTAAGGCTCGGTGACACCATCATGGCAGAATTTTCCTTTCACCATCTAGCTAGATCTTTGCTGTTTAAACCTTCTTCTTTCTCTCTATCTTCTTTTCTTTGTTTTTCCACTCTAAGCCACATGTGTACCCAGTGTTTTCTGAAGTGCAAGCCAATGCTTTGCTTGATACCATCTTAGGAACTAAAGGATTTGCTTCCAGAATAATAGGTTCCATTAAACAATGGATGTATCTGCTAAGGAAAGTGTGTATTCTCCGCATCTAAAATGAATGGCTTTGTTTTGTTTCTGTGTGTGTGTGTGTGTGTGTGTGTGTGTGTGTGTGTGTGTGTTGGGGTAGAGAGTAGAAGCACAGGCATGTGTTCACAGAATGCTAAATTCATTCAATGTTAGAAGGACATACTTAGAAACTGTGCCTTAGGCACTTGAGGTTGTTGAGATAGTGACATTTAAAAAACATTGGTCTTGTCTTACGTTTTCCTTAGATAAGATGCATTTAGAATATTCTTCATAGCCCTTTACTTCTCATTTAAAGGGATGAACTTTAGGTGCTTCTTTTTGCATTTAGTTCAACTTTTTGACTTAAATAATGGTTTTCTTGACCTTGTTTTATGAATTATTTTTGTTTGCATCGGCCAATCAATCAGCTGTTTTGGATTCACTGAACACAGTGTCAAAGTGCTGATGGAGCTGAAAAATTGTAGAAATTATTTTTTTTAAGTGGTGGTGAAAGGAATAAGGCCCTAAGCCTGAATCCATGCTTGGTAGGCTAAAACTGATAAATTTCCCAGTCCCTAATTAAAACAAGCCACCAAATACAACAGCAGCAGAAAATCCAGGGCTTTTCCTGGTGATGAATACGACAAGCCTACAAACTTCTCCTTGCTGGGAACTGAGATTTCGTGTGCAACAGCAGTTAAGCGGAGAGCTTCCTGGCAATTTGTTTGGTAATATGTATGCATCCACTCTGCCTACACCCTCACCTCCCCATCTCCTTCCCAAGCTCAGGCTCCCACTGAAATTAAACCAGTGCAACAAAGAGCCAGTCTCTTCTTCATATGCTCCTCTTTGAAGGGGTTCACGCCTGGCTTTTGAAGGGGTAAACAAATATGGCAGTGTTCCTCCTGTCTTATATCTATTATTTGAGTTGTGAATATTTGCATGCAAACCATCTGCTTTTAAATTGAATCCTAGCTTTCCATCAATTAGCACTATAATTTCACATGTAATGTAGGTTAACTTCTGATTGATCTTCAATTAACACTAGTTCTTAACCATTTACTTTATTTCAAATTCATTTTCCCCTTTTAGTTATAGAGGGACGTTGCAGAACGACCTTCCTGGTTTTGAAATGCTGACAGCTCTTTAGCATGAAAGAATTCATGTTATTCCCTGCCTCCCTTTATCTCTGAGTTAGTGAGAACTCAGGTAATGTAAAGTCAATATAATTTTATTTTCAGAAAGAACATCAGGGAAACTGCAAGGAAGACCTTATCAAATGCAAATATGCCTCTTTCTTTCTTTCTTTCTTTCTTTCTTTCTTTCTTTCTTTCTTTCTTTCTTTCTTTCTTTCCCTCTTTCTTTCTTTCCTCCTTCCTTTCTTCCTTCCTTCCTTCCTTCCTTCCCTTCTTTCCTTTACTTAAAATTGAGAATTGGAAATTTAATGAAATAAGTCACAGAATCACTCCAAGGGCCCCAAAATGGCACTGTAAAACTTAAAGGAATTCAAAGATTGTGTGAAGTAAAATCATTTGGTTCCTTTTCTAGGACACAAACTCTTGGAGTTCAAAACATTCTCAAAAGTCCTCTATTCCATACCCACCTGAGCAGCCATGCCCAGAAGAATGCTGGGTGGGCACCATGGTCTTCCACATTGCCTCTGTTGGGAAAATGGGCAGAATTTCCCTGGTGAGGTTGGTATCATGAAATTCTGACAGCTGAATGATGCTTATCAAATAATATAATTCAGAAAATTCTAACATGATACACAATGTTATTGGTAACTTCTATATGGCTTATAATCATTTACCATTATGTTAAATTATTAAGCTTTGCTTTTATAAACTTGATTCATGAATGATTCATTATATCCTTAAGCTTCTTCAGGAAAATATATAATTGTTTTTACAATGGCTATTGTTACTGAAACAGGATTCACTTGACAATAAATTTTGGTACAGTCAGCTTATTGGAAGTGTTTCTGAGACAGGAGATTAGAGTGTGGTAAAGCTGGCATGGGTAGTAGGTGTGACCTGATAAGGATAAAATCCCAAGACATGTGCAGAACAGTTCCCAAAGTCCTGCATGTGGGCTTCTCATGAGAATTCAAGGAGAGTTTTGTTAGGATGGCCTAGACTTGATATCATCCTGAGGAGTGGGTGATAGAAAAAAGGCAGTCCACATTGAGTTTTTGCCATTATGTTCTCTCTTGCATGGACAGGCCACCCTTATGCTGTAGGGTGCACTTCTTTTCCTACTTTTATTTGGCCCAAACTTGCTCTGCAGAGCCTATTTCTTTTCCTCCCTTTAATAAAATCTTGTTACCATTTGGATTTCTCAATCAATTCTTGGTACAGGACAGAAAGAATCTAGAAACCACCTTCAGAAGGAGGCTCCAGTACCCCCAAACCCATTAACATATTTTGCTTAGTCAGCCATTAGAGCAGGTAAGGACTTTTGGGCATATTCTTTTTGTCTGTTTGTTTTTGCTTTTTCTTTCTCTCCTAGGCTGGGGAAACTGGGAGACACCTCATGAAGTTGGAAACACTTTCCTGTTTGCCAGAATGTTGGTTGCGGGGAGAATGCATGGATTTTGTGTTTTTCTTCCAGCTGTAGGAGGCCTACAGGCTCACTTCAAGTTTATTTCTTTTTCCCATTTTTGATCACTCCTTGTGTGTATGAGTTAAAAAGCCAGAGAACCTGTTATTATGCCCCTTTGTTTCTGTTCCGTACGATACTTTGCTCAGCTTTCTCAATCTCTTGAAGAAAGACCAAGTAAGTTTGTAACTTGGTAGCCTGTCTGAGTGACTATGTATCCCCGTTTACTCCTTTTTGTGCTCAAAGTCTCATTTGCATTTTTCCCTTAGATGGCTCGTTCTCAGGGTGACATCTTAGTCAGGGTCACCATCTTGTCTTGTCATGTGATTGGCCACCATTTTGGAGCCATGTGAGTTCTGCCATGTTTGATTTCAAGTGACCTCATGGTCATCAGAAAATCTCACCCTTGCAGATAGGAGCTAAGCCTCAGATTACAAGAAACATGTGGGCTTTCTCCCTTTTATCTTTTGAATTAGAATTAGACTAGATTCCTTCCTTGTTTCTTCTAATGAAATTCAGGTAATTGAGAAAAATACACCTGGTAGCCTGAGCAGAACAAAAGAACAACCAGCAGAACTTAACTCAAGTGACTATGAGTCAAAGGAGAGCCATTCTCATTCTTAGGATTTTTAAAGTGTTTTGTTTTTTTTCCTGTAAAAAAGAGGTATCTGTCTCTATTGCCTTAAACAAAGTACCAAAGTTTTTACTATTAGAGTAAATTCAATAGATAGTATTTCTCAAGTGGCTTCGACCTGCTTTAGCAGAGACATCAAGTGAATCAACAGGGCTAAGAGAGTCTCAGTGGGAAAAGACTCCACCTTGATCTCTTGGGAATTTCAAAGGTCTAGGTAGAGCCATCAAGTAGCTCAACCTCCTCTCCCTAAGGGGTTAATGGGGCCCATATGGAGACAAAAGACTCTCACTAGGGCTTTCTTCTATGCTTTATGAAAGATGTCAGCATCATCCTAGTTTCAGACAGAGATATCTGTCTACTGAATACTTGAGTGTTACAAGGAATGATTTGTAGGCTCAAATTTGGTCTCCTTCTTCTGCATTGGATGCCATTTTAAGAATCCTAGACCTAGTTTTAGGTAGAGCCATCAAGTGGCTCAACACCTCTATGCTTCTGTGAAAGATGCCAGCATCATTCTAGCTTTGGATAGAGATGTCTGTCCATTGAATACTTGAATCTCACAAGGGACACCTTGTGGGCCCATCAGATCTCTTCCTTCTGCATGGGATACTGTCTTAGGGACTGGGAACCTAGTTGTCTCTCTCTATAGACACCAAGACAAGCCATGGGAAACCACATGAAGCACACCCCACAGATTCCACTATGCCATATTCCTTGATCAGTGGAAAAGGTTCAATTTTGCCAATTTAAAAAAGGAATAGTTTATCTGCTATTGTAATAAGCTTTGGGTTCAGTATGAACTAGGAAATGACAAAAAATGGGTATTGGATGACAGATTAAACTATGAGACTATTTTTCAGTTAAATTATTTCTGCTTAAAACATAGATAATGGAATGAAATCCCTTATGTTCAGGCTTTTGTGACCCTTTGTCTGAGGAAAAGCCCAGAAACCATGATATTTAAAGTGGTCCCTGAAGAAGAGAGAGATATCTTTAATGATCTTGTCCTCAGATCTCTACTTGTCTCTTAGGGGTTTATGGGTCTCTCCCATCTGTTTAATGAAGAAATTTCAGATGGGACTGCAGACATCTGTGGCCCAAATGCTGGACGTGGCCTTTTCTGTGTTCAGCAACCAAGATTTGCAGGAAGGTCAAAAGAGAAAAGCTAGACTTACAGCTGTTGCAATTGGCAATGCTTTAAATTTACCCAGATTGTCTAAGGGAAAACCTAAGGATGATTGAATGCAAGAAGTCTGGACATTGTCTACACAACCACACCAAGCTGCTGCCTGGGCCCTGTTCTGGGTATGAGGAAGCCAATGTGCCTGACTCATGGCACTGGAGGGTTGACTGTCCCTGCCCCCAGAAAGGGATCAGGCCACCCCAAACCCTCATTTCTTGCTCTGAAGAGGCCCAAGGAGTCTACAATACCCCTGTCCATGGATATCACCAATCCTATGAGGAATCCTGTGTAACACTGGAGATCATGGGTGAGCCAATACAATTACTTCATTCTGATTTGACTTCCTTCTCTGGAAAACCCTCCTCTATAGCCACAATTGGGGTTGAGGAGACCCCTAATTGGAGATTCTTTACCCCTGCTCTGACTTGTCATTTTGAAGGTCAAATATTTAACCACAAGTTTCTAATTGTACCTCAGTGTCCTACTTATGCCAAGAAGAGATTTATTAGTAAAGTGAGGGCAATTTTCAAGTTCTGGCAAAAGCCAAAACAGATTTTACCTGTTGGGACTATACCAGACCTCCCTGACCTAATTAGCCAAAAGGTAGATCATGCTCCATGGTCTAATGGAATACCTGACTTAAGAAAACCCTTACTCTTCTACATATTGGAAAAAAGAGGTATTGCTTTGGGTGTCTTGACCCAAAAGTTAGGATAAGATCTCTGCCCAGTGGCATATTTTCAAAAAAGTTGGATGAAGTGGCTGCTGAATGGTCAACCTGCCTGAGGGCAGTAACAGCTATAGCTATCCTGATAGAAGATGACTTTAGGACAGAAACTGGAAATCTTGACTCCACATCAGGTCAAAGATATTCCAGAGGCCAAAGGTTATTTGTATTTAATAGGGGAATGGCTTGCCAAGTATCAGGCCATCCTCTTAGACACACCTGAGTTTATTATAAAAGTTTTCAGTATTCTTAAACCTGCCTCTCTGATGCCTACAGGCCCAGAAGTTAGCCCCTCTTGTGAACAAGTGATCTCCCAGACTTATCCAAGCAGGTAGGACATCAGTTACCTACCCCTCCAAGATGCTGAGCAGGTATGGTTCACTGATGGAAGTAGCCTTGTCCAAAAAGAACACTGAATGGTAGGTTATCCAATTGTTAGTTCACAGCAGGTCATTGAGACTAACTTCCAACAGGAACCTCTTCTCAAAAAGCAGATCTAATAGTCTTATATGATCATAGATATTAGGAAAAACCAAAAAGCTATATAGCTATACAGACTCCAAATATACCTTTCTTGTGTTACATGCTCATGTAGCAGTCTTGAAAGAAGAAGCTTGCTGACTAATAAGCAATGATCTACAGAACACAAGCAGAAAATTCTACAACTAGAGGCAGTCCATCCTCCCAAGCAGGTTGCAGTCATGCATTGTAAGGAGCACCAAGGATACGTGTCTAAAGTCTCTTAATTTGGAGATAAGGAGGCAAGGAGGGCAGCCCTACAGTCCTTCAAGACACTAGCCTCATTCCCAGTTCCTGAGGAACTATTCTAGTCCTTCCTTAAGGGATGCAGTCAGTGACATGTTATAAAAACCCTACCTGGGAAATAGTCACTAGAATTTTCACAGGACTAAGAAGAAATCTATTCTTGAGAACCTCTGGAAGACCAGAGGCTCCTCTTCAAAAATTGACTCCAGTATTGCTTGGGGTGCAGATAAGTAGATAAGTAGAGTCATTAATGACCCTAATTTGCCACAGCTTAAATGGGCACCTGTATTGAGGCTCCTATTTTTAATTAGATCCATTATGTCGGTAATCTTCCTAAGGCTATAACTCTTAGGCTCTTGATAATTTATCCCACCTCACTGCCATAGTCTTTCCTCCACAAGAAGTGTGGAAATCTGATCTGCTCCTTGTGTTTGAGTTCTACATCCCCAACATAATAGCAAAGTTACTTTCTTTCTCCCATTGAATAGACAGCTCAATAGTAACTCTTTTCTTATTGTCTTCTGACAATTTTTTTTTCTTCAAACCAGCAAGTGAACCACAGCACCCCAAGGTATTTGGAGAGCACATACTCCCTGTAGGGAGGTTCTACAGCCTCTTCCAGCTGAAAGAAGCTACGAAAGACAGAGACTTTCACTCTCTCAGTATCCCATAAAGAATTATGGGGATATGTATCTCTCAGAAATGAGACAGGAGATTAATGCATGACAAAGCTGGCTGGTGAAGTAGATGTGACCTATTAATTATAAAATCTCAGGACATATGCTCAGAACAGTTCCCAAAGCTCTACACATGGACTTCTCATGAGAACTCAAGCAGGTTTTCCATATGATGGCCTAGACCTGGTGTCAGCATGAGTAGTGGGTGATATAAAAGATTGTGTTCTCTCTTCTGTGGTGGCCTGCCCTCATGCTGTATTTCCTTTCCTACTTTTACCTGGCCCAAACTCACTCTGCAAAAGCTGTTTCTTTTCTTAGCTTTAATAAAAACTTTGCTACTACTTGTGTTTGTCTTGACCAATTCTTTGCTGAGGACAGAAAGAACCTAGAAACTACCTCCAGAAGGAGAATCCAGCACCCCAACTCCTGCTAACATTACTGTGGGTGATGGGTTCCAGAGGGCTTTCCAGGTTATTGTGCAAATTGAACAAAGCATTGGACATTGTATACAATGGTATGAAAAATCAGATTAAGTTTAATAAAGTGTAAGAGGCGAAGGTATGGAAGGTGTGCTCAGAGAGGACAGGCTCATACCTGCAGAAGGGAAAACAGCATGAAGGGAATCTGTGGCAGGTTTAGTTCTCATGTGTGCTGGTTTAGAGTTTTAGGAATTTCCTGGGGACTTTATTATTTTTATTTCTGCCTCCCTTAGGACAAAGTAGGGGTTCACTCTGTAGCTTGCCCAAGTTCAAGTGAGTGGAGCAGAGGTGGTCCTTACCTCCTAACAGCACTATCTATATTATAAGCTTTTTGTATCATTAAAGGGGTAGTTCTTTTTAATGAAAAATACATGAATTTTCCCCATCTTCTATCTCTGTTTTTATTAGGTATATCATTGCTTCTTTTACTGGTTTGTTACCTTGAAAGCAGAACATGTTACTAAATCTTACTTAGTAGTGAGGCAGGAGATTAAGCAAACTGACTGGGTAAGTGGGTGTGACCTGTTGATCACTGAGTTCCAGGACACATGAGCAGAATATTGAAACCAATCAGAGTGACCTATCTTCAATTCTTCTCTTCAATCCCCTGTACCAACAAACAAACAAACAAACAAATTCTTCTCAGAAGCACTCAGGCAGGTTTTTGATAGGGTGGTTTAGACATGACTGCAGCCAAGGAGTGGGAGATACAAAAGTTGGCCGCCACTGAGTGCCTGGCCACTGCTGTCTCTTTCACAGTGTTCTGTCCTCGTGCCATAGAGTATACATCTGTTCATGCTTTTAATCGGCTCTATCTAATAAATGTAAAACCTTGATACTTTTTGTGCTTGTATTGACCAATTATTTGTTCAAGACAGAAAGAACCTAGAAATCACCTGTTGAAAACCTCAGCACCCCAAAATGTGGTAACAGTAAGACCAAGTAATGCTAACTACCGTAAAAAGAATTCAAAATCCCTGTGCTTTAATACAATAAGCTTGTTCCCATGTTGCAGACCAATGTGTATGTTTTTCCAAGGATAGCATCCCATACTACAGTTCATAGTCCTCCAGGGCATTGAAGTCATCATTCAACTGGCATATGAGGGAAAAAAGAAGCCAGGATCAAGTGTGAGGGATTTATGGGCCTAAAAGACGTCATTCATGGTTTCTTCCTACATTGCATAGGTCAGAACTCAGTTACTGGCCACTTGGCCTGCAGGCAATAAGGTCCATTATAGGCTCGGGGGGAGGGGCTGGCAGCCAGGAGGAGCTCCTGCCCCAGGTGTCATTGAAAGCTGCTTGGGCTCTGTACCCTGCAGAACTGTGCATCCATAATTGCTCTGGATGTCTGTTGAAAGTGTGCTCTTGATCTTTGCTAGAAAATGCATGAAGAGTAATACAAAGCTCTTGTTAAGCATCCTGTCTTCCTGAGTGTGTACTGGACATAAACGGCACAAAGGACTCCACTCTTCCGGGAACCCTGTGGGACTCTGAGACAGGAATAGAGTGAGACCTATCCCCTTTCCCTCCAACAACTGCACCAGACAACAGCTGCCATTAGGGAGCCAGTGGGCACAGGACAGTGAGCACAAGTTACCCCTAAAGGTACCAGTGAGATGGTGGTAGGAGTGGAGCAGAAGACAGGAGGCGCCTGGTAGGCTTGCTGTTCCTGGTAAGTCTGGCCTCACTGCAAAGACAGATTAAAATTGAAGGCCCATAAACTCAGGCTGGAAGGCCACTTAACCTCAAGGATGTATTGGTGAACATGGGCCAAGAAACTGGGGTACACAGTGAGGGGTTAATTGGGTAGACTGGTAACATCTTACAGCAGAATCTATCTCCTTGGCTAGCTTGCTGAACTATGGAAAGATCTTCTTTCCTGATGGTTAATTTTCCATTCTCTGCATGTGTAAGGGGGCCACACACCATCTGAACAGCAGTTGTCACTCTGCAATTTGACAGGACTCCCAGGCCACCTTCCTTTGCTTCAAGTCCATTTTGCTACCTGTTTGTCTTGCCATTGGGTGGGCAGATGTGCTGTCCTGCTGTCACATCTTCTGGGCTAAAGATTACTGGTTCTTATTTTTAATGTGATAAAATATACATAACATTTATTAGGTTAATCAGCTGTACATGTACTAGCATTCAATACATTCACAATGTGGGGCAAGCATCACCACTAGCTGTAAGGACAGATGATTCTTGTTCTATGATTTTTAAAACATGGAGCTAGAGAGCTGGTTATGGTGATGCCATTTGCACATCCATGCACCGTGAAGTTGGATCACCAGTCATGGTAAACATCACCACACTGGCTCCATGGAGACCTCTGTCTATGAAACCATGTGCTCCCAGGACCAGAGAGTCTCAGCCACTGGGCTCTGCCATTCTATTACCTTATTGATCGGTTTTAACCACTATTGATTTGAATTAGAATAAAAACATTCATTTTTCATTATCAATGTATGACTTATAGAGAATCTTCTATTTTAATTTCTTGGGTAACTTCTGGTTATTGTCTATATTATTCTGGGCTACAGGACTTTTACATGGATTCCCCCAATGCCTACACAGGGCTCTAAACTGGGGCTGTAAATTAGTATACCTTTAAGCCAAACTGAATCAGCCACAAAAGGAGAATATTCTGCTAAAATAAGATGCAATTGTGCATTACCTCATTAATGTGGATGTATATTGATAAAGATCCCCCAGAAAAGTCCATTGTGTGTGAGACTTTGGCTTTTAAATTACCTTTCTACAATTAGACCCTAGCTTCTACCTTAAATAAAGTTTGTAGTTTTTGACTTATAAGGCCAGCAACTACAAAATACTAGACGACAGTCAATGAGTTCATATACATCAACACTAAATGTTAATCATCATTTGTCAACAAGCTTTCTGATCCTGTGACAAAATAACTGAGAAAATCAACTTAAAAGCAGGAAAGTTTTATTTTGGTTCATGGTTTCAAAGGCTTCAGTTCACGGTTGGTTGACTTCCTTGGTTTTAAATCTGCGGCGAGACAGAACACCATGATGAGGCTCATTTGGTGAACAAAGCTGCTCACCTCAAGGTGGCTAGGAAACAGAGGAAGCAGAAGAAAGAAGTTAGGGTCCTGATATTCCTTCTAAGGGCACATTCCCAATGAGCCCTCCTTCCACTAGGCCCCGCCTCCTAAGGCTCACCCTCTCCCACCAGTGCCTTTAACCTATGAGCCTTTAGGGTACATTGATGATCCAAACCATAACACATCACAACTGTAAGAAGTAGGTACCATTCCTATCAGTATTGTAAGTGAGGAAACTGGAGCACAGAGAGGTTCAACTTTATTGCAGTGGAGTTGAATTTAGGTGCAAATACTACATGTGATTAGGAGAGACGTGTCTGGCTTTGGGGATATAATTTGAAAGAACCTGTGCGTTCCTGGCATGGACTTCAAGCACTAAGGGCCATGCTCACTCCCAGGCACCAGCTTTTCTCTGGGGCATCCTGAATCAGCCAACAGAGCCCTTCATCTTCTGACCCAAGAGGACACAGCTCTTCTTCAGGATTTTCAGCCTGCCAAGACAATGCTTATCCTCTCCACCCTCAGCATGTGCTCTCACTGTTTGGAACTGTGGGTGCTACAATGCCAGGCCAGGCGGCCTTCTTCCCTACTGGAGCTAGGAGGTTTATAGCAGCCCCGAAGTCCTGCTCCTTGTATTCTCTGAGTCCATTTATCAATGTGCATCCATGAACTTCAGGGTGAGTCTATGTGAGTGTCCAGGGAAATGGCCTATCCCTTTAAAGACCAAAGGAAAGCATCACTTAGTCAATGACCCCTGAAATAGAGCCAAGAGTGCAAGTGAAGGAGACTCCTCTCTATGAAGAGACAGCCCCCAGCTAGACTCAGTGGTTAGAAAGGAGACAGCAGGCTGGCACACCTGACCCTTCAGGGAAAGTCCCCAGCAACATGCAACTCACTTTCCTTGGCAGGGCACGTGAAAGTTGGCTCTGCTCACTTCTCTCAGGTGCAGGGAGGAAGGGCAGCAGCAAGAGGGATGGGGCTCCGCTATTAAAGTCTTGGTGGCTATCTGCTTCCCAAAGCCAGTGCCTTTAACTCTCCATTTATTCAAGTGGTCTGACTGTCCCTCACATCCTCTGCTTTAGGTGTTAAGATGAGAGAATCCGGCAATATTTGGTTTTCCTCCAACAAAAGGTTTTGTTATAAAACCAACTCTCCCTTCCTCCCTCCCTCCTCACCTCTGTTTCTTCCTCTCTTTTTCTCTGACTCCCGGTGTCTCTCCCCACCATGAATGGAGACCCACCTTTCCCTTTTTCTGGCCAGTATATGTTTTGTAATCCTTACAGTGCCTATCTGTGTGATCACATCTCCCTTGGACTTGAAATGCTTCATCTTATTTCCTTTTTTTCCAAGAAGCAGCCAAAGATACAGGAAGAAAGAAATTCATCAGCTTTTAGCACTAAAATGTGGAAGGAGTCAGGTGAGAAAATCTGGAATTAAGCATTCACTAAGAGTAGCTCGAAGTTGAGTCATCCCTCAACATTCCTGATGCTGAGTCTAGAGGAGCCTGGAGTGCTTCATTCAGGTGCTCTTGGGTAAGAGGCTGCCTACAGTGAACACACTGGTGCAGGCCTCAGGGAATTCATCCACACTAGCTCCCCACAGTGCCTGACACACAATGGACACTTTGCTCATGAAGGATCCAGTGAATTGATGGCAACCACTTGCAGCCCTGAGGCTGAGATGGGAAATCCCACAGCAGGGAAGAGGGAGCCCTGTCAGGGCTGCATGGGAGAGAAGCCTCAGAGAAGTACAGTTAACTGTGATGTCCACGAAAGACTTAGCAGGAAGGTGTGGGTGTGAGAGACACAGAAGCTGTGTCTGCCTCTAATCCCCTAGCTAGTGGGGATGCGGACATTTTTACAGCCATAGTTTAGGAACGTGAATGGTGAGAACCAGAATCTTTCTTTCCGTCTTCCTTCCTTCCCTCCCCTGGTGAGGAGTGAGCAAGGGGCTGAGCAGGCACATTCCGCATAACTAACATGCAGGAGCAATAATGAGACCTTTTGCAGAGCACGGATTTGTCTGCAGAAAGGGGCCATCGTCTGGTGGCTGTCGTGAGAAGTCTCCTCTCTTAACAATGGCTCTGATGAAGCCGCAGAAGGTTCTTATCAGGAAGAAAGGCCTCCCAGCAGCAGAGGAAGCGGGGAATAAAGGACTGTGAAAGCCCAAATCATTCTCCAGGCTCTGTGCAGTGGAGCCAAGGAGCGGGGAGGCACGAGGCCTGAATGCCAAGTGAGGCCAGTGGTCAGCAGGGACAGGCGCTGAAGAAAGGTCTTAAAAAGATGAGAATGGGAGGGGCAGCTGAGGCAGGGAGCCAGGCTGGCAGGGTTTAAACTGTGCAACACTAAGTTTCTCAGGCTCAGGTAAATGGCCAGCGGTCACCAAAGCTGGTCCTTGGGCCTCCACCTGGGGGATTTGCTAGACCCAGTTCACAGAGGGACCCTTTCTTTTGCTGGATTCTCAGAAGGAAAAAGAAATTCACAGATTCACAGCCAGGAGTCCTGGCAGATTCCAGGTCCATCTGCAGGTCACAGACACCCAGATTCAGGAACAGTAAATTTTTTGAGTGGAATAGGAAGCAGAAGAGAATTGGGATTTATTTTTATCTACCAAACTTAGTTGGATGGCTTACTGACCGGGACTCATTTAGTCTTCATCACCTCCCAAGGTGTGAGTAGTATTATTTACCACTGGATTCATGGGCTCTGATCAACGCTCTCAGGGTACTGTCCGTATCAAAATGCCCCATCAGCTCTTTGCATTTAAGTCACTTTAGCCTCTGCCCTTCCTCCACTCCCAGCATTTAAACTTTCACGATCTGCTCCCAACTCACCCCCCTTGCTGGGTCCACCACAACTGGAATAGAAGCTCCTCCTGTCTTGGGGGGCTTGAAGCTGACTCCTTGATGTTCTGCAATCAAGTTCCCACTCCACCCTCTCCACTCCTTCCACCTGGAATGCTTTCTTGGCATCTCTAGTGGCTGTGCTTCCTTTATTTGTTGAAATCCTCCCTGCCTTTCAAAGTCATGAGTGTTCTCTTTTTTCAGGATGTCTTTACCAAAGTGGAAATATCTTTTCTCTCCCTGGAACTCTCAGAGCACTTCTCTGATGGGAAGTCTGCTATTCTACTTTGTATTATAATTCTTTATGTTTTTATCTAACTTTTGTCTAACTGTTTTATCTAGCTCTTCAAGGACAAGGGACTGTGTCCTGCATATCTTTTGTTATCTCCCAATGACTAGCACATAATAAGTGATCATTAAATAGTGACTGAATGGGATTTTCATCATGTCTGGATTTCCAATTTTAAAGCAGCACAAGCTTTCTTTGGCTTGTGTTCTGAGTTCTGAGTTGGTTTGGAAAACAAATCATGAGGATTAGCTGGATCTGTAGAGGCAACATTCAAGCTCAAGATGGAAAGTTACATTGTATCAGCCAGCTTTCCATCAGGGGGACAAAATACCTGAAACTTGAAGAGAGGTTTATTTTGGCTCAGGGTTGTGGAAGTTTTAGTCCATGGTCTGGTGGCTGTAGGCAGAAATACATGATGGGAAGCAGAGAAAGTAGGAAGAAAGCCAGAGCAAGAGGAAGGGGTGGGGGAAAACTCTACCCCTCCTGGCCACAGCACCAGTGACCTGCTTCCCCCCGTCAGGCCCTATGCCCCAGTGGCAGAGCTAGTGATCAGATCCCAGAGCTCACTCGCTAAGCCTCGCACTTGTGCTGGGCCACTTGTGCTGGGAGATGTGACAGTCCAGGGGCAGATGAGGTGGTGAGGACCTCTCAGGTCCTTTGATTTCTGTACTCTGGTTCTGTTAATGGCTTGGCAGAAACTCCAGCAAGTAGCTCATGAGAGTGATCACCACTATTCCACCTCTCAGTAATTACAGTAGCTGTCACAAGTTTAAAAGCCAACATCCAACCTGACCCTTTCTAAATGACTCAAAAGTGGCAAGTTAATGAGAAACAAAAGGAGAAAAAGTGTATTTTTAAACAGGAGATTTTTATGGAGAAATTCACCCTGAATTTTAGGGCCTGTGCCCAGGGTGGGTGAGAGGGAAGCAGAGTCCAGAGTGCTGGCCTCCATCTGGCCCCTGCTCCGTCGCCCTCACCCACGGAGCTGCCCAGGAGAAGCCAGGAGAGCTGAGGATGCTGGTGCATTTGGGGTCGCTGAGTTCCTGGTTGCATCAGTCCGCCTTTCTTCTTCACCTTTCATTTGGCTCAGGGAAGCCTTCTGCATACCAATACTGACTACACTTCTTTTTTTAAAGATACGATTTGCGTGACATAAAATTCACCCTTTAGAAGTGTGAGACCAGTGGCCTTCAGCATGTTAACAGTGCTGCCCAACGGTCACTGCAGTCTGATTCTAGAACATTTTCAGCACTCCAGAAAGACGCTGTATCCACCAGCTACCCTTCCGTGCTTGCTCCCTCCCAGCTCCTGGCAGTCACGAACCTCTGCTCTGCTCCTGTGGATCTGCCTATTCTGTTTTTCATAGGGATGGAATGTTACACTGTTTGGCTTCTCTCAGTTAGCATAATGCTTTCAAAGTTGAAAGCTTGGAGGGAAGAGTGAAAGACCAGCCCTGCTTCTGATAATAATCGCGGATTTGAGAGTCCCCAGCAACCAGGTGTGGCAGTTCACCAGAAGACCTTATGCGCTTGGTTATGGTTTGTCACAGCCTGAGGACGGACTGCGGTGAGCTATGGGAAGAGGAATGTACCGAAGGTGAAACCTCCATACCAGACCCGGGACAGCTCTCCGTTCCCGATGTCGGCTGTGACAGTTCCCGAGACCTTGTTGACACTTCACCATGCAGACCCGCGTGGCTGCCCGTGTGGCACACCAGTCTCCAGTCCCTCCGGAAGGCAGGGATACCATGGGCTGCGAAGCCACCCCTCTGAAATACATATTTAGTATCTGGCTGGCCCAAAGCTCCCAGGCAAGCACAGGCACTTCTATCAAGCAGGACACTCAGAAGACCTAACCGTTCCTTCCCAGGAGCTTAGGGCCAGTGTTTGAACTTGTTTTGGGTGCAGTTGAATTCTTTACTCCCCAAAAGTTCATCTGTGTGAAGCCTACCTCAGTATTTCTTTCTTTATATGGTGGAGTAATATTCCATTGTGGAGACTGACCACACTTTGTTTCTTCATTATCTGCTGATGGACATTTGGGTTGTTTCCATTTTTCTGCTATTATGAACGTAGTCACCCCTCCTATCTGTGGGGGATCAGCTCCACTCTAGGACCTCCTCCCCCTAGGACCTCCGAATCTTCAAACCTTCAAGCCTTTTATATAAAATGGCATAGTATTTACGTATAACCCACATAATCCTCCCATATACTTTAAATCATCTGTGGATTAATTACAACACCTGATGCACTGTAAGTGCTGTGTAAATAACATTGCTTAAGAAATAATAATGACAGGGAAAAGTCTTTGCAGGTGGCAGTACAGGCACAACCATTGCAAGTAGTACATGGACAAGACTCGAGGTGAATGGTGCTCCTGCTGAGGGCTGAGGGCTGTGTGGAGGCAGGAGGCCATGGCAGGGTCTACTCGCACATCCCTTCCTTCATGTGGCTTCACTGCAGTACTTAGCCTATAACAGCTCCAGGTTTAGCTGTTTGAAATTTCTGTTCCAAATATTTTTGATCTGTGCTTGGAATCCACGGATAAAACATTTGCAGATATGGAGGGCTTACTGTACTATTAGGGGATATTTGTGTGCAAGCTTTTCTATAGACATGTTTTCAATTTCTTGGATATACAGTATGCGGCATCATACAGTAACTATGTTAGACTCAGGAACTACCAAACTTTTCCAAGGTGGTTACAGTACTTTACATTTTCGTCAATAATCTATAGGAGTTGAAATTTCTTCATTCATGGTAGTTTTGTGATTTCATTTTCCTGATGGTTAAAATTGATGAGCATAGTTTTAGTGCTTATTGTCCATTTGTGTATCTTCTTTGAAAAAAATGTCTTTTCAAAACCATCATCCATTTTTAAATGGAGTTATTTATTTATTTTTGTGTGTATGTGTTTTTTTTTTTTTTGGTACCAGGAATCAAACTTGGGTCCGTGTGCTTGCGAGGCAGGTGTAGGAACCACTGAGCTAAATCCCTGGCTGAGTTATTTATTTTTTGTTGAGTTGCAAGAGTTCTTTGTATATTGTAAATACAAATACTTTATCAGACATATGATTTACAAATATTGTATTTCTGTCATTATGTGGGTTGTCTTTCCATTTTTTCGGTGTTCTTTGAAATAAAGTTTTGAATTTTGGTGAAGTCCAATGTATTTAATTTGAAAGATTTTTTTTTTAATACTGCTGTGGGCATTGAACCCAAAGCCTTCACACTGAGACACATCCCTAGCCATTAAAAAAATTCTTTCAATGATATTTTGTAGTTTTCAGTGTACAAATCTTATACATGTTTTGTTAATTTATTCCTATTGTAAATGGAATTGTTTTAATTTTATCTATGGTTTATTCATTGTGAATGTACAGGTTTTATATTCCTTTTCATGTATTTATATCCTTTATCTTGCTGAAGTTGTTTATAAATATTAACATTGTGTATGTGTTTCTGTTTGTATGTGATTTCCTTAAGATTTTCTATGTAAAAGAGTTGTTTTGCTTTTTTCCTTTCTGTACAGATAACTTTTATTCCTTTTTATTGTAAACTTATCTGGCTATAATCTCCAGTGCAAAATTGAATCAAAGTAGCAATTATGGACATCTTTGTCTTTTTCCTTGTATTAGGGGGAAGCATTCAGGATTTCACCATTAAGTGTATATTGCTTGTGAATTTTCTGTTGATACCCTTTATCATTTTGAGAAATTTCTTTTCTGTTTTTAGTTTACTGATGTTTTATATCATGGAAGAGTGTTGGACATTGTCAAATGACTTTTTCATCCATTGTGATGATCCTGTGGATTTCCTTTCGTAATCTATTGGCACACTGTGCTGCAGTAATATTTGTATGCTAAGCGAACTGTGCCTTCCTAAAATGAACCGACCTGGTCGTGTTGTAGAGGTGCTGAGATACTCTGTGGTCTTCTCAAACATGGACCCAGTGCTGTCTGGCCCACAGACTCTCCCCAGAGTCACTGATGCTCAGTTTCACCCTGTGTGTATGGAAACAGCCTTTCTTTACTCCTAGATTGCGTTCACGTGAAAAGTCCCCACGTGACTCTGTGGATGCAGTAACTATTTCTCCTTGCCTCTGGGCCCCATTGTGGAGCACAATCTGGCACATAGTAGGAGCGCAGTGAAACATTTTTGAAGTAATTGATTCATTCATACATGAGTGAATGAGAGAATAATCTCTGCCTCTAGGGAGGGCATCTTCTCCAGCTCTGAGTACCAGGAGGCTGTGGGCTGAGAGTCCAGAGAAGCGGATGCACAGCGCGGTCTAGGCCTTACTCATGGTGGAACTCTTCCTTGTGACAATCCAGGTTCGTGTTAAGTGAAAAACAGCAACTGAACTCTGCTATCAGGGTTTTTTTTAAGGATATGGCATCTGATGGCTGTACTGGGTATCCACACCCTTAGATGCAGAGCGATTGTTGTTATTCCATTACTTGCTTTTTATGCATTCTCTCAGCTGTGTTTATAAGAATGATACCAACCTTGACCACATTCTTCCTTAATGACTTATGCTGTCCATGAAACATAAGAAGAGCTGATACATATTTGTTGAATAAATGAACTAGAAATGTAGGTTGAGTAAAGAATGAATAATAGGAGAAGGAATCAATGGAATAAGCTCAGAGGACTTGAATAACCTGCCACGTTTTATGTCTTTGTTTTTGCCCAGGATTATCCAGAGATGATCTCAGCTTCTCGTTCTCTTATTCCACACTCCACCCTGACTACACAGACCTTTTCTAGACTGGCTAGACCATGAGTCAAAGCAACAAGCGTGATGGTTACAACATGGTTTCTCTCCTCAAGGTTCATGTCCTAGTGTTATGGGGTTTGGGGGTGCTGGAGTCTCTTAGAGGTGATTCCTAGGTTCTTTCTGTTCTGAACTTAAAATTGGTCAAGACAAGCACAAATGGTAATAAGGCTTTATCTTTCTTGAAGGTAGGGGGAAAAACCAGGCTCTGAGGAGTGTTTTTGGGCCAAGTAAAGGTACAGAAAACCATTAAGAAGCACACCCCAAGTGCGAGGCTGGGCCATCCTGAAGGAACTGGATTGTGAGAGCCTGATGGCAGCTGTTCCTTTTATACTTCTCACATAGGAGTCATGTCTTGGTTGTGTTATCAAAATCTGCTCAAATTCTTGCCGGAAGCCCATGTACAGGGCTTTGGGAACAGCTCTGCACATTCTGGACAGTTCTGGGGCTTTGTACTTAACAATTCGTTCTACTTTCCCAGCTCATTTTCCCCATACCTTGTCCCTGTCTCACCAGGAGCTCGGTTCCCAATGTCAGTGCTTGAAGTGGAAGGGAAGAGGTGACCGTGTCTCATTGGCAATCATGGGGTTGGCTGTGCTGCAAGGGTTGGGCTAGCTCTTACAGACAGCTGGTTGCTAGGAAGCAGGGGCCCAGACCCTCACCACACTCTTCCTTCCTCTCTGATGGGGACTTTTCCTTCCCACACATGCACACGCCCTTGCTCTATGATGCTATGATGCCTTGTGTTATGAGGTCCTCAGCAGAAGCTGATGTGGGTGTCATTCTTGGGCCTCCAGAACTGTAAGATAAATAAACCCTTTTTTCTTCATGAAGTACCCAGCCCCAGGTACTTTACTACAGGAACCCTAAGCAAACACCACATGTAAGGCTCCAGAGGAGAGCCTCAATGTCCTTCTCAGGTCTATTAAACCAAACTCTCTGTTGTGGAAACATTCCCAGGTGACTTCTATGCACAGTAATATTTGAGAAGCAGTAATCTAAGATTTTGTTCAGTGCTTGCTCCAGATCTCTTTTGGAATCTTGGTAACTCTAAGTACAGTTCAACTTGAGATGAAGGAAGTCAGAGTGGGAGGGTCGATCTCATGTTAATAAAATGAAACCAGCAAATAGTTATGGAAACCATGTTGAACATAGAGATAGATGTTTCCTTTTGTGCAGTGAGGAGAAAAATTTTAGAATGCTCTTTCTAAAAAGTACCTCAATAGTTGCGTCACATTTGTTTCGATCCAAATTCTTTTGCCACGTCAGGTGACACAACAGTAGAAACTGGTGTTATATGTATTTCTTCATGCTGAGAGAAATTAACATCAAATAGAGGGGAGTCCTGTTTTGATGGGGGAAAAGCAAAGAAACAATAGCCCTAGAAGGCAGAGACAGCCAAGAGGTGGAGGTTTCTTATGGGAGTCTATAAGGGCAGTAAAAGGAACAGGATGTATTAGTCAGTGTCTTAGTGACTTTTTTCCTCGCTGAGACAAAATACTGGACACCCAGAGTTAAAGGAGGAAAGGTTAATTTCAGCTCACAGTTTGTAGATATTTTAGTTCATAGTCAGCTGGTTCCAAGGTAAGGTATCATGGCAGAGGGGCATCATAGAGGAGAAACAGTCCATGACAGGGAGGCAGAAGGCAGCCAGCAGCCAGCAGCAGCAGCCAGCCTGCCTTTCCCTTTTATCCCATCCAAGCTACCAGCATTTTGTGTGGTGCCGCCCAGAACTGTGCTAATTCCAATCAGTGGACTAATTTAGTAGTCACACACCCTTAATCCCAACATCACGCACTCTGGATCCAGCCATCTCCTAAGAGCCCCTCCTATGCACCCATGAGGCTTTGAGGGGACATCCAAATACAAGCCATAACAGTCATAAACAGTGATAAACAGGGTTCTTCAGTGAAACAGACCAATGGGAGATAAAGATAGAGATGGAGGTGGAGCTGGAGATGAGAGAGAGAGAGAGAGAGAGAGAGAGAGGGAGAGAGAGAGAGAGAGATTTTATAAATTGGCTCAAGTAAGGGGCTGGGGATATAGCTCCATGGTGCTATGCCTGTCTTGCAAGTTCAAGGGCCTGAGTTCAATCCCCAGTACCAAAAAAACCCAACCAAACAAACAAACAAAAACCAATATAAATTGGCTCAGGTGAATGTACAGGCTCAAGAGTCCGACGACTTTCTTTCTGTAAGCTGGAGAACCTCAATCCAAGGTCAAAGTCCTGAGAACCTGAGGGCTGCTAGTGCAGGCAGGTCCTGAAGTCTAAAGGCTGGAGAGCCTGGAGTTGAGGGCCAAGGACAAGAGAAGAGGTTCTCAGCTCTGAAGGAAAGGCTCAATGTGCCTTTCTCCTACTTTAGGCCCTCAACTGATCAGACAGTGCTTACTCAGTCCTCTGATTCGAATGCCAGCCTCTTCAGAAGCAGCCCCACAGACACAGCCAGAAACCGCACTCTCCTGCCTATCCAGAGCCCCTTAACCCAGTGTCTCACTTACCTTTCTTATTCCTGGGACAAAATACCTGACACCCACAAGTTAAAGGAGGAAAAGTTTATTTTAGCTTGCAGTTTGTAGAGGTTTCAGTCCATAGTCAGCTGGCTCTGAGGCAGGGTGGCAGAGGGGCCTCACAGGCAGTCCATGGAGTGGCAGGCAGGAGGTAGGAAGCAGCAGCAGCAGCCTGCCTTTCCCTTTTGTCCCATCTAGGCTACAAGCCTATTGCTCAGTGAAACTCGCACCCAGGGTGGGGCTCCATTATCCACACCCTTAATCCTAGCATGATACCCTTAATCCATATTCACACATGCTAAATCCAACCACCTCCAAAAAACCCCACCTATAACCTCCTGAGGCTTTGGGGACATCTAGATACGAGCCATAACACCCGGCCAAGTTGGCACCTAAAGTAACCATCACACTGGGGTTGTTGTAGCATAGGATGCTGGGCAGGGGAAGTGAGCAAGAACTGAGAGACATCTTCCTCCCATCACTGTGTCCGGCCTTGAGGACTGAAACAAGGGAATTTTACTTTTCTAACTCAGGTTTGATGTTCCTTTAGTGAAAAACACCTCAGAGATCCTTGTTATGGGGCAGTGGCTGCAATGGATAAGACAAGCTTTCCTACCCAATTCCTTTGGACAGAGAGAGAGAGACTGATGGCAAACCACATAGCCATCTCCCTAGCACAGATGGGCCATGAGTTTTGCTCAGGTGGCTCCATCCATCCTACCACTCGGGGAAAGTTCCAAGAACCATGTCAAAAATGCTTTAGGGAATGAAGGTGTTGGCTGGGAAGGAACAGCGTCGGGACTAAATATGGCTTGGCTGGCCAATCATCTCAAGTGAGACCAAGCAGTGGTGATGCTCTCCCAGGTAGGTGCTGGGGGAGAGGGAACGTGAAGAAAATGTAAGGTGAAGGGCCATCCCGGAAGAGCACCGTGTATCACAGTTCTGCAGGAAATCTACTCCCTGTCCCTTCTCTGGACATTGTGCATTCCTCAGCTTTGTTGTGCATGCGTTTCTAGTGTAAGAAATCCAAAATGACAACCTGAAAATTGCCTGAATAAAGACCAGGGTGTGTGGCCACCTAAGCAGATGATGTGCTTAGTGTCAGCATGGCCTCTTCCCAAGTCTGCGGATCGGGACAGGCGGACACTGCTCAGAGAGGGTCTCCCATAAATTACGGGGATCTCTAGGAAAGGATATGACTTTCCCCTCATTTTAAATTTGCCTGCTAAGTGGAAAACAGCAGAATAGTGAGCATTTCCAGCTCTGTTTTTGAGTCCAAGGAGGAGTTTAATGGACTGAGAAACCTCAGTAGCTCTTTTACCTAGATTAGCAATTAGTAACATGATGGCACTTTTAAGATTTTTTCTTCTGTCTTTTTAATGGATTCAGGTTGACAATGGATAATGTCGTTAAGATAACAACAACAGAACTCTATGAGTTGTGATTGAAAAATAGGGTGAATATGTAAATAAAAAATCTACTATAGGGCCGGGGATTTAGCTCAGTGGTTCCGGTGCCTGCCTCGCAAGCACAAGGTCCAGAGTTTGATCCCCAGTACCAAACAAACAAACAAACAACAACAACAAAACATACACACACAAAAATCTACTAAAGGAGAAATCACATCGCCATTGATCTTCCTCACAATCCTCACCCTTGTTCAAACACACTTACCATTCATTTTTGCCACTTCGGACAGCTCTGAAAATCCCTCTAAGTTCCAGATGGTTTCAAAACATTTACCCTCATGGCCATGCTGACTTTGAGCAAAAGCCAGAAGTTTCTCAGTACCAGCTCCAGTGAATAAGGTGGATGAGGACAATCTTAATTTTTATAAGTCTGCCTTTCTGTTGGATGGCACTCAGCAGCACATCCTCTCATTTTTTTTTTTTATCATACCCTTTAAAGACACAAAAGTGAGCTTCCAGATCTGCTTCAGAAAGTGAAGAGAATGATGGGATGAGTGTGTTCAAAGCAAGGGGAGTACTTTCCGGGGGAATAATGGCAGTGTGTCTTTTACAGTAGTAAACGTAAGCATTCACTGTATATTTTGACCACACCTCATACTTGTTATTCTTTGCCAGTTCAGGCTGCTATAACAAAGCACCATAGATGGTGATGGTTACACATCACAGCCACTTCTCAGAGTTCTAGAAGCTGGTGTTATAGACAGCTAAATTAGGGATAAATATGATGGGGAGTCAGACAGGGCCAGGCCCTTGAAGGAGTCAGTGAGGAAGATGAGAACACATCATAACTGTGGCTGGAGGCACATCCATCAAAGCCCAGGCCTCAGGATAAAGATGGAATGACCAGGCCTACATGCCTCCCCAAAGGATAAGCAATAAATTAAAGATTATACTATAATTGCTATCACCTGGCCCAGTAACGTCTAGACAGACATCAGTAACCCAGGTGGGTGACCAGGACCTCTGTGTCCATCCCTTCTTAAAAATGACTTTGTTCTTCCCAGATCCTCTTGCAACGTGACTCCCTTCCCTACTGGATCGATATTACCTAAGCAGCTGTACTTGTAGTCTTAGTGGTTGATCATAGTTTGAGGCTGTCCTCCAAAGGTGCAGATTGCTGATTTCTCCGTGTATCATATCACGGCAGAAAGAGGGGGGACAGTCTCTGGGATCCATGTTACAAGGGTGCTAATCATATTCACAAGGGCTATACTCTCCCATCTGATCACCTCCCCACAAAGGCCCACTGGCCTCACCTTCTGACCCCATCATCCCGGAATTTTGACAGAGATAAAAACATTCAATCCACAGCAGAGATCCCACCCACAGTTACTCTGAGACATTTTGGGGGACCCCTCTGAATCCTGCTACAGCCCGTGGGCAGGGTTGCTTCCTGGACCAATCACAAATATCTGGGAGTTAACTGTGCTTTAACACTTTCTTTTTTATTTTTTTTCTTTTTCCCCCATTAACTTTAGCGGTCCATTTTAGGTATAAAATACAGTTACAGTCATCATTGGGATCTTGTACCATTACATGAGTCTCTTGGTTCTTATTTTTTTCCCCTTCCCTTGCCCTCCCTTCAACCCCTCCACCCTTCCCTATTTG
>NW_004624807.1:2769862-2803640 GCF_000247695.1 Heterocephalus glaber
CAGATTGTTCCATCTCATTTCCCTTTGGGGTTGCTGTAGGTGATCTGGAAGTCTGTTTTTGAGGCTTGTTTACATGTCTTCTCATTTCCACGGGGAGTGTGGGGGGATTGCTCCTGGCACCCGTGTGGCTCACCTTCTCTGCCCTAGGAGCCTGGGATGGTGAAGATCAGAGCTCCCCTGATGAAAACAGCAGCCATTGCCAGCAATGGCAAGGCCCTGAGCTCCTCCTCTGGTGAGAACAGCCTAGTTCACATCAGGAAAACCATCCGCAACAAGCTTCTCCACCAGTGTCCCTCCTCTGAGTCTGGAAATCGTCCTGGGAGATCCATGTGTTGTCTCTTTTACTCCGAGTTTGTCTCACAGGCGAGTTCACTTGTGGATCTGATTCACATCCACATTGGGCACCAAATGTAGGGAACAGGGGAAGGGGATGTTACCAGAACCTCTGCAGTAAGTCCTAGTCTCCTGTCACTTTTAACACTTTCTTTAATGTCTCATGTAACCTGGTCTGAGTAATGATGCTCCTCCATTCCTATGGCTTCTACAAAGCAAAGCATTCACAATTAGGGCTGTGAAACAGGCCTGGCTAAGTGGGAGTCAACTGCCTCAGGCCTTGGGCTTTGGATCACGTGAATTTTTGCACAGTGGAGAGGAGAAGCAGAGCTGGGAGCAGCTGGGCTGCAAACCTTCCCACCCATGAGCCTGGAGCTGGAGGACTGTGACTTTCTAGAGGCACATGGACCCTCGAGCTGGTTATTTATGGACATTACTGATATAGGACCCCCAGTAATATAGAAGAAATAAAGTAACTCCCAACCTTTTAGACGCTGAGTTTGTGTTCCTCAAAACTGAAGAATGAATTCTGAGGAATAACGGAGGTTAAGAGTATAAATTATTTATTGAGAAAGATAGCTCCTGAGAGGGACAGGAGGGGACTCGATTGGGATGCCAAAGACCCCATTTCACAGAGGAAGTTTTATAGAGCAAAATTAGGGGGTAAGTACAAAAACCTCAAGGTAGTATAAAGTGGGACACACCAATAGGATTACAAGTATAGCCACTTAAGTAATATTGATCCAATGGGGAAGCAGGTTACATAGCAAGTGTATATGGAAAGAGCAAAGACTTTTTCTAGGAAAGGATGGATCTGAAGGTCTTGACCACCCGTAGGGGTGGCTGACAGCTATCTAGACTTTATTGGGCCAGCTGTTCCCACTTATCCTTTGGGAGGCATGTAGTCCTGGTCATTCTGTCTTTATCTTGAGGCCTGGCCTCCAACACATGCAGCTCGGGCCACAGTTGTGATATGCTTTCCTCTTCTGAGCTGATTCTCTGGAAGCCCCAGCCCTGTCTGACTGTCCATAATATTTCTAACTTTCACTTTCTGGAAATGACTGTAACCATTTACGAATCCCGAACACTTCAAGAGCTCAGCAGCAGGGTTTTCGGAAGCTGACTGTCCACTCTACAGGTCACGGCTCTCCACTGCAAACTTTCTCCTTGGGAAATGCACTGGCTTCCATTTCATTTCTCTCCACCCCTTGGACTTTAGGAGCTCACATTTCCAGGGAGGCCAGCTCCTCCTTCAGGGGATGGGGTGAAAGGGGCTGCCTGCATGCTCCGACTTCCCTCAGCCACGGCGGAGCCAGTGTGTGAAGAGGCCTCTGCCTTGGGCACAGGGCCCTGTGAAAGGATGCTGGTTAATCAGGAGGTAACCCGATGCCACTGCAGTAGGAAATAGGAGGCTGAATGACATGCATCCAGCACAGATGCACTAATTTAATTTCATGCCCCGACATCAGCTGCTCCTCTTTGCTTAAAAGGAACATTTGCATCCATCTGTCATCATTTCTCCCTTTCATTTTAAAACCTCTTTGCTCTCTTTTCTCTTCACCCCCCCTTGATGAAATAATGGGACACATTTAAATCCGAACTCAGGCAATGCAAATTCTGAGCCAATGTGATTTTGTTCCACTCTAAGTCCAACCTCTAAGGGTGTCTGGGGAGAAGAAATCAAGGGGCCAAACAAAAAAGCAAGTGAGAGAGGGAAGATTTTGAATGCAAATCAGGCTTCTCAACCCATCTGAAACCACCTGCTGCGACAGGGTAGAATGTCTGGCCCATTAGCACCTTGTTAGGTTGTCACAGCCAGCGCAAGCAAGCAGCTGAGTGGGGCGGTAATAGGGAAGAAATGGCTGGGAACTTTAGGGCCAGGCCCTGCTTGTTGGTATTCTACCCAACCCACTTCTGGGACCCCAAGGGCAGGGCTAGCACCAGTGGTTCAAGAGAAAAGAAAGGTAGGAGAGAGCAACTCAATTAAATTTGTTACGTTAAAAAGAAAAGACAAGAAAGGGGCATCTTTCTGACCAAAAAGGAACAAGCCTAATTTACATGACCCAGGGTGGGGCAATGGACTTTTTGGGAATGACTCCAATGTGCTTCATATCTCCTGCTTCATTATGTATTAAGTAGAAATTTAGTGAGAACATATAGGATGTTGAGCATGGTAAAAACTCAGATTAAATTTGGATCCACATAAGGCAAACCTCAACTATCAAAGATATGATTGGCATGCATGTCCATAGACAATTCCTGTGCAAATGCTTTTAAGAATTCAATACACAGAAAGTTCTCTGATGTCACCTGTTTCTTCTCTGTAAGAATCCATTTGGTCTATGTCTTGTACTCTGAGTGACTACTTTGAAGATAATGATACACGGTGTATTAACTATTGTTATTCTCTTGTTATTTTGTTATGAAATTTTGTTTTATTTTTTCATAATAGAGGAGAATGCAATACTTGCTATAGGGTTTGATGAGGGAAATGCTTGAGCATCTCTGATCCCTTCTCTCTCCAATGATTTGTTTGAGAACAAGGTTAGGGACATTGTATCCAGTGCCAAAATTGTTATGTCTTAGCTCTAAGAATTGCCCCATCTCAAGCCTCTTGTGTTCAGAGGTGGAGCTTTTGGAAGTTGATTGGACCCAGAGTGTGTGATGCTGGGATTAAGGGTGTGTAATTACTAAATCAGTTCACTGATGGGTTTGGCATAATTCTGAGCATGGAGAAGGGGAAGGCCCAGCCTGGGTGTGAGTGCTACCTGCCCTAAGTGTGTATATTCTGCCTAGAATATAAGGGGGAAAAGAGGGCTGCTGTTGCTACTCACGGCTTTGCTGCCTTCTGCCTGCCATGAACTGTTCCCCCCCTGCCATGCCACCCAGCCTTGGAGCCAGCCGACTACGAACTGAAACCTCCATAAACTGTGAGCCAGATAAACCTTCCCTCCTTTAACGTGAGCTGTCGAGTACTGTGTCTCGGCCATGAGGAAAGCACTAAGACAGTATTCATCAGTGAACGGCTCCACTGATTTGTTCATAGCTGAGTGTGCTGATAGGAGCTAGGCCCTGTCTGAAGGGGCGGTCACTGGGGTGTGGCCTGGAAGGACCCTCTTCCTCCCTGGCTCTGCCCTTCTCCAGCTGCCTCCTGACTGCCGTCACCTTAGCAGCTTTCCTCTGCCAGGCCATTTCTGCCCTGGAGCCAGCCAACTGCGGGCCGACATCTAAAACCCAGGAGCCCAAGTGAACCTCTTCCCCTTTAAGTTATGGGCCTTGGGTGTTTTGTCCAAGCAACAAGAAAGTGACTAAGACAGTGACATGTAAGTTGCAGCGAGATCATAGGTTTTGCTGATGACGATATTTATGTCTTGATATTAAAGATATTAGATAGTCCTCCATTAGAGTTCTTGTTTTCTTTCCATTTTAAAAATGAAAATGAGTTTATTTGGTTTAGTATAAAATAAACCAGAAGAGCCTTACAGACTGTAATGACCCATTAGAGATGGCAACGGGGAAAAACTCTATTATAGGGTTTTGGCCAAAAGGTTTGAGTGGGTCAGGTTTAATGAGCTTGGGCAAGCTGCAGGTCGGTGACCTTCAGACTTACAACTTGTGCACAGAGGAAAAAATAGCCACATGAATCAGGGTAGAGGCTGGGAAAAGATAGTTACTAGAAAATCTGTGGTTTCCCAAGAGTACCTCACTATTTTCAAGCCAAGCTTCCTTGAAAGCCTCTTAAAATTATTCTGTGGTCATGACCAGGACAGTTTTAAGTGGTTTTGTTTGGATTAAGGCCATGGATTTCATGATCACTTAGGGTCATCAGAATGTTTATGAATTCTCTGGTATGCTTAAATAATGACACAAGATAAATAATTCCATGGTATTTGTTACAGTTTTTATTTCAGACTGGAGCAGGAGATCAGAATTTATGGTGCAAGAACAATTTTTTTGTCTCTCTATCAGGGTAAGAAATGAGTCATAAATAACCACGTTTTACCTAATTTTATGAAAGTGTAAGGTAAGTGCAACATTTTGCAAATTTTTGAATAGTTTACTAGAAGTGCTAAACGCTAATCATCTTTGGCTTTCGTTCCTGAGGGAGCTTTCTCCCCCTATTTCTGCAGCAGGATCCCTGAGCACTTTCACTGTACCCTGCCTTTCTGCAGGGATATGGAAATTTCCAGGGCCCAGGCGTGCTCCACGGGCTAAGGCGCCCACAAGGTTAATGAACACCCACAAAGACTGAGGAGGAGAGAGCGCATTCTTCACGGGTGATTAGCATGCCAGCATTCTCCCCTCAGTGGTAATGATGGTCAGGAAGGTGCCTGGTGATAGGGGGAGAATGGAGGGTTGCTGCTTCTTCTGCCTCAAACGCTTATTAAAATTCATTTCCATTCAAATAGCCATCCTCTGATTTTCATCATCAAATAAGCACACACTGTACATATTTAACAGGCAGGAGACCTGGGCCGAGTTCGTGTCTTTTTGAAGTGAAGGCCTGTTCCCTTAACGAGGGTCCATGCTTATCTCTGTATGTAAATTTCTCCCCTCCTCTTCCTTAACCCCCACCACTCTACTGGTTCCCAGTTCTGGGATGGCTGATGGGCAGCCTAGATGCCTATTTCAAAGATTATTCACTTGGAGAGGGGTGGAATCTCCTCCTCCAGTCTTGCTCATTATAAAGGTGAGGCCCTCAGGAGGGTCTGGGAATGAGGTTTGCAGAGCTACTATTTCCTCTGCAAAAGGCAGACACAGAGGCAGCATGGAAGTCGTTTCCTTACTTCTCTTGGCTGTGACTATTTTTTCCCTTTTGGGGCTGGCCCTCCATTCCCTATCAGACAGGCTGATAGTCTGGAGCTCCCGGGGAACACCCTTAGCTAGAAGGCATTGCAGCTCCTGCAGCTCTTTACTGCACAGCTGCTGGGGAACAGCTGAGCCTGCCCTTCTGTCACCAGCAAGACACCAAGTGTCAAATGCAAATGCATTGGGCTGTCGTCAAGAGCGTGGGCAGTCTGGTCATTTAGCAGAGCACAAAGAGGCTGGCCTCAATGTGGCGTGCCAGGGGGACCCAGAAAAGCTTAGGGTATATAATTTTTAATCATAAGCAACATAAAAATATTATTTGAGAGCTTTGGAAATCTCAGCAATCATGATCAAACAGGGTACCAACAAAGTCACTGTATTAGTAGTGAGAGTCCTATGAAACTCATACAATTCTGCATTTTCTAGCATGAGTTGATTTGCAAATTATCTCAGTATAATTAAAGACCAGCCAGAGGAGGATAACACAGAACTTCCTTTTAGTATTTCTCTCAATTGCCTTTAGTTAAAAAAAAAGCAAAATCTTTTAAGTTTAAAATAAACTAACTCAGTCTTGGGGGCTGAAAAGAATCATCTGCAGAGTTCTGATGGGGAATGGGTGGCAGGAATCAGTTTTACAAGGCATATACTGAAAAAAAAAATAAAATAAGCAAGATTTAGGGGAAAGCAACAAAGATATTTCTTGCTCAAGGTCTGATTCTCATGATTTCTTTCTTCTGCTGAAACATATTGTGTGTTCTAATTTTAGAAACTTGATTGTTCATAGCAAGTTCATTCTGATGAAGCTGTTTGCCTATTTTTCCACACAAAAACCGGACAAGTTTAGGAAGTTTGTCTAATACCCTCATCTGATTGCCTGGAGGAAACAGCTGCCCCCCGTGTTCTGCTGTAGGTGACAGGGGCTCATTTCTCACCCTCAAGGGTCCCTAAAATTGCCTGGCCCAGCATAACTTAGAGGCCAAGTGACCTGACAATATCTGGTTCCTGATGGCTTTGGCTGCGTTGTTTTTCACTTGGGAAATGGCACCCACTTCTTGTTGAACAATAAGAACAAACTTGTATAGATGTAGAATTATTAGAGTAGCTGCTTCAGGTTCACCAATATGAAGGTTGGCAAATATTTCCCTTTCTTGTCTGTAACACAAGCCAACCACGACCATGTGAAAGATTCCAGGAGAGGCAACATGGATGAAACCGTTCATTAGATTTATAAGAGCTGAAAAAAGCACTAAAGCTATCCATCTTCTATACTCTATAGAGAAAAGAACCAATGACTCCGGCTATCAGGACAGTATCTCCAAGGTTGAACTGAAATCTTAAAGTAAGCAGCGAATAAGTGTAAACATTTTAGGAGAAGAGGGACACAGAGGGAGAGGGAAGAAATGCATGTAAGCCTCCTCCCCAGACACTGAATACAAATCTGTGTGCAACTGTTAAGCAACAAGGTAACTTTGTAAACAATGCCCGCATTTCAGAAGACTTTGAAGATTCACCTCTCTTTCTTGAGTTGGAAATTGGGGTTCTAAACATTAGGTGGCAGTGAGAAAAATTAATACCTGGGTCGTGTGAGATGCATGGGTGGGAATAAATGAAACCGAGAATGACGTGAAGAATGAATAAATGCCATTTGACTGAGAAATTGATGTAACAAAGTGATCAGAATAAGCTGATCATTGGCTGAAAAAAAATCTCTTCCATGTTGAAAAATGTGCTGAGCACACAGCACGTGTGAGTTTGGAAAGTAGGTAGATCTACAGACATTTGCTTTGCAACCTTGGCAATGTAAAGTCCTTACACGCTCATTATGAGTTTCACTTTATTCATGTGGACACAGATTTCAAAAGCCTTTTCTGGCCCCCGAGTCAGAGCTGGCTTCAGGTGCCTCAGCTTCATACAAGCCTTGTGACGGGGCAGGCCCAGTTCTGTCACCTGTCAGATGGGGATGATCATAGTTCTGAGTGCAAAAAATAAAACTTGGTAAGAAAACCAAAGCAGTTGCCTGTTAGTATTTAGACAAGTGAGTGACAAAAGCCTGGATCATTCTAGGAGTGAGCTCTCTCAAAGAAAGGAGCACACTGTGGACCAGGAATTCTTTGGGGTGTCTGATGACTTCAGAGAATTAAGGCTAAATTTTAATTCCATTGAAAATATATTCACTGAGTACTTACCAGGTTCAAATTATGCATTCAGTTGTGTCCTGTAGCCTGTATTCAAGTAACAGAGATAAGAGGCCCATACAACTGCCTCTGTTCTGAGACAGAAATGCTCATTTATTTAACAAATCCACATTGAGTATCCGGAAGACATCGTTTATGTGGTAGGGGTTCAGCAGTGGCCAAAGCAGATGAATCGTTTTACTCCCTGGAACCAGGAACATTTGAATGAATATTCTTTGACTTTGGAAAAAACGATTCTAAACTTTATGACAAGTAATAGTGATATTTGAATAAATATCTTAAAAGTCACAATGCTTCTATTCAACAAGCATAAAATTGTGATCCATTTCTCAAAATTAGAAGATGATTACAGACTGAATTTTATAGACATAAAGAGATAACATCTTAAAGCAAAAATGTGCACTTTACTTTGATTCCTGACTCATCCTGATATCCATTAAGTGTTCCTATTTGACATAAAGAGAATAATTTTCTCTATATATCCATAGCTGCACATCTTTTTCTCCATTTCTCCATTTAATGTTCCCCAGGAAGTGTACATCCGAGCAAAGTTCTTTCTTAACTCAGAGTCTTTATTTTATTTTCTAACTTGCCGGCCCTTTTATTTCCACTTGTACCTTGCACTTGGCTCTCCCAAACAGTCTCTCTGCAGCCTCACTCAACAGGGCTTGATGTGCATGCAAATGTCGTGGATTCACTGATTACCCAGACCTGAGGATGCGGACCTGCACTCCCTCTGGCTCTCCCAGGGGACAAGATGCAAATCTTGTTTGGGAACCCTGCCACTTGGCTCCTAAAACAAAATTGTGGAATTAAAGACAACATAATCATTAGCAAACCTGGTGACATCATGATTTTTAACAGGATTTTGTTATTGGACAGGCACATTTGTCCTTGGTCTGCCTGCAGGCTTTAAGCATCCTGGGTGATATCGATCTTCATTGAGCTTTGAAATCCCAACGGCAGGAACAAACCAGATGGACCCCCCAAATGAAGATGAATGCCTGTGATTGTCATTTAGAGCTTGCAATAGTCCCTGCTGCCCTATGCACTCAGGATGGGCTGCTTGTCTCTGTCTGTGGTCCTAAAAAGCCATCTGACTTCAGGTGTGGAAGAGCCATTAATAAAGGTGGTAGCAAACATTAGGAAACCATGTTTAGAAGCAGTGTTGTATTTCAGACATACGTGCTCATCATTTATAACTATTATTAACAGTGATGATTTACTAAAAATGTGTTTTAAATTATCATTCTTCTCCTCCCCCGCCCTGAACCCCCTGCCTCGAATGTGAGTCTTTATTGACCTCAGGCCATGGGAAGAAAATGTCAGTATTTGCAGGGGGAAAGAAATTCATACTTATTCAAAGCAGATAGTTGAACTGTAGCAGCAATTTGTTGTTTCCTATTATGAAATACAATATCAAAGGTTTAATAACTCAATTATAATAAAAAATTGACCTGTTGTATAAAACTTAGGAAGGAAGTGGCACTTTTCAGGCTAACCGATTAGGGGAAAGTCCTATAACCTCCAAGTTATGCTCATGGAAAATACAGTAATGCTGAGCAGTAAGGGCCTAGCTATCCACACCCCTTGTGTGGAATTATAATTTGAAATTGATAACCAAGTGGCGAATTAAAAACATCAAACCCCAGAGTTGTACAGTGTTAGACAATTAGGATGAGGACTCAGCAGAAACACTGGCAGTGGTGCTAAGAAATGGCTGAGATGTGGAGGTTCATGGACCAGCTGTTATGCATCTGTACTTTTTACCAATATGATGATGAGGAAGACCAGGAAGGGGGTAAGTGAGGTGGCTAGAAACCCTAGTGCCTGGCACTTTAAAAATCATTAAATAAGATGGCATTACCTCATCTTACACTAGGGCCACCTGAGCCCTTTTAGACTAGGTGCAAGGATTTCTTAAAATAATGGAATGTAAGAGTACAAAACAGGGTAGGTCCAAATTTGAGATGTATGGTCTTATTCTATATACTGATTCATATATCTAGCTCAAGAGAAAGACAAGAAAAAAATAAATTTTTTTTTCATGGAGTTGTCAAATATCTAGAATTTTAATGTGAAAAATATTTGAAATGTATTCTAGATGTCTTGTACCATTAAAATGTTTGTTCTAAAAATTAAGTTATTTGTATTTGAGTCTATGTTTCATGCTGCATAGCTGTGACTGTTCAGATAGAAGACAGAAATAATAATTGCCTAAGATTGCTTCTCTAATTGTTGTAAAAGACTTAACTTATTAAATGATATACATTGAGCTCTTAGAACCAAGGCACAGCAAGCCCTCTTATAAGTGTGCTTCATTGTTGCTGATGTTGTTTTCTTTATTGTTGTCATTAGAGAAGATGGGGTCAGGAAACTTCTCTAGGGAACAAGCTCAATTCATCAGTTAATTACATTCACCAGAGCCACGTGGACAGCCCTCTTCCCTTTCCATCCCCCTCCTTACATTACCCTGGTTTCTCAGTATCTATTTTTTGTCCTAATAATCTTCGTTTAAATCACTATATCCTAAATAAAGCTAAATATCAGAAGGCAAAAAGTCTCTCCATATGATCTAATAGTAGCAGAGTGGTTTTTGGCTGAAATAATAGAAATACATCAAAAGGGTAGTCAAGCTTTTAGTCTGGAATCCAAAGGACAAAGCAATACCCTTAGTATCTATGTATGGAAATCTGAAAAGCAAGGCCTATCTCAAAGAGTTTGATGAGGACTAAAGAAAAAGTCTCCAAATTGTTTAGCACAATGCTTTGTATGTGGTGTCTGCTTTTTAAAATTGTGTACTTTTAATTTCTGTTCTCATTCTTCTTATTTTTCCTAATGGGGCTGGAGTGGACGCAGAGATCTCAGAGATGCTGAAACTAATCTCCAAGTAGATGCCAGAAGTCAATCTGTCTGTAAAATTAATGTGGTTTACAGACCCAGGGAGTTCTCATGCCAGGCCTTGGGCTGCTGTATCAATTTTGCCTCTGCATCTCCCTGGTGCCTCCCCCTAAGCAGTGAATGCACTTAAAACACGCCCAGCCAGTCATGGGGCACGTGAAGCCATTGTCCTCATCCCGGGCCAGAAGTTCATACCTGGCAGTGATTCAGAATCACTGAATTCAAAAAGCCTCTGATGAAGATAAGGCTAAAGGTTTCAGGCCAAGGCTGGGGTGTAGCATGCTGGCAGAGCGTGAGCTTAGCATGTACAAGATACTGGGTTCAATCCCTGGCACCAAAAAAGAAAAAAAAAAGATTTCAGGATGCCTTTTATGCTTTCTTTGTTAATTCTTTCATGGCTCTCACTTCTGCTGCAATCTGTAGCCCACCTCTTCCTCCCTCCGTGGGGATGAAGGGAGCTGCACATTTAGTTTCTGGTTGGGTTTTCAGAGCTGCTCATGAATCCAAACAGCCTTTAACTCTCTCTGTGTCATCTACCACACCCTACCCTAGAGGCCCAAAGCCAATGGATCCTCCTGGTCTTGGACTGAACCTTTAAAACCATGAGACAAAATGAATCTTTTCTCTTTCTATTGATTATCTCAGGTATTTTGCTACTGCGTTTCCCAGGTGCTAACCATTTTTTAAAATTTGTTTTGTCCTTTGCAAGTCATAAATTCACAAAATGGGTGAGTTTCCTGGTGAGTGTCTCCTATTAAATCTCAAATCTGTGCTGGTCAGTGGCCTGACTGATAATCTCCCCAGTCTTCTATCACCAACAATTTTCTTTTGTTTTTTTGAGACAGGTCTTACTATGTAGCCCAGGCTGGTCTTGAACTTGATGCAATTCTCCTGCCTCAGCCTCCTGAGTGTTAGCAGGTGTGTACCACCATGCTTGGATTACCAGCTTTTTTGTTGTTCTTGATTTGTTTTATTTAACTTTTAGCTTTTGCACTACTTAGATAAACAAAAATGACTAAGCCCATAAATAGCATGTTTAATTCCATATTCATGTTTTAATTACTTCTGCTTCAGTTAGATATCAAAAATTTTGGGTTGTTTGTACCCCAAAAGTGAACAGATGGAAGTATTCATAACTTAGGTGACTTGAACTGATATTTTGTGTCATCTGCCCTCTCTCCTGTTTCTTTGTTGACTCCAATCAGTCTTATGTTATTCTTTGCATCATCTAGCAGCTGCTGGATTGATTTCTCATGTTCCCTTAGAATTTTGAAACAATTTTTCTTTTCCTGGTCACTAATTGCAATCTTATCTTCTATATCTGAAATTCTGTCCTCACATTGGCTCGTTCTGCTGTGTAGACTTTCAATGGAGTTTTTCATCTCCTGGAAATCTGTTTGCATCTGTGTTATGGATTCCATTTGTTTCCTGTGTTGAGATTCCATCATGTTCCTCAGCTCCTCTCTAGATTTATCAATCATGTCTTGCACTATGAGCACAATCCCTGCTGTTATCTGAGACATTATTTCTGATTTTCCAGATCCTCTTTTTTTGCCAGTTCAGGGAGTCCAGGTGGTTGAGTATCAGATTGTTCCATCTCGTTTCCCTTTGGGGTTGCTGTAGGTGAACTGGAAGTCTGGTTTTGAGATTTGTTTACGTGTCTTCTCATTTTGATAGGGTGGAAGTGGGGGTGCTGTTGGTGCCCACGTGGCTCACCTCCTCTGTGCTGGGAGTAGTGGTACAGTGGCCTGGAGGCCCCTTCCTCTGCACTGGGAGTGGTGAACTGATATTTTGACCTATATATCCCTGCTTTCTGCTTTCCAGCACTTTTTCTCCGGTAAACATATATTTAGTATTACCCAAGGTCTGGGTGCTCTGGCTCCATATTCTGTGTTGTGTATCAGAGAATGGTATACAAATTCACATCTTCTTCGCATCAGAAGTTCAAGCTTTGATTTGGTAGCTGGTTGTTTGTTTTAGCAATTCTTTGATCTGAAGAGAGATCCAAGTTGACATAGTGGAGAGGTAAGGGAAGGAGATGAATCACAATCCCAGGCAATTGTCTGAATGGGAGCGGCTGGAGTGGAGTGCTCCAGGCAGGCGCCCTGGAGAGGAGGTGGCTGGGCACCCCGTCCTCTGCAGACAGTTCCCTGAGATAACTGAGCAGTGACCATGCCTGCACAGCTCAGAAATCATCTGTATTCTTCTGAACATTTTCTAGGACTGGCTTGTGGAGAGGGGAGGACACAAACCCTGTTTGTTTTAATATCTCAGAAATTCATTTGTATCGCTAAGTTGTTTTGAATAGTCAACTGTTGAATCGTTGGCTACCCCTGTGTGTAGAGCAAGAAGATAATTGCTCTGATCCTAGGGTGAACCATCTGCTAGTACAAATTGTGCTGCTATCTGCTCCACTGAAACACTTGTGTTCATTATATTATGTTGAAATTTTCATGAAACGTGATTTATACTAAGCTGTGTTCCTGGAAAATTTGATTCTATAAATGGGCAGAAGACTTAATTGCAAAGGCTCTTTTCTCTCTTTAGACTTCTAAACTGCTTTGCTGATTTGATCTGGGGCCCTGAAGTGCCAACATCTTGTGAGAGTAGCTGATTATTGATGCCTAGGCGGACACGGAAGTGAAAACTCGAATTTGCCACAATCAAAATGGTTTCCAAAACCTCTTTTAAAAAATGTTCCTGAGTTCTGGAATCTGAAAAATGTCTTGTTATTATAATTCTAATGCTCCTTTTGATGCTACTATTAGAGAGTTTAGTTAGTGTCTCTTCCATCAGCATTATGTTGCTATTGCAATATAAATCAGGGCAGTGAAATCTGATAAATGCCCACTCTCAACTTTTTTGATGTGTTAACATAAGATTAATGACTGTGATGACATAAAATGAGGTCTTTTTGGATTTGTTGATTTTCAATTTGTTGTTTTTCAACATCATACACATCTGCAAAATGGCACAAAGAGAGAAAAAAATAATTTAAATATGAATTAAGAGTAGGGCTTTCAATTGGCGGATGTTGTTGACACTTGTAGTTGGTCTTTAAATTCTCCAGTCCTGCCTCTTGTGAGCTTTAGGAGTAAAAATAGGAAAGACAGAGAGACAATGTTGGGACATTAGCGATTTCTTCCTGCCACAGTATTTCTTACTCTACTGTGAATAAATCAAACCCTAACTTATTTATCCATCTATCCTTGGAAGACAATTAGAAAAGCCATTAAAAATTCAGAAAAGATGGCAGATTTGCTCAGATTTAATATGAAAGTGATCTTTACCACCCGAGGCTTATTGATGTAAGAGGCACATTGGAGACCCTGGGATTGTCAAGTTCAGCACCTTGCCCTGGCTACTCCATGATCCATGGTGAGTGGTAGACACCAAATACTTCTTTGGGTGCAGTGACTTTATGAGTGATGTATGCAGATTCTTTCTATAAAGCTGAGAGTGAGTTGGCCCAGCTTCAAACAAGAGCTTGCGTCTGTGACCAGTAAGGACAGCTCCATCATTCTCTGGCAGGCTACATCAGACAGGAAGGAATTTAGGCCCCACGTGGGGAGTTAGTTTGAAAATTTCTCCTTTGTCTCTGACCTGTTTTGGACAGCCAGGACCAAGAGGAGTGCTCTTTGTCTGAAGCATCCCTCCTCTTGTGCAACCCCATCCTTCCCCAGTTTGATTGTCTTTTTATTATCATTGTTTATGTTTTGTATACCTAGAAAAATAATTTGTCATGGATTACATCTTATTTACAAGAGGCTGTAATAAGATGGCAACAAGGCATGCCCAATATATCATCATTTAGCAGCTTCTCTCATAACGATGCTGAAGTAATGGTGGAAAAAATACATATAAACAACTCTGAGGACAGATTTTGAATGATCCAGTAATTTTGATTTATACTTGGTATTTGATGGAACTGTATTAGCAGTTAAAGTCAATGGCTAAATGATTCCCAGCACAAAATGAGCTGGAAGTACAAAAGAAGCTTTACAATGCACAATTGAGAGCTCTGAGTCTCCCAGCTTAGATTTCCAAGTGCAGTGTAAATTACAGGCCTGGCTGTCACTTTTAACTTGCAATTCTACCCAATTTGGTCTAGCTAGGTAATTTGTCCACTATGCCTTTATGAAGCAGTAAACACCAGCTTAATTCCATTGCTTTTCTAAAGCAAATCGCTTCATCCCTCATATCCACTGCAGAGAAGGCGTGAATCTCCTAATTTTGATGACAGTCTCACTGGACAGATTCCATGTGGAACTGGATTGGTGAAAAGGCTTCCTGTGTCTGTGAATGGCGCTGGCTCTGGTCATCCGGAAGAGATCTCAGCTGCCCTGGGTGCTCACTAATAGGGCTCCCACGGTTCTCCACTTCCCCTCCTGACCCATGGTGCTTCTTGCTTCTTGTTTCCTCCATGTTTTCTCCTATTACAAAGATGAAAGCAATGAAAGCCCTGGAAACCAAAATCCAGCACTCTAACTAGCAATATTAATAGAAAGCAGAAAACTTTCTAAATATCATACTATCCTCAAATCCAACCTAGAAAAATGAGCAGTCAGGTAAGGAGATGCTGCTTGGCAGCAACTGGCAGAAACTGCTTTCCACTGCTTCACTCTGTGTGACTTGCATATTTCTTAGCCACAAACAGATGGCCAGAGAGTGCAGTTGTTAAGCGAGAAAGACTCCAGGCACCAGAGCTTTGCTCCTTCCAGGCCAAGTGAGAAAACTGATAGATTTGCAAAAGTGCCTCCCAGGGAATTGGAAAGTTTCATTCAAGAGTCTCATGTGGACTTGGAATCTGCACTTGTAGCCCAGGCAAGTACAGAGCAGTTAATTCGTGCATCAACTTCTTGGTTTGGGTTGGTCTATTTCGAATGAAAGCAGATGACTGCTGACACTACCACCCATTTAAAAAGAATCATTGGAATCACTCAGTCATTTATTCACTCACCAAATACTTACTAAGCTTTTACTTTGGCAATGGGCATCAGGATTGAAACATGAACCCTGCTTGTCTACCATCCTTATAGGTCTCCAGGCTTAGTAGGAAAGATAGACGTGTCAATAAACTTGAGACCACAGTAATCACAATAATATATTTAAAAATAGAAGAACCAAGGGTCCTAGGAGCACTAAAAAGAAAGCAACTGAGTTAGGAAAGAGTTACAAGAACAAGTAGTGTTTGACCGTGCTTCGAAGAGATGCTGAGCGATTTGCCCATTTTGGTAAAGACCTGGTGCAGTGGTAAAGGTCGGTGGGTGTGGTCACCACTCAATCATGAAGATTTTTTAATAGTGGTCCCAGAATAACTGGCTTTCCACTTGCCGAAATTTAAAATTAGACCCCTATCTTTCAGCGTGCACTAAACCAAAATCAAAATGGATCAAAGATCTAAATGCTAAAACAGAAACACTAGATCTGCTGGAAGATAAAATAGGTAGAACTCTTGAAGACACTGGTGTAGGCAAAGACTTTTTAAGAAAACCCCAGTGGCACAGGAAATACCAGCAAGAATCAACAACTGGGATCTCATCATATTAAAAAGTGTTCACACACAGAAAGAGAAAAAAAGAAACAAGAGTGAAGAGAAAATCCACAATGTGGGAATAAATTTTTGCCAGCTATTCCTCAGACAAAAAATTAATATTTAGAATATATAAAGAACTAAAAAAAAAAAATCAGACCATTCAAATTTAAAGACCTAATTCAAAACTGGGGATCTGAAATGAATAGACACTTCTCAGATGAGGTAGACATGACAAATAAATATGTGAAAACATGCTCAACATCACTGATCATTTGAGAAATGCAAATTACAACAACACTGAGATTCTATCTCATTCCAGAAAGAATGGCTATTATCGAGAAAAAAAGCAATAAGAAATCCTGGAGGGACTGCGGGGAGAAAGGAACCCTTCTCCACTGTTGGTGGGAGTGTAGGCTGGTGCAACCACTGTGGAAATTAGTGTAGAGATTCCTCAAAAAGCTAAAACTAGAGGTTCCATTTGACTCAGCTATTCCCTTTCTTGATGTCTTCCCAAAAGAATTAACAGCATCATACCACAATGATATATGCACACCTATGTTTATAGCAGCATAGTTTGTAATAGGTAAATCTTGTAAACAGCCCAAATGTCCATCAACCGATGAATGGATAAAGATGTGTATTTTTATATAATAGAGTACTACTCAGCCATAGAGAAGGATAAGTTTGAGACATTTCTAACTAAATGGATGCACCTTGAGACCATTCTGTTAAGTGAAATAAATCGGTCACACATATTCAAATATCACATAGTTTCTTTGCTGTAAGAAACCAAAAGTGTAAATAAGGACCAAAATGTACAATAAATATTGGGAAATGGGAAAAAAATGTCCCAATGAGACGAGGGACAAGGAAGAGTGGAAGGGGAAAGGAAAGAAAGGACAAGAAGAAAGTAAGAATAGAAGGAAAAAATGGAAACAAAGCTTTTGTAAATGGGGGGAAGAGGAGTTGAAGGGAGTGGAGGGGACCGGGAATAAAAGAAGCGAGATATATCATGTACAGGTGCAAATTCCATACATTGATGTAATCATTATGTATACCTAAAATGTACCTATACAATAAAAAGAGAAGAAAAATCAAGAGAATACTACTGAGAATTACGATGGGTCACTGTGGCTAGATGCACAGGTCAGGCCCACACAACTCTATTCTGAGCATGTGATCTTCCAGGCAGATACCTCCTCCAGGAAGGACAGGAAGGGCCAGCACTGCGGGGCAGGGACGGAGACACTGTGAGGTTCATTACCAAAGGTCGCTGGGAGCATAGGGCGAATGTGCTACAACTCCTTTAGAACTGCATCTTCTGCCCAGCTGACAAAATGCTGCTGTTTCAGAAGGCACTAGCAGAGCTTTACTCTTTAATTTCTCTGCTCATTAAGCCTTCACTTCTGAGGTGTGAAAATGACTCCAGGCTGGTAATAAACTGCTGGAGAAGTCATTATTTTAAAAACGATCTTGCTCCCAAAGGGGACGGAGTGGTACAAAGCACAATTGCTCCAGGATCAGCTCCTCTGTAGGACAATGACTGTTCAAATGTTCCAGTTATCATAAGAATAAAAAAGAACTGTCTAGTTGCAGAGAAGATGAAGCACAAAATACCCAGGCCTACTCAATAATCACAATAGCTTATTTTTTGGAGAGAGGAGATGGCACATTTCAGTAGGGGAAAATGATAGTATTGTTAGCTGTTCATTATAATGCAAAGAAAATGGAAAGGGGACAGAAAAGAGCTAAGAAGACAGAAGTCACTTTCAGGGAGTCTTGTGATGTTAAAGAACAGACCAGGAATAACCATAATGATATTATTAATATTGATATAATTAATTAAAGTCCTCCAGAGGCAGTAAATGTCTCTTACCATTGCTTTTGAGAGAGCTTGGCTGGGACAGACAGGAGCTCTTCTTCAGTTTTGCCTTTTCATGTAGCCTGCAAACGAGCCAGGGACAGAACATTTCCTCCTGAGCAGTACTCGCTAAGGCAGTGAGCCCAGACCTTCCGTGCGTTGCCTTTTCCCTTCCTGTGTCTGCTTCTCTCACCTCTCTCGTCTCTCCCCTCCCTCTCTTCTCCTTCTTCCATCCCAGTTTTTCTCCCAGTCAACTGCTCAGAGCTTGTGGCTGTATTTCTTCCCTGGACACCATCCCTCAGAGTGCAGTCTCTGCATTCCTTCTTCAATAAAGTGAAATAAGGCAAAATGACTTTGTGCATGCTGGACAGCCCCTTGCCACTGCCAGAGAACCCTGTTATGTCTGAAGGGGCATTGTGGGAAGCGTAGAGCAAAAGCCAATTGATAAATGCGGAGAAAGTGTTTTTCTAAGGATTCTGCTTTTTACCTGCCATTTTCAAACCTTGGAGCAATCAGACCCCTATGCTTGAACCATCCAGGGAGTTTGGTTGGAGGGAAGTTGGCACTGCTGGCCAGTGCAGGGATAGTCTTCTCCGGGAGGCATCTCTTCTCAAGATGGGAATTCGTTTGGGCACTGCCACGGAGCTGGAGCCAAGGGAGCTCTCAGGTGGGGAGGGACAGCGAGCTCACAGCCTGTGCAAGGCCTCGGGCGTTTCTCTTCAGGTCTCTAACGTGTTCCTGCTGGGCGGTTTGGTCCTCAGGTCCCTGCTGCAGAACCACCAACACCTCCCCTTCATGTCCCAAGACCAAACCCCATTCTCAAGTTTCCTTCAACCACAGGGTACCTGGCCTTCGGCAGACAAACAGCAGATGTTTCTCAAGGCACGAAAGGACTCATCACCCCTTTGGTAATCGCTCTTGGACACTGTGGTTGAGATGACAAAGACAAGCAGTAGCTCCTAGCTCGCATCTCAGGTCCTTCGTGTCATATGGACAATTCCCAGGTGATCAGTTTGTATTCAGCCCCAGCTGGGAGCCAATGAGAAAACTAAATTTTGTGGGTCTAAGTAGAACACAAAGGCATCTTTATAGCCAAAGAAACAATCAACAGTGTGAAGAGGCAATCTTGGGAGGTGGAGGAAATATTTGCAGACCCTGCATTTGATAAGGGGTCATCCAAATTATAGAGAAGGAACTGCTATGACTCATTGCAAAAATGACCAAACATTCCTCCCACAAGACATGTAAGTGGCTGACAGGATAAGATGCTCAATATTGCTAATAATTAAGGAAGCACTAGTCGAAACCACAAGGAGCTATCACCCACCTCACACGTATCAGGATGGCTATTAATAAAATAAAACCTGAAGTAACAAGCATAGGTGAGGAACAGAGAAGCTGCAGCCTTGTGCACTGCCGAATGTACAGTGAAAGGCGGCAGCCCTGTGGAAAACCAGACAGGGCCCTGCCTGGGGAGTTAAAAATGAAATCCTAGGTGATCCAACAATCGTCCTTTGGCTGTTTATTGTATTTCATTTTTTTCAATGGACATTGCAGTTGAGAATTCGTAAGTCATCGGAGTCAGAAGCAGAGGGTGGGATGGCGTCTGAGGATGGGAAACGGAAACCTCGCCCGTTGCTGTCAGTACAGTCTCAGCGATGCAAGATGAGCGCGTGGTAGAGACCCGCTGCACAGCGCCGCGCTCGACGCTCACCGTAAATTGCTGCACCCCAGAGATGTGTTAAGAAGGGAGATCTCACCGCTTCTCAACACAGTGACACAGGCGTGAGTATTCTGAAAAAAAGTGCAAAGGGAAAGGGAAACCGCAGGGTAACCTTGGCTGGCCCATGTGGCACAGCGTGGCGTGAGCTCTCTCTCGTAGTCCCAGACTGACGAGTGAGGGCTACTTGCTGTCAAGGAACTTGGGAGTGGAGCCTCCGGAGGACTGGAGCAGTGCCAAGAGCCGCACTGCTGCAGTCACGGCCACGCTTCCTGCGTCACCTCCAGGGCACCACCGCTTCTGCCACCACCGCCCCTGCCAGCCGCCGAGCCAGCACTACGCTGCAGTGCAGGGCCTGCCGCGCAGCAAGTGAGCAAGGACCACCTTCCCCAGAGCCCAAGGAAGCCTTCGGCAGGCTCCCTTCCGGTGCTTTGAATCTTGGGAATCTCCTCGGATTCATTTTCCCGTTGCTTATTTAGAGTTTTTCCTTACCTAATTTGTAAAAAAAAAAAAAAGATACGGGCTTTTCACTGTAAGACTCAAGAAATTACAAGGGGTTGGCAGTGAAAATTCTTTCCTTTTCGGGTCTTCTGATCAACTTTATCGCCTCCGTTCCTCACCGAATACAATTTGTGTACAGCATACTTCCAAAGTCAGTCTATAAATGCACAGTGCAATGAAACTCACGTTTATTCCCCTGCTGCTCTTCTGTCTCTTTCTTTCAGTCTTTCCGTGGGTATAATCTCTTTATACACATTATACAGACTGCAAGCACTATTTCTAATTATTTCTGAATAATATGTCTTAGACATCATTCCAAAACAGCACATAAGGGCTTCTTCGGTCTTCTTTTATATTTTTAAAATTAAATTTCAGCTTTTACTTACATTAATTCTTTCACTCTATGATGTTTAGTTTTATTTTGGCATTTTCATTCGAAGTTCCGAAGGATGCCTACTTAGCTCATTGATTTTCAATTTTTTAACTTTTTGAATATAAGCAAGTATATTACTGAATGTCCATAATTTTATTAGTTCCATCTCAAATCATAATTCTATGTATTATTTTGTTATTTCTCAGTTAAATATTAAAAATGTTTTATTATGCTTTATTCTTTGACCTGCTTAGAAGTATTACTCTTCATTTCCCAAAACTGGGCTTTTTCAAATTATTTTTTGTTACTGAGTTTTGGGATAACTGAATCATGGTCAGAGGACATATCCTGTAAAGTTAATTTTTTCAGAACTTCCTGAAATTTACTTTATGCCTCAGTATAGACTTTCTTTAAGTTCCAGTATATAATTATTTTTCAAATATTCTATGTGCTTTGAAAATAATATATATTCTGTACATGTTGGATCTTCTACTTGTAGGTACAAGCTTAATTTTGTGGTTAAAATATTTTTAGTAATTTTTCTTACTCTACTCCGTGTAAACTTTTGCTTTATATATTTGAAAGCCATGTTATTAAGTGCATGCAAATATAAAATTGTTACGATGTTTTGCTCAAGTTCAATTTTTATCATTATGTGTCCCTCCTTGTCTCTAGCCACACTTTTATGTCCATTTTCATTGATATTTAATGTAGTTACACTAGTTTTCAATCAATTTTTAGGTTTTTGTATTTTTAAGTTTTAGTCACAGTTCTTTTAAATAACAGATAACCCTGTTTTTAAAGCTATTTATCTCACATATTCTTGTTTATTTATGCCCAATACAATTCCTGGAACATCTGAGTTTAAATTCAACATCTCGTTTTATGTGTTTTGTGTGGTATACTTTTTCTATATTCTTTTTTTATTTTTTGCTAAATTTTGGATTGATAGTTTTTGTCATTGTGCATTTTCTCTTCTACAAGAAAATAAAAATATACTTTGTATTTTGTATTAGGAACCTTAGAATTTACAACATGCATACAATTTTAGCTAAGGCTAAAATTAATATCTTTACCTACATTACAGGTAATTCAAGAATCTTAGAGTGTTGTAATACTATTTAAACTCTTTTTTGTTGTCATTGCTATCAGTATTTTAATTCTTTTTTGTCATTTTCAACAACTTGACTACTAGGCAATATTGTTACTGTTTTACACAGATCATGTTAAAATCATAGTTATCCACATATTTTCTACTTCAGTTTCATTCCTGTTTACATTTTGAATTTTCATATAGGATCCGTATTTATTTATTTATTTTTTGGTACTGGGGATCAAACTCAGGACCTTGCGCTTGTGAGGCAGGTGGCAGCACTCCTTTTTAAATATTTTCCCCACGCATCATCTAGGGTCATTTTTCTTTAGAGAAGTCTATTTCCTGAAAATGTATTTATTTCGCGCTCATTCTTAGAGGGTATTTTCTAGGTTCTGGTTTCTATCAATACTAAGTTGATCGTTATTTAGCTTGGCATATTGATGAATTCACTGCAGTGATTTCTATCCTCCACTGCTGATAAGAATTCACCGTTTACTCTTGCTGCCACTTCATTGATGGTAGCATACATATTCTGTTGTTTAAGATTATAATTTTTTAGAGGTTCCCATTTCTTATTTAAAATATTCTATCATGGAAAATTTCAAATATATATATATATATATATATATATATATATATGAAAGTGGAAGAGCAACATAAAACATGCTCCATGAGCCACGTAACATGTCCCTCCTGTCCATCTTTGATAATCACCCACTCGTGCCAAGCAGGTTTCATCCACAATCTGACCCATAAGTTCGTCTGCTGCTTTTCTTGCAATTTATTTGTTGAAGTGGGTGTGTTTTTCATAAGGTTTCCAACATTTTGGATCTTGCTAGTTCAGTTCCTGTGTTTTATTATGTACATTTAATACGTTTCTCTGTACCTTGTATTCCTTAAAAGTTTATTTGAGTGGTTTTAATATTTTCTCTGTGCCTCTACTCTGCAGTTTCACAATAGTATGGATGATGTCACTTTTCAAAAATGTATTTTGGATAGAATCTTTTTCTGGCATTTTCTCTTGGTTCTTTCCTAGAGTTTCCCTCTCTCTGCTAACATTATCTACCTATCCTTACCTGTTGCTCCCTTCACATTAGAGTTCTTAGGATACTGATCTTGTTTGTTTTAAATTCCCTTCTAATAATTCTAACATCTCTGCCATGCCTAAATCTTGTTCCGAAGCTTTGTCTGTTTCTTCAAGTCATGTATTTTGCTTTTTGGTATACCTTGTAATATTTTGTTGAAAGCCAGACCTGATGTGCTGGGTAAAAAGAAAACTAGACCTTCAGCATGAGTTGTTATGTTTGTTACTGCAGGATTGGGCCGTGCTTACTATTTATTCTAACAGTGCAGCAGACTCTCGCATTTATTGGTATCCTTTCCTGTTCCCCCTCTTGTTTTGAGTCTTCCCAGGGACTGCACAGATCTGAGCTGTCTGTGTTATCCTGGAGCCCTACAGAACGGGTTTGAGGGGTGATGGTGGAGAAAATAAATGCTGTACCGTCTTAGGATTAGGCCCAGTCTCTCCGGGAGCCTGTGCCCTGGGCTGTGGCCTTCATGTGTGTTTGTTGTTTTTGTTTTGTCTCATTCCCCCCAACTACACCTTTGGGAGGGGCCAGCAGTCTGGACGAGCTAGAGCTGAGTGCTTCCCCTTTCTGAACCAGTCTAGCTCTGACAGAATCCAGGAGTCAGCCTCTGAAGAGCAGGCACTCTGCCTTTAATGACTGAGTTCCGCTCCTGCAGCTAGGTTGTTAATGAATTGGTCACCAAATGAGGAATTGTACATTATAATATTCAGAATGAAGAAATGGCCAAAGGAAACCCCAGGTTGATGACTTTGCTTGCATTTGCATGACACTGACATGCAGTATTGTAATGTACAACAGAACATAAAACTACAGTACTGTAAAGTACAGTACAATCAGCAAAAATTATAGTACTGTGTAAACAAGGTGTACTGTGCAAAGAAGACACCGGGGCTCTATAAACAAGGTTGCAGAACTGCACAAAAGTAAAGGCGCTCAAGCTAACATTTTAGCCGCTGAATCCTTCCAAGTCCTCTTCAGGCTCCTCATTGGAATGGTGATCAGGAGATGCAGAAGGCCCGGGATGGAAGATGATAAAGTAGCAGCATCTTGGTCCTGTAGGTCCTCACATGAGGACATCTGCAGTGTCTCTTGAAGGCAGCCTTTGTGCAAAGAACAGAACACTGGGCATATTTCAAAACCGCTGTGTCTCCTGTGCACAGGAACACGGGGGACTTTCATCTGACTTCCACTGTGAGAGCCTCTCCTGGCTCCGGGGTGTAAAACTCACCAGTGGGAGTGCACACCCTGAATTGGAGGCACCCTAGAGTTTTAAGCTCAACTTCGCCCACCTGAGCCTCCCCCGATCAGTTTGTAATAGTTCAGGTTTTCGCACTCTGGCACCAGCTCCCATGGGTTTTGCCCAGTAAGATGTGATTCTTTGTACTTGCCTGGGAGTGTCCAATTCAGCGCATCTGTTTCCGCTATGCCTCACATTCTCTGACGGATCTAAGGAGAGGAGAGTGTGCACCGTTTTCCTCATGAGGATGGAGATGCCGGCTTCCAAGTTTCCTGAATGCTGGATTTGAAACCATTTTCTTCAAATGCTGTCACTTAAAAAAAGAGCTAGGGCCAGGGATTTAGCTCAGTGGTTCCGCTGCCTGTCTTGCAAGCACAAAAACCTGAGTTCTATCCCCAGTACCAAAAAGAAAAGAGCTATTGTAATTTCTTTAAATACTACCAAGCACAGCCTTGAATTTTGATTTCTGACAGCTTCAGTTTGGAGAGATCAGTTTCTGCCTCTTGCGATCCTGTTGGTTGTCGTTTCTGTTGTCTTGTTTCCTTACGTAGTTGAACAACTATGTCCCCCTTGGCCGTGGAGCATCACTGTGTAGATCCTTACAGGCCAGCAGGATGAAGACACCTTTTCTTCCGAGCTGTCCTTTCAGAAACCTGCAGAGTGCAATCAGAACAAACACTTTGACACCACTCTGATCATGCACATCTGAGCGGTTTCCACTAGAATGTCAACTTGTTTTACAGCAATTTTATGTATGTATGTATGTATGTATGTACGTACTGGGGATCAAACTTGGGTCCTTGCGCTTGCACAGCAGGCGGCGAAACCACTGAGCTAAATCCCTGGCCCTTACAGCAATTTTTAAATCTCTATCTCAGCATATTCTATTCTCTCCTCCATTTTCCTCATTAGGATGTAGGAGATTTATTTCTAAGGAGTCTGTATCCTGATGGGGTAGGGGACTCTCTTTATATAACAGTGTGTGTTTGTTTGGGCCTATGCACACATGCACATGTTTATGCATGTGTTTGTGTTATGTATGTATGTATGTATATGTATGTATATGTATATGTATGACCTTTAACTTATGATCTCAATTCATTCCCAAGGGCTGGTTGTAACTGAAGTTGCTCAAGTGCCTTCAAAGTCTCTCTCCTGTATAATTTTAGGGCACACTTTCTTCCAGGGAGATCTCAGTGCCTTAGACAGACATTGGCTCAGGATTTCTCAATTAACCCCTCACAGAATGATGTTGTGATGTTGTAATGTCCCCTCCAGAACTCTTTAAGGGTTAAATCTGTATCTGAGACCATCTGGAAGCAGAAGTGGCCAGCATTTGGGTCATAACTTAAGACTTTGTTTCTAAGTTAAAACTAAAACTAATCATAACCCAAGTTGTTCCTGTCAGGACAGTTGTAACTTAAAGGTCCCCTGTACATGTTTGTTGTTTTTCTATATACATGTGTACTTATGTGTATGTGGCTTTTTGTGAATATGTGTGTTTGTAAAAGGGAGCTGTTCTACAGGATTTTATTTGGTTAGGACTTGACTTTTCACTTTGTCCTTTTTCCTAGGGGATCCACCACCACTTAAGTCAGTTTTGTATCCATTTCTTGTTTATACACTCAGGGAAAAAGCAGCATGGAATGTCAACTTTTTACTCCTCTGGCATCTTAACTCTTCTTCTTTGCTGGAGATTGAATCCATGGCCTTTGCATTGAGTTACACCTTCAGCCCCCCTCCCTCTTTATATTGACACAAGGTCTTGCTACGTCATTAAGTTGTCCAAGCTGGCCTGGGACTTTCGATCCCTCTGCCTCAGCCTCCCAGAGTGCTGGAGCTACAGGTGTGTACCATCATGCCTGGGTTTTTCCCTCTATTTTAAGCCTGATAATGACTCCATATCTTTTCAGTTCTTTCATACTTTAAGAAAATGTTCTGAAAATATTTGGCTCAGCATTTTATTTGTTTTCAGTCAGAACATTCGTCCAGATAACCTAGCCTGATGTTATATGAAGCACATGTCCCCAATATGTTTGCAAGTTGTGCCTGATTACTCCTTTGGACTTTTGTTCAAAGATCTGTTAGTTCAACTCTTCCACCAACCCCAAAACCCATTTAAAAACCAGTGGAACTGGGAATCCTTCAGAGCCAAGTCGAAGGCATCTTAGAATCCAGGGTGTTTATACTGATCCATTTGACACATTCTGGTCCTGGCAGTGGGTGGAGTAAGGGTAGTGCTTGAATCCAACCTCCTGTGGTCTTTCCACCTTGGGGTTAGGGTCCTGGGGGTGTGGCATTTGGGATTGTTAATTTGGGCATCTGACACCCTCTCCTCACAGTCGGTTTTATTCTACTGCGGATTTTTCCATTCTTAGGTCCCTGTTGACTTTCTGGTTTTCTTCCTGACTTTCACATTAAATTGTCTTTTGCATGATGCCAACTCCTATTTTTAGGCTATGCACTAGTTTACTATCTGTCTTAGTTACTTTTGTTGTTGCTGAGACAAAATACCAAATAACCAAAGTTAAAGGAGGAAAAGTTTATTTGGTTTTCAGTGTAGGGCTTTCAGTTACTAGTCAGCTGGCTCCAAGGCAGGGCAGTGTGGCAGAGGGCCATTGCAGGGGAGAAACAGTCCATGGCATGGCAAGCAGAAGGCAGCAAAGCAGCAGCAGCATGCCTGCCTTCTGTCTGTCCCTTTATACTCCATCCAGGCTATAAACCTATTGATTGGAGCCACCCACACCCAGGATGGGGCTTCCATTATCCTTCATCCGAGTATTGCATCCTTAAACCTCATTCCTATAACCTAATCCAGCCATCTTCTAAACTCCCCACCTATGATACATGAGGCTTTGGAGGGACATCTAGATACAAGTCATAACATTTATCACCTGTTGCATGTTTTTGCTTATTTTTAATAGTAATAGTAAAAATCAGAACTGGCTTGTATTAACATAATAAAATATCATATTGTTTTCTCCTCCCTTTTTTTTTTTGAGACAGAATCTTGCTGTGTAGTTCAGACTTCCCTTGAACTTACTTTGTTGCCCAGGCTGGCTTCAAACTCACAACGATCCTCCTGCCTCAGCCTCTTGAGTTGAGTCCTGTGAGTCCTGGGATTATAGACATGGGCCACCATGCCCAGCTTCTTCCAATTCTTGATGGTGGAAGTCTGCACTCAAAGCTCCAGCATGGTTGTTGTCTAACGAGGACCTTATTCCTTACTTGCAGATGGGTACTTTCTCAATGACACCATACCTGGGCTTCTTCAGTGCCTGTCTTAGTTACTTTTCTTTCTTTTTTTTTTTCCAGTACTGGGGATTGAACTCAGAACTTTGTGCTTACCAGACAGGCACAGCATCACTGAGCTACATCCCTGGCCCTTAGTTACTTTTCTTACTGCTGAGACAAAATACCTGACACCCAAAGTTAAAGGAGGAAAGGTTTATTTAGTGTGTAGAGGTTTCAGTCCAATATCAGCTGGCTCCAAAGCAGGGTGGCATGGGGGCATCACAGAGGAGAAATAGCTTATGGCAGGCAGAAGGCAGCAAGCAGCAAGTAGCAGGCAATCACTGCAGTCTCCTTTCTGTCCCTTACATTTTATCCAAGTTACCCACCCTTAGGGCAGGTAGCACTCACACCCAGGGTGGGTCCCTCTTAATCCTATGTAGAACTGTCCCAAGACAATCAGTGGGCTGATTTAATAATCACATACCCTCTGTCCCAGCATCACACACTCCAGATCCAGTCAGCTCTGAAAATCCCCCCCACTATTACTGCATGAGGCTTTTAGGGGACATTTAGACTTAAGTCATAATATTTACAGTTAGAGAGGGAGTGTTAAGTTCTCTGGTGTCTCACAGGGCACAATCTCATCAAGAAGACCCCACTTCCTGACCTCCTCCAAAAATAGTTATTTCCCAAAGGCCGTATCCCCCAAACCACTTCCACATATGGCTTTGGGGAGGGAGAGACACAATTTCAGCATGTAGTACAGTGTATAGTAGATTTTTCACATTTCACTATCGTATCTTTTTTTCCTCTAAAAATTCCTTCTCTCTTTCTCTCTTTAAACCAATTTAGATCTTTGGAGGTGATTCAATCTAAAAGTTTTTGTTTTTTTTTTTCATGGAGGAAGAAATGGAGATTCAAAGAAGTTAATTAACTTTTTCAAGATCACATAGGTAACTTGGATAAGAGTTAATTTTAAGATTACAGTTCGTTACAAAAATGATATAGAGAGCTGGGGATTTAGCTCAGTGGTTCTGCTGCCTGCCTCACAAGCACAAGGTCCTGAGTTGGATCCCTGGTACAAAAAAAAAAAAAAGATACAGAGTTTCTACAGCTCAGATTTTCCTAATATTATCATCTAATTTAGCCATATTATGTGATCAAAACTTAAGAAGTTAATAGTTGTACAATAATATTAACTAAACCATAGACTTCATTTAGATTCCATCAGTTTTTCTACTGATTTTCTCTTTCTTTTTAGGATCTAATCCAGAATAACAGATTGGATTTTGCTATTTTATTTCCTATGTCAATTGTTTACTTTTCTCCTGTTATTCATCATCATGCCACTTTTAGAGAATTCTGGTTAAACTATTTTATAGAGTACCCCTCACCTTTTGTTGACCTGATGTTTTCCTGAGATTATATTGAGATTATGTACTTTAGAGAAAAACTACCAGAGACATAATTTACCCTTCTCAGTAAGTCATGAAGCTGGTATGTCTTAGAACTGGTGATACTCACCTTGCCAGGTCTCTGTAATGTAAAGTTGCTATTTTCCCTTTGTAATTAATATAAATTTAGTAGGAGATCCTTGGATATTATGCAAATATCTTGTTTTACCTCCAAAATTTACCTTGTAATCTGAGCAGTCATTGGTTGCTTCCTATATATTTTACCTTTTATGAAGCACACCTCTCTGGAGAGAGAAAATGGTTTCACATTCTTTCTGAATGACTCAGGTGATGACATGGGGAAGTTCAGGTTGACATCAGAAGAGAGATTTGATCTAAGAGTTTGAACTGTTGTAGAAAAATACAGTGTCAGGGTGGAGTGTAACCTGGAAATATGGATCAAGAGTACAGATAAAACCCAGATGTGGGTTGCATCCAGATTTAAGACCAAAATGCCTCATTAGTAGAGAAAGAGAGGAGACGTGAACAAGATATAGGACTCAAAGGCATATGCATAATATATTGAAACAACTCGTCAAGTGGAATATCTGGGTAGCGGTGAAATGTCAGTAAGAATGATGGGAGTCACCTGAGTACTGGGAATGCAGGGCTGCGGGAGACCTGGCTGGGGAGGGTTGGATGCATCTGGGGCAAAGGCAGGCAGTTTAGAGCAGCGAGGCATGTTGTGTGTGCTGTGGTCCTTCCCCTTTCCCCAGACAACTGTCTAGCCTTGAGCCAGGTCCTTGCCCCAATTGCTTTTATTCTGCCTCTTTCTCTTACACTGATATTCTAAAGAAAACCCGAGAGTGCTCAGCCTCAGTGATCCTCCTGGGAGTCCCCCTAATGCTAGGTGCTCTCAGTTGAGATAGCCCCTCCAGGCTCTCGGTGATGAACTAAGTCTGTCTCCAAGTAATCTTCCATTGTGCTGCCATGGTCCCACACTGTGACAGTTGGCAACAGAGGGAGAAGTGTTTGGAAAGCAGAAGGATCACACAGGGGTTTGGCAGAGCTCAGTGTAGACACCCCACAGAAGGTTTGTAGCAGTAGAGAAATGATCAGTTTGAGCAGATACTATAATTATTTGTGGAGTACAGTTATGTTGTATCCATAAGAGATGAATAACTTGAGCCCAGCTGTCATTGTCCTTGCTTTGCTTGTATTGGCTACATCCACTATTCCTCTGTTTTCTTCACTTTCCTTTCTGATTTCTGAGAGGGACTTCGATAAGGGTCATAGACTGAGCCAAGGAACAACACAGAATAATTCTCCCTTTACCTCTCTCTCTAGAGAGGAATCCCTCTGATGATGTTTCTCAGTGCACCCTGGCTTCCTCTTTGCTCTTCTCTGTTAGGATAGAGGTTGAAGAAGACCCTGCCATCTGCCGAACAGGAGGAACCCTGCAAGGTTTAAGTGATTTATAGGGAGAATGGGTAAAAGGAAGCAAAGCACCATGAATTAAGGGAGTAAGGTAGGGAGGAGCACACACCTTCCCATCCTGCTCTTTGGGTACAGGAAAGTGGTGAGGAGCCCAGAGGAAGGGATGTGCCCTTGGCTGGAGCCTCTTTCTCCACAGCATGCCTCACAGGAGTCCAAGCAGCAGTGGGAATGGATTAGGGCCGTGTTAGCCCCATGGACCTCGAATCCCTTAGCAAGCTTTGCTCCTCACCTTTGTGTTGATGATCGAGTACCATGGTTGTAAGTTTAACAGTAGATAGCAGGCCTCCTTCGGGCAGGGTATCCATGTCGCAGACTCTTCCATGTCCCCCCACACTGCTCCCTTCTGGGAAAGTACAACTTCTTTTGAGAAGGGTAATGCAGTCCATGGAACCTTAAAATCGACCAGCTGATTGGAGACAAACTAAAGTGTTATTTAAGAAACACTTAGGGCTCTATATAGCTTTCTATTCCCGGGTTGAAAAATTACCACAAGCGTGGGTGCCTAAAATAACACAGGCTTATTAGCTGCAGTTTCTAGAGCTCAGATACCCGAGATGGTGCTCACGGAGCTGGGGCCCGACATCTGCGCTCTTGTTAGTTCCTCTGGAGAAGCCACTTCCGGGGTTGTTCAGCATGTTGGCTGTCTTCTTGCTCCCAGGCAGTTCCCTCAGCTCCATGTAGTCGCAGGACCAATGTCCCTATTTCTTGCTGGTTGCCAGTTGGGGTTTTCCAGCTCTCAGTCTTTCTGCCTTCTGTCTCTTTTCCTCTTTCACCGTCAAAGCCAGCCATGGCAGGTGGAGTCTCGTTCTTCAAATCTCTGTGACCTTGGCTTCTGCCAATCTCTGCATTGATTCCTGCTAGAGAAATTGCTCATCTTTAAGGGATTTGTGATTAGATGGGGCCTTCCTGGACAATTCAGAATCAAACCCCATTTTAAGGTCTGTAACATTAATTAAATCTGCAGTCTCTTTTCTGTGTGCTGTCATAGAGTCACAGCTTCTAAGGATTCAGGTATGGGCATCTTTGGGAGGATTATTATTTGGCTTGTCAGAGGATCAGCTAACACAGAGGAAGGGTTTAAAAGAGGCTGGGATGTCCTGATCAATCTGCAAGAGTAAATGAGATAAATCAGATGCAGAGGTTAAATATCACATGGTTTCTCTTACAGAGAAACACAAAACTGAATTTAAAGAGCAAAATAAGAAAGATGATAGAAACAGGGAGGTGGATTTTGTGGAGATGGGAAGGAGATCTGGGAACCTGGGGATTAAGGAGAGCCAGGAGGGGAAGGGGAAGTAAAAGTGATCAAGACACGATGTGTGTATGTTCAGTTGCCCAAGACGATTGTAATTATTATGCGTTGCAAAAATATACCAACAGCAAAACACTGAAAAGCTTAGAAATAAAAAGAGAGAATAGAGAGAGCCATGGGGGCACACTGTTCCCCCGCCATGGTCTGGGAGGACACTGCCATGGTGGGCAGAGGAGAGGACCAGGGAGGTCCAGTGCCCGGTACGTGTGGGAGGTGAGTGTTTACACATCACAAGCCCAGCCTGAGGTGGAGCCGCCTTCTCAAGCTGGGCATACGGGCACTCATCCTGCCTGCAGAGCATGTGGCTCTCCAGCCCAGGGCGCTCTGCTGCAGAAGAGAGGAAAGGCCGCGGGGAGCCTGAGGTGTCAGGGACAGCTTCCTGGCTGTCTTCTGTCAGCTGTGCCAGTTTGCCTTGGGGGTTCTGTGACTGCCCTTCTGGTCGGGCCTCCAGCTCCTCCTCTCTGTGGTACTGGCAAAGATGGCACAGGTTCTGAGATGCTCAGCCACGCCCCTCGTAATGCTCTGCTTCCTCAAGACGCCTCTGGGGTGGTCCTGGCAATGGAGACCAGGACCTGTGGTCCACTGGACTTTTCCTTGCAGTGTGTCACATCTGCTCAGTCCACTTTTGTCCCGGCCAATACGAGGTGCAGCTTCACCCAGGGGCATACTGCCATACCCTCGCTTGCTTTCTGCCTCAGGATCCTGCAGCACCACTGTGAAGATGCTTCAGAAATTAACCGGCATCCTCATGCACTGCTTAGAAGCAGGTGGGAGTTACAACCCTAGAACAATCTTTGAGTCTGAGATAAATGTTTCTCACTTCCTCTCCCAATGCAGACACATCGGAAGCACATCCTGTACCCGCTTCAGGTTCTGAACCAGAGTCCCAAACAAATTGATGTCCAGTTGCCTAAAAGGATAACATTAGTTGTCTAAGGGAGTGACCCTTATCAGTTGACCCTTCCCCATGTAGTCCTCCCTGCCCTGGCTCTTGTTTTCTGAAATCACTTCCTAGTGATGTCACTTCCGGCATGCATGCTCTATATCAGGTTCTACAAAGGCCTGCACCAACTGTATTAGCAGGTGAAGCCGAGTAAATCCCCAGTCAGGAACATTTGAAGAAGTCCAAGCTTGAACTGAGCAGTGAGTCAGAGGTCAGACCTCGGGGAAAGCCTGTGGCGTCTCTCCCCGTGACACTTGGTTCTTAGGGAGATGCATGGCTCTGTGATGCTCTTTTAACAGCAGGCCGAGCTGGACTTGCTTGTGTAAATAAGAAGGGCAGAGAAGCACAAAGTTGCCTTTGTACTGGGGTTGGAAACAGCTTATATGGAGATCAAGAGGAAGCTAAGCAGAGAGCCTGTGCTACATCAGTCAAATCAATCAGTTGCTGTGTTTTAGGCCTGATATTTTTGGAAGGCAACTGGAAAAAGCAGAGGAATAGGGGAAGAATCCTCATACATCTTTTATCTAAAAATGTACAGCAAAACGAAAATTGTATGGTAGGAGCTTGGAAATATATCTTTAGAGACACTTGAAAGGCCAGGCAACATAAGGAAACCGTGAAAGCAGACCCCAGGAATGAGGAACATTAGGAGAGGACAACACTGTGAGTAAAATATGTACTTTTGAAGTAATAGCTCCCTTCTTTCCCACCTGTGAGACTTCATTACTAACGAGTTAACATATCTGAGCTGCAATTGTCCTATCTGGATCTTGAGCATAGTAATGATTTTGTCCTAGTGTTATATTATACAACTCAAATGATATAATGTATATAAATCCGAATTAACATAAAACAGACACATAGCAAGAATCTCCTTCTCTCAGGACATCCTTGGGTGGATAGACACTAGGAAACACAGTGAGTGTGGTGCTTGCCTCTGAGGACAAGTACAAGTGCGAGTCTCCAGAAGGCACTGCATGAATGCAGGAAAGGAAAAGCTGAGGCACCCAGAGGGGGAAAAGTATGGATTTTCTTGATGGGGGGAAATGATAATTTGATCTCTAAGCCAGAAGGTGAGTAGGCATCTTGAGGCACCGGAAGAAGTGAAATAAGAGAGGGAGGTAAGGACATCACAGGAGGAAAAGATCAGAACTGAAAGCATAAGGTGTGGCAATTAGAGAGAAAGTGAAGAATACAATAAAATTATTTGGGGTTTGCTACACTCAGAAGTGTCCAGGGGTCCCCAGAGTGCGGTTTCTTGTTAAGTAGTATCAGAAGTCAGAGAATCAGGTGAGGCAATGGCACTCAACACAAGGATTTGGAAGTGACTTGCATGTACCTAATTGTTTCCATGAGAATGGAAAAGTACTTAGAAAAAGTGAGTGAAGAGTGAAGAAATAACTGACTCAAGGACAGAAACCTGTGGAATACCAATATTTAATGGCTAGGGAAAGGAAGATGAAATAGTATGTTAAATTTTCAATCTGGCAGAAATGCAAAAGTAGGTGCCTAAGAATGTTTTGTTCTCATGTCAACAGGGGGAAATATAAAATGATCTGCAGGGATCTTTGGAAAAATTTATGAGGCAGACAAATTTTTTTATATTTTATTTTATTGGTACATTTTAGGTGTACAATATAATGACATTCATCATTGGAAATTTGCACTGTCACATAGTCTCTCTTGAATCTTATTTTTCCCCCATTCCTCAGCCCTCCCTTCAACCCCTCCATCCCTCCCTATTTACA
>NW_004624807.1:2806740-2888900 GCF_000247695.1 Heterocephalus glaber
TATTCACTGCTATGAATTTCCCTCATAAGGCTGCTTTCATTGTGTCCCATAGATTCCGATATGTTGTATTGTCATTGTCATTTAATTGAAGGAACTGTCTGATTTCTTCTTTAATTTCCTCTGTGACCCATTGGTTATTCAAAAGTGTGTTGTTCAGTTTCCATGTGTTTATGTAATTTTTCAGTTTCTTTTGCTGTTGATCTCCAATTTTATCACACTGTGGTCTGATAATATACAGGGGATAACTTTAATTCCTTTGCACTTTGAGTGAGTATGTGAGTCTTATAAGGAGTGGGGCAAAAGGAAAAAGGGCAGAAGAAATATTAAAAGTTAGTGGCCCAGAATTTTTCTTAATTGATAAAAGACATAGATTTACAGATCCTCAAACTTTAGCAAATCCCAAGTAGAACAAATGCTAAGAAAATGATACAAATGAATAATAAACAAACTCATGAATACTGTATATAAAAATTAAAGTTAAAAGCACTTAATAAAAGGAAAGAACCCTGGACTGGTTGAGTGAAGAGGGATTGAGAAATTAGGTAAATATTTTAAGTACAGTGGTATCCAGTTTCTCACTGGTGAAGAAGAGAGATAAAATATGGCAAGAGGGACAGCCACATAAACTGGCTTAGAATTTGAGGTCTTGATGGAAACATATGCTTTCTGCCTGTCTATTGATCTGGCTATTTATGTACCTATCTATCTAAAACATGCATATAGACACAGAAATAGAAAGAAACAGAGATATATGTTTGTATACAGATACCTACTAGCTTTCACATTGGGAGGATGTAGCAGCAGTGATGTTGCAGACACACCTGAAAAGACATACTTCTATCCTGCTTTATAAACACCATTATCCACCTAAAGCAACGGGACTTTTAAAGAAATAACAGACTCCTCGGTTGGGTTATGAAAAGTAGGAGACAAGTCTGCAGTATCATCCCCTGTTGGAATAGGAGTGTCTTAGTTACTTTTCTCTCATTGCTCAGACAAAATACTTGGCACCAAAAGTTAAAGGGGAAAGGGTTTATTTAGCTCACAGTTTGTAGAGGCTTCAGTCCATAATCAGCTGGCTCCAAGGCAGGGTGGCCCATGGCAGAAAGGCAATAGTTCTTGACAGCAGAAACAGCAAAAAGCAACAAGAGAAGCTAACAGCATCTTTCTGCCCCTTGTACCTTTTTCAGACTACTTAGTGCAGGTAGCACTCACGCCCTTAATCCTAGTGCCCTTAGGCCTAGCTCCACCATAAATCAATCACACACTCTAGTTTCAACTACCTCCAAAATAGCCTATGAGCTCATGAGGCTTTGGGGAGACATCTAGAGTCAAACCATAACAATGAGAACTAGCCAAAGGGTGATTGAGATACAACAGGTGCCTCTTTGAACTTCCACTGGCCAAATCTGAGAGAATTCAAACATCAAATAAATACAGTGGTACTTTGGTTCATGAACACCTTTGCAAACAATTCAGCCTGCAAACAAAAGCATTTGGCAAAATTTTGTTTTTGTTTTCAAACTCTGTATTGGGTGACAAACATGACCAGGGCCATCTTTTCCATACAAATACAAACACAAACACGCCCATCCTTTTCAAAGTCCTATGACAAATTAAGTTTGTGAACTGAGGTACTGCTGTAATGGGTTATGACCCATTTGATAAAGTAGGAGTCCACAACTATATACCAATATAAACAAAGGGCTAAATGGAATAAAGAAAAATTCTACCTGAGACTATAATACGAGCCAGTAACTGTTGAAGTAATTATAGGGCTTAGAAAAATCATCATTTCTTAGCCACCATAACATAAAATGATTCAAGCAAGAATTAATAGATGTCGAAGCTTAGTAAGTTAAAATTTGAATAAGAATAAGATATTTATGTAATGTCAAAATAGCTTCCTACACATTACTTATTAATTAATAAGTATGAAATATGCACTAATTAACTCCAGTGGAGATACGTGGTAGAACTCATTTTAATCAAAAGATCAAAGTTAGCATTATCAGTAGTAAGATAAATAGACATTCTGGACTCCCTGACATGTTTCACTGTCAGAAATACAGCATCACTATGGTGGTGTTACTGCAAAAAGTATAAACCTAGAATAAAAATGCAAGGGGACATCAAATATCCACACTGAGGTTCTTCCACTGGCTTAGGTGACAATGACTCTCTTCTAAGCAGTAGCCTGATTAGTTGCCAGTTTCCTCTGCTCGTGTATTCCAATTCAAGACAGAAATGAGTAGCTTTCCAGGGGGTATGATGAAAGCGGACCAGAGAGCCAGGGCAGGCAAGGGTTCACATAAGCCCTCTTTCCTCGATCCCTATTTAACATCAATTAGGGGCCTGCTTTACGGTTAATGAGCTCTTCCTTTAGGACTAAAAACACTTGTGAAAGTTATACCACACACTCTCACCTTAGTAGAAATTTTTTTAATCAGGTAATTAAATTGCTTTCTTTTGAACACTATCTCAGGATCACAAAGGGAAATCTTTTTCCCTTGTTAATTAAATTATTTTTGGAGTGGGAGTAGTAGTCTGGAATATGTGCCATTTAGGAGGAAAAGTATCCAATCTAGGAGTAAGAGAGGCCTTGGGTACTGAGGGCACTGAAAGACACTGCTCCCTGCATGGGCAGGGTGGGGGGAGCTGAAGATTGGGGGACGGAAAGCCCAGCCAAAATTCTGCCATCTTGTGATTTTGTTTTTTGTGGACTCAGCTGTCTGCTTTCAGGCCCTGAAAAGTAACCCAAATGGCCATTGTACTACGGGAGGAGGTAATTATCAATCCCTTGAACAGAACAAATGGCCAGTCAAGACAGTTGCTGAGGGAATAAAGGGCAAAGTTGCAGCAGTCACCCCTCTGATCAGAGCACTAAAAACCCCTCACACCGAGAGGGGCAGCTGCTGTTCTAGATACACATGGCTGGAATTTCATCGAAGTACAGAAAAATTGGGCAAAAGCCACAATTCTGGGGGCTTCTATTGGTTCGGAAACCGGTTTTGTGCTATCTGGCTACCCTGAGGTCATTCCCTACTAGGTACACTGTCCCAGAAATGGGATCTGGGACATGGATTTCAGACAAGTGAAAAACAAAAAGCAAACATTTTATTCTATGGTCAATAATGCCTCCTATGAATAGCCAGAAAGAGAGAAAAGGTCATTCTCATCAAACAAAGCCTAAGAGAGAGAAATTATATTTTTAGAATGCTTTGCTGTGTTCATATGGCTTTTAAGTCCACTGTCTCCTATTTAGGAAGAGGACGCATCATAGGACAGCTACGGTCTGGCAGGTTGAATACAGGCTCATCTGTATCATTCAGTGTGACCCCAAAGGACAGAATAAAAACCCACAGACATATTTGACAGTTCCAGCAATGCAATTTACTAAATGAGAATGTCATACATGCTCTTGTGCTAAAGAGATTCATATTAGGATGCTGAGGGCTGGAGAATAAATTGAAGCGTCACTTAGGCATGATTTAGGGTAACCAGCTCATCACAGTTTGCCCGGGACTCCTCCTGGCTTTAAGCTTCTTGTCTCCTACAGCTCCTTGGTCCCAGGCAAACCTGGACAATTTGTGACCACTAAGCAGACTGGTCTCGGTGATTTGTACAGCTTTTCTAATTCTAAAATCTTTTTTATTTTGATGCTTGGATATGTAAGTCCAATGTTACTGGGCTTGGTATAACACAAAATAATGATGTCAGCTCTAGGGTGGTGTGGAGGGCAGAGTACTGGACTGGGAATTGGTGTTTCTACCAATAAAAAAACTCCATGACCTTGAGAAAAAAATCTTTCCACTTTGAGTCTTTTATTTTTCCCCAAATGGAGAATTCACACAGAGGTTTTATAAGATTTCTCCAACTCTGCCATCCTGTGGCCATTTCCCATGAATTTAAAGAGTCTCGTGTGAGTAGGGAGGAGATGCTCTCGGATACCAATTCTCCACTTGTCTGTGGGGATGAGGAGCAGAAAGATTAGCAGTGCAAGGGAGAAGAAGGAAAATAAGAAGTAGAAAGGATGGAAAAAAGTTTAGGAGACATTCTGAGCTTTCATTCCAAGCAGGTCAGAGGCTATATTATAAGTCTATTCACTTACCACTACAGAAATCCTTTGAGCGCATGATAAGCCAAATCCCCCTTTCCTACCTTAACCCAGAAAGGGGGAAAAAAATTGTCCAAGGTGACACAGGAACTTAGTGGCAAAGGTAAGTAGAGTTTATCTGCAGAACATCGCTGTTTTCTGGCCAGGCTATGCTGCCTGAGAAGGGTCCCTAATTAGAGTAACAACTCCTTTCTTTCATTTTGAACCAAAGAGGGGAGCATTATGTCTGATAAAGGAAAGTACAGTAGACAAGGAATAATTTTTAGACTCCAGTTCTTCTTACAACTTATTGTCCAACCCTTGGCAGTGTTGACAATTTCAGATATGGGTTAAATACAGCAAGGGGAAGTCAATGCTACACCTTAAAAATTAATTGTTCAAGTACTAGGTCATTTCAGAGTAATGCACCATGAAATTATGTTATTCTGCAGAAGAATTTCCATAAAGTTTAACATGCCATGACACATTATTTTTCAATTGGAGTTCATTTTTTAAAAAACTACATAAAGCGATTCTCTGGAGTCTGGGATGTGTGTAAACCTTGCTGTAGACAAAGCAAGGTGCTCCAGGCAGGGTGTGCAGAGCAGCAGATGCTGCTGGGTCGCTGCTGAAGGAGACCCTATTACCAAAGCAGATCCCATAAAAGTGCGGCTTGCCTGGTATCCATGGAGGCAAGCGCAGAAGAAGTCATTAGTCTTGGTGCTTTTTTTTACTGTTATTCACACTGGGATAATGAGATTATTGGAATATTTTTTTTCCTAATGAGAATGAGACAGAATACCTTGGTCTCTAAATGATTTAGTCACAGAGAGAACACATTACTCTTCCCTTGATTGCTGTCAAATGCTGGAAAATTGGAATATTATACTGATATTTATCATGATGGGCAATATTTTTCCTGCCTTCTCAGTGTCAAATGAGATGGCAAAAATATTTGTCTGGAAAGCGATCTCCTTTACAAGGTTTGTAGAAAGGAAGACAGATGAAGATTCAGGATAAAGAACTGCAGGCGGAGGGTAGCAGGAGGGTAATTGGAGGATGGCTTTTTGCTATTTCTTCTTTTCCTTTCTTTCTTTCTTTTTTTTTTTTTTAACTGTACAGCTGTCCTCTTGTTTTAATTTTCTGCAGTCTTCTTTTCCAGTTAACTCACCAGTGTTTGGGGATAATTAGACATTGTTTAGATTCAGAATAGAAGGTTAATTTCAAGGGGAAATGGGTTTGTGTTGGTCTGGAGGTCATTAAAGGCAGCTGGTTAATTTGTGTTTCTTGGGAAGGAATAACATCCTGGAAAATTCCTTGTAGGAGCAAAGAAGATTTTTTTTCCTCTCATGCTCGACAATCTTTCACCTGAGACTTGTCAGCCCAAAGTTTATGGGGCCAGTGCAGACTAATTGGGTGGCCTGGTGCACTGAGACTCAATCCAGGTCATAGGTGACCTCTGCAGCCACACCGGACAAAGAAATCCTTCGTTCTAACTAACTCCTGGTCCTGCTCCACCCCCAAACTCCTCTAAGAAGGTCATGAAATGAAAAAAATATCAGCAAGGGAAATATCCCGTCATCGTGTGTGCCGACTTTGAGAGAGCAGGTGTCACTGTATTTCTGTGTATAATCAGGATATTTTAGTGTGCTTGATGTAACAGGTGGCAGAATCTTACACCTTGAACATTGCTTCTGTGATTTATTGATGCCAGTCTGCTAGATTCATGCAAGGTCCTACTAAAATATAGAAATTCAAGCCCACATCTTTCCATCCTCATTTAGTTAGTTGGGCCAAGCGCCTATTCTTCTGTCTCTAACTAGGCTCCCAGATCTCCCAGAACTAACGAAATCCAACAGCTGTTGTGGGAGAAGAGACGGTTTTGCACGAAGGGAACTGACTTGCCTAAGACAATGCGCCAATGGACAGCAGAGCCGGGCTTGGTCTGAGGCAAGTCTGACGGCTTTGTGGATCTGTGCAGGATTCATCCCTGTGTTGTCCTGGGGTGCATCTTCCCCTGTCCCCACTAGCTGTGGCATGAGCTTTGTCCATAATTTATAGTCCTTTGACATTTGTTTGCACTCTCCTGTGTGCCTAACTGAGGCGTGAGGTTTATTGCAGAACAAAGCACATAGCTACAGTCACAGACCCGAACTCGGCTCCTCCCGGGAGCAGAGATGCTCTAGCATGGGGCAGTGGAGGAGGGACAAACAGATGTGAGGCCTTGTGGACATGAGTGAAGTGCGGAACGTGGCCACACCAGGGCCAGCCCGCGCACCTGGCAGCTCTTGCGAGCAGTCTGTTATTTCATCACTGTTTGGTTGGGGCCTCCAGTGTCTCTGCAAAGCCTCATGTGTTTGGAAGGCAATCATGGGTGCTGTGCTCATCATGGGTCAGTCTGGGGTTCATAGCTGCTTTGCTGTTCAGAAGGGCCCTGATTAGAGGTGGGCCACAGGGGCGTGGCCTGCAGGGTCGAATCTTCCTCTCTGGTCCTCCCTTCTCTCTCTGGTTCCTTTTTGGACCTATGAAATATGGAAAAACCCCATGCTTTTTAAATTCTATGTTTATTATAGAATACTCAGCTGCTGGTCACCAAAATGTGTGTGTGGTTTCCCCTGTGTATGCACCAACTAATTCTGCATCAGAGAGCAGTTGGTCGTCCTCGAATCTGATTCAGTGCAGACATGTGGAGATGGCATCAGACCCCACAGCTCGAGGGCAAAGGGGTTCTAGATATGCTAGCGCAAAATGTGCTGCACTGGTCTGTTGACAACTTAAAGCTGCGATCACTTGAGGAAAAGTAACTCCAGGAAGGACTACGTGTCCTGTTTTGCTTATACATGGCAAGTAAGTCACAAAGAGTTTTCTTAGAGATGTCTTTATGCAACAAGGCTGAAAAATAGCCTTGATCCTAGCAAGTGTGGTGCATGCTCCTAATCCCAGCTACCAGAGAGTGAGGCAGGAAGACCAGGAGTTGGAGGGCAGCCTGGGCAGTTTGATGAGACTGGGTTTCAGATAAAGAGAACAGGATGGGGGCCATGCTGAATGGCGGAGTGCTTGTCTAACCCTCGTGAGAGCCTCCATTCTATCTTTGGCACCTCCAAAACTCGGAGCTGCAGTGATCAGAATAAACAAACGTTGACGTAACTCTTATTTTCCCGCTAGCCTGCACCCTCCCGTATCTTAGTCAAGCCCCTAGAATTTACTACCCTCACCCAGATACCCATAGGTCCATCGCTTCACACACTTCTACCTTGTCTCAAAAGCTTAAGCGTCATGGTTTGGTCCTTTCTTTGGATTTCACTCTCTTGTGAAGATCTCTGTGTACCTGTAAATTTAATGAAGCTTGCATGCTTTTGTCTTGTTAATCATCCCCTTTCTCCTTAGATGTCTGGATCCTGCCCAGCAGCCCAGCTCAGAACTAAGGAGAGCAGAGGGGATCTGTCTCCCTCCTCAAGGCTCAGACACTGGTCTCAGGAGTGGTCCCTTCCCATGCTTCTAACAAACTGGCCATAAATCAGGTTCCCGTGACTCTGAGCTCAGGTTCCATTACTTTGCTACACCGGCTGATAGAACTCAGGGAAATGCATTACTTATGTCTCCTGGGTGATGATAAAGGATATTACAAAGGACATGGATGATCAGCCCCATGGGAGAGAGGCACAGGGCAAGGTGGGTGAGTGGGAATGAGTGTGGGGATGCTATGCTCCCTCCAGCTGGGCCACCCAGGTACCTCCCCCTGAATAGGAGCCCAGAAACTCCCCAAACCAGCCCTTTGGGGTTTTTATCAAGTTTCATCACATACGTGTGATGTATTACATCTCTGGTCATTGGTGACCAACTTAATCTTCCGCTCCTGTTCCCTCTCTGGAGGATCAAGACTGGGGCAGATATTCACCACCTCTAATCGAGCTTTATCCTTTCTGGTGGCCTGCCTCAAACCTGAAGCTATCTAGGAGCTGCCAGCCATCAATCATTAGCGTACAGAATGACACTCATCACTGGAGGTTCCAAGGGCATTAGGAGCGGTGGGTCAAGACAAGGGGATGATCCTGAGACCAAATATGTATTTCCTAAGAGCACAGTAATCCATGGTCTTCAGAACTGCTGCTGTGGAGCCTGGTGGGGCTGGGGAGTCCAGCATCAGTTCCATCTGAATGCAGATGACCTCCTGGGAAGTGAGGGGTAGCGTATTCTAGTCACGCTTAGTTAGCTTCAAGATAGCTTGCATCTCATCCCCAGTAAAACCACTTATTTATAGCTATTGATGTATTGACAAGGTTAGAAAGCAAGGCTTTCCTGAGGTAAGATGTGCCTTCCAAAGAGGTGAGCACTAATTGTTCCAGTGATAGTTTATTTATTGGCTGGGACATAATTACTCTCTGGGGTTGCACATTCGCCTCTAGGCTGCCTTGTACTCCTGGCCTTGGGATCAGGGCCAGGGCAGGGTGCGGTCAATGAGATTCCAGGCATTTCCAAGAGTGGGTGGTAGGCCTGGCTCCCCAAGGGAGGGGAGGAGAGGAAACTTGGACTCGATGGAACGGTCCAGGGGGCCACAAGGGGGGATGGCTCCTATGCAGCAGATGAGTGAGACGCTCGTTCTGGGAATTAGTACAGAGCTAAAGTGCCAAGCACTGGCCACTTCCCATCTGTGCTATCTCACAAGGACCCAAAAGCCCACAATCGCATGGCTGGTGCTGAGTAGTGAAGGGCAGTGCAGAGGGAGTTTTGAAAGCACTCTTTTGACCTCTGTCCATCCAGCTGCACAAAGAGGACACCAGGCTCTGTTCCTGGTGGACAGTTGTCATTTCCTCAGATGACTCTGAGTCCTCGGGGAGCCTGCCACCCTCCTGGGGGTCAGGGACGAGGAGATGCATGGGGCTCACCTGCCACAACCTCCCTTGCAGGCTTCAGCATAGATACTGATAGAGCTGTGATTTCTCCAGCTCAGACACACTTGCAGGGCCTGGCACAAGACCAGGAAGCTGGTGGGCCTGTCTGCAGCAGTCTGTGCCCCTCAGATGAGGCCTGGGCTCAGCCTGAGCTTTGCTCACTCTGCTGTGTTAGAGGTTGGCAGCTCTCCCTGTGAGCATGAGGAGCTGAGGCAGGAAACTGGCTGAGCCTGGGAGAAATGGGTTTTCACCAAAGCTATCTGCCCAATAAGATTCTTTATTTCCTTATACATTTTTAAAGCAGATTTATTGCTAGTAAAAATGCTGGCTGGACAAAACGTCCTCATGATGCTTGCTTGCTTTTTCTTCCTTTGAGTGTTTGTAAACCTCTCTAGGTGTTTTGTCTCTTTACCATGGACTGGCAGAGAAATCGAGGCAGTCGAGGTTCCCAGCTCTGCTGGCTTGCTGGCTGCCCTGCCTGGCCGGCTCCAGTCCTGAGGCCCCACACAGAGGGTGCAGCAGCAGGTGGAAAGAGGCGAGGTAGACCCACAAGAGTCCTCAGGAAGAGCAGCGAAGGCCCAGGACGAGAAAGCAAGCTGGACCAGCTGGACTGGAGCCCAGCTCTGAGTAACGCGGCCATTTGGGGAAAATAAAACCACAAAGGAGGACAGCAGGGGCCCAGGAAGCCGCTGAGACAAAGCGGTGTCAGCCACAGGGTGGGGGCTGTGGGAGGAGCAGGGCCTGAGGGCGCATTCAAGCCTGGCCCGCCTGCCTGTTAGCTGCCACTGCTCAGCCCAGACTGCAGTCACAGGCCCAGCAAGCACTGCCGCCCACCCAGCTCAGCCGGGAAGCATGATGGGAAGGGAAGGCCTCAGGCTTCCGCCCGCCTCCCCCGACCTAAGCCTTCCCGGTCCATCCCTGGAAAGACTTAGTGTGTAGGGTCCAGATCCTTAAGCAACTGGCAGACGGAGGACAGGGTGGAGGAGAAGGGCGGGGAGGAGGAGCAGAAAGAGGAGGAAGAGGAAGCGGAGGAGGAAAGAAAGGAGGAGCAGAAGGAGGAGAGACAAGATACTCCCTAAGAGCATAGCTGCTCTTCGATGCCCTCACCCCTGGGACACCAGCAGCTGAGCTGGACTTTCTGGAGGGCGAGAGTCTCCCCAGATTTCAGGACAGGGACCAGAAACAGAAATTGGTGGCCGGAGAATGGACTCAGCCTGGCCGTGGCCATCCTGCTGGGCATGGCGCTTGCTCTGTTCCGCTCTTGATTAGCAGATCACCCCTGCTTGCATTCTGACAGGGCTTTTCATCCCGCAAAATCACACTGCATGCGCCAAGTCAGAGAGCCTTCTCCCTGCTGCCTATTACTCACAATTCTGAAGACTAAAGACTCCTTTCTCCTCCACCCAGAAACCTGAGGAGCATGAAGTGCCATTTAGCGATTTTTTGCATTAACTGGTGATCATCTCTCAATCTGACTTGCAGCTCCCCAGCCAGGCAGGACTGCAGTGAAAGTCTCCATGTGGGGAAGGTGATAGGTCTCCCACCACCTCAGCAGCTATTATGTACAGCAGTTGCCCTCTTCCCGTCGTGCCTTGCCCCCTCCCCTCTGTGACGTCATGCCAAGATGGCTGCTCCCATCAAAGAATAAACCCTTCTTCCCAGCATGCCCCTGTTCCCGCCTAGAGAGTAACCTAATACTCGCTCACCTCCTACCTCCTAGTGACATCACCGGCTCCTCCATTCCCTAGTCACTACCTCACTCAACCCCGCCTCAGCCCCTACAAACCCCACCCCAGTCTCTATAAAGGACTCTTCCCTGCCCCGGCCATATTGCTTTTGTCTCTCCTTTGTTCAGAGACAGCCCCGGCAGATCTATTCCCCTAATAAAGGCTTGTTGTTGTGGCCTGGTCTTGGTTTTCAGCCCTTTTACCTGACAGAAGGAGCCAGGCTCTCTCTTGGGCATGTGTGTAACATGCACACACACATGCAGCCACTGTGTCTAGTTACACATGCATACATTTATGCACACGTGAAATATTTACATAAACATTTGTGTAATGCTTCATAATTTAAAGGATGAGATAAAATATTTCCATGCCCCTTATCACATTTGTTGTGACTTACATGAGAGCCTTAGAAGATTTATAGTATCAGAATCCTCACATTACAGAGATTAAAGTTCAGAAAGGTTGGGGCTGTTATAAGGTCACACAGCTACTGGGTGGCCTAAGTGTGATTCAAAGCTAGTTTTCTTTCTTAATGTAAAATTTCACGTCCTTTCCATTATGTGACGGGGTAGGACAGCCTGTTACTGACTCCCTCCACTTTCCTCAGCAATGCACGAGAGATTATTTCATCTGAGTCCTTAAAATAGTCAAGACATAAAAGATTCATCTTCAGCATGAAGGAGGAACAGCCAGGATTGTAATCCTTATCTCTGTGACTCCATCCTTCCATGACTCTGGGGCATGGACAAGGTGACAGGGCAGAGCAGAGGGAGCGGGGGTCCAGTGGAAAGCCACGTGCTGTGCCACCAAACCATTGGGTTGAACTCTAGCGTTAACATTTCACTGCTCTACAACTTGGGCAAGGTCCTTAGTCACTTAGAGCCTCAATTTCTCAGCTGTGGCAGTGGGGTGAAAAGGAGCATTCTGCTCTGTGCTGGGCGGATTAGAGGAAGGATTGCAGGACGGTTTCTAGCAAATTGGCCGACACAGTAGGCACACAGTAAATGTGCCATAGACATGCGGCCTCCACTTCTGCCTGTAGTTTGGCTGTATTCTGTTTGCACTGCTCCCTTGCTTGTGACTTGCTAGTCCTCACCAACATCTAGCAACCCTCGCAGATTGAGGCATTGTCTAAGAACAGGACATTCAAATCCAGGGAGAACTTCAGACGAGAAAGTGAGACACGGGGGGAAGGAAGGAAGTCCTAAGGGCCAGGGGTTCTGGCGGTTCTCGGGCTTGCTTCTCCCGTCTCCACTGTGCCCAACTTTGTGCCCACTCCAGTGGGACCCTCTTCGAGAGCAGCACACACAAGCCTCCGAGTCCCTCTGCACCCTGCCCATGCTGGAGATAGGGACAGACTTGCCTCGCCTTCCGGCCCCGGATCTCCTGGGCTCTTCTTTGTCTTTGTCCTCCTGAATGAAACAAAATAGAATCATAGCTGCAATAGTAGGCACAAGGGTGACAGAAATTCCAAATGAGCCACCTTCTCCCGTCTGTATCAGGAGCCTGACTTTCTGCTCATTAGCAGAGTTGTCACAACCTTTCAGTGACAGAGACATCTGAAAGACAGTGATCAGTTTACAGGGTGAGGGCGGAACCGAACTTCCTCTTTGCAGATGCTTTGAAATGCTTTGGAAGCTTCAGGCTAATCAGGATTTCCATGTCTTTTTGTTACCTTATATTTGAGCTTATGTTTTGCCTTTTCTGTTTTAAAAAGAAAGTCTAATTCGCAGTTGTTTTCCTAACTCCTCTCCTCTAACACAGGCACTACATTTCCAGGCCCTTTGTATTGTTTCTTTCTTTTTTTTCCCCTCTGACGCATGTGACATCTTAATGATTCTAACACCACGGGTGGAGAAATGGAAAGGAAACAGCATGACAAAATACTTCTGAGCCATTTTGGAATTAGTGATATTTTTCAAGCGTGATCAATTACATTACTTAACTAGAGAGCTCAGATTATAAAGAGAAATATAATTAGTGGCAAATGTGCTGAGATATATAAAGACAGATAGGCCACCCAAGGAATGGGGGCTCATCAATTTTCCCAGGTTCTGTCAGCAGGGCAGTTGTTTGACTCCATCATTGATTGGGGGGTGAAATCCAGCTCCCTCTGCGCATCGCCAGTGCCGAGGGGAAGAACAGCAGCTGAGAAGTGGCAGGTCAGTGGCTCTGGTCTGCCGTGGTTCCCAGACACAAAATCTCTTTCCTCCTCTGTACCAGACGGCCGACAACCCCCATCCTTCCTGCCTCCCTTGGAGCTGTCGAAAGGGTTAGCCAACCACTTGGATGTGGACTTGCTTGAAAATGAAACCCTATTCTGGCCAAAGAAGATTCAGAAAATTACTGCCCCTTGAGCTGGATCTTTTGGGATAGGTAGAATTTGACTTTCTGGAAGCAGATCCAATGGACATCAGTTTGAGGGAACAGCAAGGCACAGAGCTGAAACAGTTTGACCGTAGCCTAGGACATTTAATCAGAAGGGGAAAATATTTCATCCACAGTGGGCTGGAGCAAGAGCATGGGGGCTGGAGAGCTGCATATTTCCCAGAGCGGGCAGAAGGACTAAGTGGATCCAGCGGGGAAAACATGACCCACGCAGTTTTGTAGAAAAAACAAAGTCGGAGGTATCACATAGAAGACATTTGTCACAGGGGTTGGGGAGGGTACTGTTTAGGAAGCTAAGGTAAGAAATGAAGGATGTTGACATCAGGGAGTTCAGTGTTGGAAGGGAAGCATTGCAGGAGAGTTACTGTGGCAGAAGCAGGACTGATTGAAATTCTAAGGGGGAATGGGAGAAGAGAGAGAGGGAGGAATCAAAGATGTCATCGATAATCAGAATCCGGGCTCCTGGGGAACGGGAAGGCCACTGACAGAAATGCAGAGTGCTGGCTGAGGGCACCTTGGGGTGCAGATGGCATGCATAATAAACACAGTGCTCTTAGTACTGATTTTCAGGTGCCCATGGCACCTACAGCTAAAGCTGCCACTCACACGCAGGAAAGGCCTCGGAGTCCAGGAGATGGATCAAGGTGCCTTGAAATGATTAGGAAAAAAGGCAAAGCCATTCATATGCAGGAATTCTATGGAGAGGATGAGAAAAGTCAACAGAACCGAGGAAGGTTTTCAGGAAGTTTATTGGAAGATGAGGTGGATGGTTCGACTGTAACTTGCTCACAGAAATCTCTGCTTCCTTTAAAACTTTCCCTCCTTTCCACAGGGACAGGAAAGAAGGAGCCAGCATGCTCTTTCCTGAGGAAGCAAGCAGAGGATGAGGAGATTCTGGAAGCTTCACTCAGTCATTTGGTGGTCTGTGCGAATGCTGAGGCCGGAGCCCTGGTCACTCCTGAGAATCAATACAACGGTTTGATTCCGGGCATCCGGAGCCAGAAAATTAGCCCCTCTCCGAGGAACGAATGTGTGTGTGGCTGCTGCATGAACAGGACGCTGCGCTCTGCTCCTCTGGTGCACTTTGGATGGCAGTGGCTTCTCAATACCACGGCACCATCAGCTCACATCTCCCTTCCCTGAAATAAGTCACAGCCTGGGGAGGGAAGGAACTGAAGCAGCATACTGGGAAGCGCTGCCATGCAGCAACTTCCATGCAACTTCTGTGGGTAAACCCTCCCTCCCTGGTTCACAATGCCACACGTGGCATCTTAGCTTCAATATCTCCCAGGGCCTGGGTATTACTTTTATTGCATTGTTTATGTCTGTGCATGTGAGCAAATGTTTATTTTTGAAATCTCAGACACGTTTTTCAGGAAGAGTATTGGTATCTTAAAAGTCATTGATGTTTGGGGTTATTGTATGCTAGGGCTGTGAGTCTTTGCTGAACAACCTGACATAAACATTATCAGGCTGGCAAACCTGTTTTCAAGTGAGATGTGCTCAAGCTCAAGCAATATTTATAGCAAAACTATGACCTCAAGGCATCTAAATGTGATCCGTTTTTAAATCTCATTTTTTCCTCTGAATCCTTCAATCTAATTAGGCTCACATCAGTATATTATTATGGAGAGTAGTCATTCCTTTCTTCTAATAACATTCACGGATAATTTTATTTCTCATTTCCAGCCTCCTACTCCTGTGGTGTAATTAGTGTCTTTGGCACCTCGTGATGCTCAGAATGAGTTGCAGCTGCTAATTGCTAATTGAAAAATTAGAAACTCAGTTAGAAAAAGGATCTAATTAAAATGAAATTAGACAAAATCCCTTCAAACCACCCCCCTTTCTTTCACTTTTCCTTGTTTTTCTTTTTCCCCTTCTGCCTTCTTTTTCCACCCTAGGAATATTAGCACTTGCAAAATATGTATAATTGCTGAAAGCAAAGTACCTTTCCATCGTGTGCTGTACAATGTGCTTTCTGAGGGAGCTGGGAAGAGGTGGATAGCAGCTGAAGTAGGCTCTAGAACATGGGCCTCCCCTTGATGCCTGATCTGCCATGAGTGTGAATCCCGCCTTACCAATGAGCTCTCCAGGCCCTTTGTGATCAGTGCTGTGTGTTCTTCCTGTAGTTTGAAGGGTCACCGCCAGGCTCACGACTGTGAATTCTAGGCACCCGCTCACTTCTGAGGCAAATCTGTTTGCTCCCTCTGCTCTACTGCATCCTCCACTCCATAGATGATAATTATGGAGGAAGTGCTCTGCACTGCAGGCACTAAAAGTAAACGAAGGCCCCTCCTGTCTCCAGAGTACTAACAACCTGTTGAGAAGTCTAGGGCAACAGGGACAGGAGACTAAGAGAATATATAATCAAAAGCAACAGTGTTTCACATGCCTGCTATTTAGTTCAGGGCTTGAAATGTTTGCCTTAATATAAGTCATGCCCTGTGCTAGAGGCCAGGCACCCAAAACATGTACCACGTAGTTCCTACTCTTAAGGCATTCATATCTGGACATGTGTGAATAAATGACCAGTAATATTATTTGATAAAGGCAATAATAGCAATAATTTGGTAGACATTGCCAAATTACTGCAGAGATGAGGTTGATGAATATTGGAGGACCAGGGGAGGGGAGAGAAGTCACTTTGTGTTGAAAGAGTCACACCATTGTAGTATTTTACAGAGTAGGAACATGCCAGGTGGACAGCTTTCAGGCCAAGAAACTTACTACGAAACAAAAGACAGAAAGCAGTAAGGTGATTTCTTGGAGTATAAGTGGTTTGGCATTTCGGAAGCCAAAATTGACAGGAGAGGAGGCTGGGGAAGTGGGTAGAAGGCTGGATTGCAAAGAATCTGCTGTGTTTTTTAGGTTTAAAGGCATGAGAAATGGGATTGAATATTTGAAGGAAAGTTTCTTAAACAATATGGGATTTCTGTGGTAGCAGCTGGGAATTTTGTGTGGTGAAAGAACTTTCTAGATAAAGCAAAAATGCAGGTGAGTGGTTCAGTTTGACTACAACAGAGGCAAATAAAACGAATTCAGGTGGCAATTTTAAAAAAATTAGGCCAAGGGACTTATTTAAAAAAGTTAAACTAGTGACTATCACTGCATGCCATCTTCTGTGCATAGAAATGGACTCATTTTAATTGCAGAATACGGGATCAGAAGGCACCAATCACGGTTGTAGAGCTAACCTGTGACTTGAATTTGCCAGGGATTTCAGCTTCAGCTGGAGTCACTCCCAAGGCCACGCGTCCTCCTCGGTGGGGTGCGTGAGGCTCGCCTAGGGGAGGCTGCGGCCTGCTGTGATCCAGCAGCCACTACCCGCCCTGGGACTGGCCTGAGGGGAGCCTCCTCTGTTTGTGAGGAATTCTTAGTCCACAGGAAGGAAGGAGATGAAGGAGGAAATGTGGTGGGGGAGGGCTGGGTTGAGGGAACGCTTCCTTCTGTGTGCTTTGGAAGGAGGGAGCGGGGAACAGCTAAGCCCCAAATCCACTCCGCACCCATTGAATGTGTCTGGAAAGCTCCAGTGGTCTATTTTCCGCTTTAGGAATAGCTGGCCCACACAACTCTGAAAGCATCAGTCTTCGTGTTCTGCCTCTCATAGCTTATCCTGGCCCTGAACTTAGGGAGCGGCCATTTGGAGTCAGCCCTGCCTCCGGGAAGTCCCTCTTTACTGCCAGCCCGCACCTTTCAGGGGGAAACTCAGCGTCTTTCCCTGGAGCTTTATCACAGCAGAGCCTGCTGCACTTATCTGACTCACGTCTGACTTCCAGAATAATTAAACTGCTCCGGTTTGCTCCGTGGCCGACGCTGAACGGAGCTGAGGCGAAGGAGAGGGAGACGCAGAGTGCCGCAGAGCAGTGACTGAGCCGGGCATTGCTCTTCCTCATCCACATCCAACTCCTGCCCTTCGCTGCGCTCGCTGATAAGCTCTCGGTTAGGTTAGGAAGAGGATGATGAGCGGATGGGAAGTATAGGTAGGGGCTGGGAGGTTCTTACACAGGTTGACAATCAACTAAAGTTGTGTGTTAAGCATTCGGTACACATCAGACGCACAGTGTGTTGAGTAAATGTGTGTTGTTATTATTGAACCAAGAGTAGGAAGACAAAGAAAGATGAGGAGAAGAGAGAGGGCCCGCTGATCGCGCGCAGGCCATTTCCGGCAGACTGAGCCCGGGTGTGCATGGCTTGGTTGTAGAGTGGAGGCCCGCCGGGCAGCAGTGGTCTGTCTGATTTGCTGCCTGCCACTTTACTGTGGAACCTACCTGCTACCCGCCAGGTGTCTCGGTGGAGAGAAGTGGCCTAAAGCACACTGAGACAGGAAACGACATGCTAAATTCTGCTTGTCGCTTACAGAAGGAAACTGAGCCAGCAAAAAGAGATGACTGGGACCTGGGCAGGAGAGTCAGCTTAACCCCAAGATCAGGACCAGACACCACGACAGCTGCTGGGTGGCATCTGCCCCAGATGGAGTCTTCTTAATTTCACTGTCCTTGTTGGTCTCAGTTCTCCTTTCAGAAGGTGCCCTGAGCTCTTCTGAAAAATTCCTGGGAAGTTTTCCCTCTCCACTTCTGAGGAGCAGCCTTATAACCAGTAAGTAAAAATGATGGGAAAGTTAAGCAAATTATCACTTCTTGGGAAACAAGTTCAAAGGAGAGTTTCTACACAAGCCATTTCCTTCTGGAAGGCATATTTTACAAGTGGGTTCCTGGAGCACCGTGCGGGGAACACTCTGTCTCAGGAAACACATTGGACAACTTGCCTCTTTGCTAGACCATTCTTGGGTCGAGCATCCTTTTCCTTTTCCTCTTCTACAAACCACTGCTGCACATCAACCCAAACACGTTTCAGCAGAACACAGCAGGGGAGAAGCACTTTTCTTGCTTTGCCCTAGACTCCCTCTCTTCTCAAATCCACATCCAGGGGATCACCTCTCCTCTCAGACTCTATGCTGACAGTGGGGCATGAGATACCACGCATCAGGAAAGACAGTATGTGAGCCACATCCACATTCAAAGCATGATCCTGCTGGACAGATTGTTTCTTCTGGGGTTCCAGCCACTTCCACCTCAGCAAACCCTGAGAACTGTGGCCAAGATGGCAAAGCTATTGCTATTCTATCTTAGTGAATGGATTTCCAAAGAAAGTTGACTTTGAAGAATTCAAGGTGAAAGTCGCTGTCAGCTGGCAGAGCGGCTGTTTGTGGAGAAGGAATTCACGAGGGGATAAAGAAGGGCCGAGGACTCTAAGTCCCTGATACAGCTGAGCTTTCCTTCTCAGCGAAGCGGCCCATCCTAATTATCTGTCATGTCATCCCGGCTCTCCACACAGACGGATAGTTTGTTTCCTCCTCTGAATTTTTCAAATCCATTTATAGGCATGGAAAACCCTTCTCATCTCATCTTTCAGAGATGCTAGGAATAGGAATAAAGGTGGAGACCACTGGGATATTTCTCTCAGGACTTTTGAAAATGTTCACAGGAAGGCAACTCCTCTAATTCAGTCCCAGCGACGCCTTTTGAATGAGTAGATGCTAAAATAGCGCTAAGGGCAAACTTACTCACGGGGAATAATATAATGTATCATAAGACCCATTTAAATGTTGTATACAAGATGTGGACATTGGGCCCAAAGGGAGCCAACATCAAACATTTTAATGAAGCGGAGTCTATCATGTGCAAATGGCTTGGATCATAAGGCATGATGGAGAATTCTTCTAGAGAAATCACAGCAAAAGGAGCGACAGAGAATGTCACCAAGGGAGGCCTGCTCACTACGAAACCTAAAGAGATTTTGGTGAGTTCATCAGGTTTAGGGATTGGCCTTTGGTTTTAAGGTTTAGCAAGCCAACGTGGTCAGTGTCCTAGAGTTCGTCAGGGAGACTGCATGTGCGTCAGTAGTAACATCGGAGTGTTCACTAGAACCGTACACACACTTACAATGCGCCCCTGCAGTGCTAGAGGATGGCAGTCTCATGGCAGGGAGAGCGAGGCCTCGGGAAATGGTCCCTGATGCTTTTCGCTGCGTGCCTAGTGCCGGGCTGGTCGGCTGCTGGCCTGGCTGGGTAGAGGAGTGAGTGGATGCTGTGGGTGGTGTAGGTGCATGGAGGAGCCAGGAGGCAGAGGCGAGAAGGAGCAAGAAATGGTGCTACTGACCTTTTCATCGACGTGGGGACTTGCTGTGCTGCCCAGCCGGGCCTCTAATCCCTGGGCTCCCATGCTTCTCCCACCTCAGCTGGGGCCACAGGTCCATACCGCGGGCTGGGCTGCCAGCTGCCATTTACTGGATAGTGCTGTGTATCGGCACTGTCCTAAATACTTTCACACACTTGAATGACTAAACCCTCACCCTCACAGGAATCCAGGGGGAGCGCTGAGGTTGTGTTTTCCAGTTTATAAATGAGACTGAGCTTTAGAGGAAGGTAACATGCTGAGGACACCTGGCTAGTTAGTGGTGGAGTCAGAATGAATATGCAAGAGACTAACAACACACGAGCAGAACAGCAAAGCTAGAATTGCCAAGCTGACCCTACACGTGTGATTCTGCCAAGCAGGGTCTCCTCCTCCAGACCAGCCACGGGGGAAGCAGCAGCAATCACCAGTGCTGCTAGAGCTGAGCCTGGGGCGGAGAAGTGTCCACATAGCTTCAAGGTCTAATGTTCTCCAGCACCTTCCTGCACGTCCACAGCAGCGGTGCCCCTGCCTGTGCCTCAGCCCTGCTCTTCAGAGCTGCTTCTTCCTTGGACAAGGCTGAGACGGGTCGCAGTGTCTCTCCGGGTTCTGGCTTCTGTTCCTCATCTTTTACCTTTATATTCTCCTAGAAGCCACAGTCCCTTTAAGAGCTCTTTAAAAGTCTTTCTTAGTTAGACCTACTCTGTGGGGATTTGCAGCAGTCAACAGCTACGCTTGTCTCCTCCCTTTCTTGTTTCTCCTCATCCGTGCCTGGGGCTTTTACACCACTGGTGGGGCAGACTAATGCCATTCACAGAATCTTGCAATACCATCAAGTTAAAGTTGATTTTCATGAAATGTGTCATAGCTTTTGAATGCCCCAGAAGGTGAGGGGAAGACAGGACTTTGCCGCTCGTGGGGCCTTGTGGCTGCTCCCCTGGATGCACCCCAGCCTGGGACCTGGCCCTGCCTCTGCTTTCCCCACTCATCTGCAGGTCTCTGTCTCATGTCTTAAGCACTTCCGGAACCTGCCTTCAGTCATATAAATGACTTCTCATGTGAAATAAGCAGAGTCCATGTGGACACATTTCTTAAATCCACATGCCTGCTTCCAATAAGTCTATTTTGACATAAAAATGTCAAGATTACTGGGTATTCTGGACACCTGTCAACCTTGAAGTTAATCATAAACTCTGCTGTAACAAGACTCTTCTATACTTCCTTCTTAACCTTGTGGAATTTGAAGGTGAGCCGATGACACCTCAAGTTCAAGGGAGGCTGAGAGTGTCTTCTGAGGATTTTTTTTGAATGAGGAAGCAAGATAAAAATACGACTTACCATAGGATGGGTCAGGTTACTTTCTGCAAAAACCAAGGAGCTAATGATAGGCACTGTCTTCCTAAGGAAGCACTTTACCCCTAAGCTACACTCCTCACCATGACAGGGACTTTCTTCCTGGTCCTCTATTGGGCCCACGTTTATGCCCGCGTGTACACACATACACACACACACACACACACACACACACACGCACTCCCCACCTCCTGTGGAAAGCCCAAGAAGTAGTCAAACCTGTCCTTACACAGATAATAGGCCATGCTTTCACTTTCCCCCATATTTCCTGTATTTCTGGGTAATGTATCCTCTAAGGCCTCCGAGTACTTCATTATCTGCTTATTTTCTGTTTCATCTGCCCCTACCCTTCCTAGCAGTTTCTCTGTTGCAGCTCAAAATTACTTTTAACAGTGACTTTTTAATTCATTTAGAAACACCTTCTCTTCATGCTAGACTTGACTTTCCCCTACACTTATCTCTGTGGTGGGAAATCAAGGTCAATATACATTAAATACACCACCATCAGAGTTTATAATGAGAATCCTTCCTTTTATTAGTTTTGCTTTAAATTACGTGGAATGATAAATGGGAGGGACTCAATGTGTTGAGGGCTGAGGTCCCAATTCTTCCAGCCGAGGACAGCAAGGGATTTGAGAGCTGAGCCTTCAGCCCCTCAGGCCAGCACAGTCCAAGGGAAGCTGCCTTGCAGGGAATAAAACTGCTCCACCTGTCCCTGGGTGCTGGACAGCCCTTCTCCTCTCGATTAAGAACCCCAGAGCAGAAGTGCCAAATGGAGAACCCACGCCGTATGTCTCCCTATTTAAACACTCTGAATCAAGCTGAGAAAGTGCCTCCTAAATATTCTTCTAGATGTCTACATTGGCGATGACCCTCAGTAACCACCGGAAGACCAGACCTACATTTAGGACTCAGACTCAGGACTCCCCCTGCTCCCTAAATGTGACAGCAGGGCTGCATGGGCGCCTGGCCTCGGCGCAGGCCTGCTTCCTTCCTCTGCCCCTCCTGGCTCAGCTCTGGGTGCCCCAGGGCTGTGTGAGGGCAGCTGGTACCATGGCGGGCTCATCAGCACTCTGTCCAGTCTTCACCACCAAACCTCTTGCTTCGCTTCACCTAGAAGCCTGGGCAGTAGCAGAAGACAGGAAGAGGCCTGGCCAGCTGCTGCTGTGACTTCTGAGCTGGCTGGGCCAGGAGGGTGAACTCGGAGAGAGGCCAGCGGAGGGCCCGCCACCTCTGGGTGGACTTCTTATTCACGGAGTGGGGGCCATGAGAGGAGCAGAGCAGAGGCCCCTCCACAATGTGGCCCCGGGAGAGGACCCCTTTTGCAATTAAGAGGGAGCACTGGTATGAGAAACTCGGTGCAGTTTCAGGCAGAGAAGTTAATACGAGAAGACGCAGAGCTGACACCAAATTATTACTTTGGGGATGTTTCCATCTTATTTTTATTAGGTGGTTTTCATTATAAGCAGTAACCATTTTTATTAAATTAATAAGCATTATAAACTCTCAAGAATTCTCATAAATCATTCAGTCTGCTGCTGCTTTAAATAGACAAAATAATCCAGGGTCTCTGTATTATCAACCTCTCTCCTGTACCTGCTCCACTCACATCGGAAGCAACACCTGCAGGCACGCATGCACACGGAAATGCACACAGAGAGAAATGCACACACACACACACACACGGAAATGCACACACACGCTGAGGGCCACAGGCACAGACTAACCCAGGGTGAACCTTGGAAGAATAAGTCACATAGTAAATCCTTCTAAGCTGTTGGTGCCCCAAGAAGCCCTTATATCCACCCCCATCCCCTTGGACAGGGTAAGAACTGAGGCCGGAGGAAGGGGAGTGTTTTGCCTGTGTTTGGCTGGCAGATGGGAGCAGTGCTGAGTGTGTATGAAAATAGAAATATTAGATCCACGACAAGGTCCGGAGAAAGAAAGGTAGCAGGGTGCTGTTGCTGACAGGTGGATGATCCACTAAGAAATTAACTTTTCCCCTCTGCTTTGGGAAACTTCTGTCTACTCTTGGGGAAGGTCAACTAATCAGAAGAAATAAAAATGTCTTCACTTGACTCTAGAGAGAGGAGAGAGTCTAGAGTAGGGTAAAGATTTTTTACCAGGGATCGAACTTGGGTCCTTGCGCTTGCGAGGCAGGCGGTGGAACCACTGAGCTAAATCCCCCGCCCTATTGTTCTTATATTTGATTTCAGTTGTCAATTATCTATTAGAAATTAGAAAATGAGATAAAATATTTTATATTTAACCCCATATTTATTATTTACTGATACTGTTCATTCTTTCTGTACATTGAAATGTGCTTCTGGTATGATCTTCCTGTTTGAAAGTTCTCTGTTAATATTTCTTTAATGCAGTTCAACTGGTAATAAACTGTCACCTTTTGATTTCCTGGTTTGTTTTCTCATCTTCAGTTTAAAAATATCTTTCTACTAGATATAGAATTCTAGGTTGTTAATTGCTTTCAGTTCTTAAAACACATGGGTTCCACTGTTTTCTACTTGCATACTTTCTGATGATTCTACTGTAACTCTTACGTTTGTTACTTTGTACATAAAGGAGCTTTCGGTAAATTTTCTCTTTTTCACCTTTCAGAAATTTTGTCATTGTACTTTGTGTGATTTTGTTTCTCTTCTTGAATTTCTTCTAGGCTTCTGTTCAGACATTTATGCCATTTTTAAAATTTGGGAGTTTCTATTATTTTTCATGCATTTTCTACTTTTCCCCTTATCCATCTGGGACTGATCATAACTGACATCGTTCCGCAAATACTGATGCTCTATTCCCTTCCTTTAAAGAATTTTTTATTGGGCCAGAGATTTAGCTCAGTGGTGGTGCTCCTGCCTCACAAGCACAAGGTCCTGAGTTTGATCCCTGGCAGTGCAAAAAAAAAAAAAAAGAATGTTTCCATTTTATGCTTCATTTGGATAGATTGAATTGCTATATCTGTAGTCTTTAATCTTTTCTTCTGCTCTGTTGAATCTGTGTTTTTATTGAAGATATTATATTTTCTATCTTTATACAATAAAATACTCCTCAAAATTAAAAAATGAATTTCTTTTTAAAATTATGTGGTACATATTTGCATTCCATGATGTTTACATCCCCCTCAGGGAGTAGGTGCATGTGTCTGACACATCTCGACTCCTCTTGTTCCCTCCCCTTCCCACTCAACACCCTCCCTCCACCTCCGGATCCCCTTCCACCATTTTTATTATTGCTATTGTTTTTTAGTTCATGTTTGCAACATATAATGATTACATTGCATTGTGGGTAGCTGTACCAGAAACATCTCAAATCTCTACATTCCCTTCCCTCCCTCTTCCCCCAACTCTTGATCTCTAGGTTCCCTTCCCATTTGCAAAAGAGCTTTCTTCCTATCTCCTTTTACCAATCTTTTATTTTGCTCTTTATTTGTACTATGGATAACTCAAGTGAGAAAAGCCATATGGTATTTAAGTTTGTGTGTCTGCTATTTCATTCCACATTATATATTCAAAGTGTATCCATTTTCCTACAAATGTCTCAAGTTTATCTTTCTTTATAGCTATGTAGTATTCCATTACATATAGATACTATATTTTCTTTACCATTAGTCTGTTGATGGACTTATGGGCTGTTTCCAAGAATTAGCTATTAGAAATTGTGCTGCTATAAACATTGGTAAGCACATGTCATTGTAATATGATGTCCTTAGCTGTTTTGAGAAGATACACAAAAGAGAAACAGCTCGGTCAAATGGAATTTCTACGTTTAGTTTTTTGAGAAATCTCCATCCTGATTTCTACAATAGTTTTACTATTTTACATTCCCACCAACAATATAGAAAGATTCCCTTTTTCACCACAGCCATGCAGCATTTGTTATTATTTGATTTCTTGATGATTGCCATTCTTTCTAGCCTAAAATAGAATCTTAGTGTTGTTTTAATTTGCATTTCTATAATGGGAGGAGGTGCTGAACATTTTTTCATATGTTTATTGGCCTCTTCTTCTGAGAAGTATCTATTCATTTCATTTGCCCATTTTTTGATTGAGTCTTTTATCTTGGGGATCTAATTTCTTTATATGTTCTAGATATCAGTTCTCTGTCTGAGGAATAGCTGGCAAAATTTTTTTCCCATTGTCTAGGTTCTCTGTTCACTTTGTTGATTGTTTCTTTTGCTGGACAGAAGACTTTAATTTGATGTAATTCCGGTTGTTGATACTTGCTCTTATTTCTTGTGCAATTGGATATCTGTTCAGAAAGTTCTTACCTACATGTATAACTTTAAGAGTTTTACCTCTTTTATCTTCCAGTAGGTTAAGTGCTCCTGTTTTAATATTTAGATTTTTTATCTATTTTGATTTAAATTCAGTGTATAGTAAGAGGTATGGAGCCAGCTTCAACCTTCTGCATATGGATAGCTAGTTTTCCCAGCATGATTAGCTAAAGAGGCTGTCTTTCCTCCAGTGTATGTTTTTGTCTCCTTCATCAAAGATCAAATAACAGAATGTGTCTGGGGTTGTTTCTGCACCTTCTATTCAATAGCATTGATTCAGATTTCTGTTTTTGTGTGACTATCATGCTGTTTGCATCACCGTAACTTTCCAGTGTAGCATGAAGTCAGGCATTATGATACCTCCTGCTTTGCTCTTGTTGCCCAGGCGTGTTTTTGCTATTCTGCACCTCTTCTGTTTCCATGTAACTTTTAGGGCTATTTTCTCTACTTCTAACAGAAAGGCCATGGGTATTTTGCTTGATATTGTGATAGGCTCAGTGGCACCATGCCTGCCTTGTAAGCACAAGATCCTGAGTTCGATCTCTGGTCAAAAAAAAAAATCTATTTATCAGTTTTGGAACATGGCCATTCTGATAATATTGGTTCTGCCAATCCAAGAACAGAGGATATCTGTCCATTTTCTGGTATTCTCTTCCATCTCCTTTTTTCAGAGTACTATAGTTTTTTGTTACAGAGGTCTTTTGCTTCCTTCTTTAGGTTAATTCCTAGTTGTTTAATTTTCCTTCATGCTATTGTGAATGGTATTGTTTTCCTAGTTTCTCTCTCAGTGAGTTCATTATTGGGGTTCAAGAATGCTATTGATTTCTGTTTGTGGATTTTGCATACTGCTACAATGCTGAATTTGGTTGTTAATCCTAGGAATCTCTTGGTGAAATTGTTGGGGTCTTCTGTGTAGAGGATCATGTCATCTGTAAATAATGACAATTTGACGTCTTTCATTCTGACATATAACCCATTTGTTTCTTTCTCTTTTCTGATTGCTCTGGCTAATGTTTTGGGTACTTTGTTGAACAGAAGTGGTAATAGTGGTCATTTTGTCTTGTTCCTGATTTTAGAGGGAAAGCTTTCAGGTTTCCCCATTTAATAAATACAATGTTGGCCATTGGTTGATCATAATGCCTTTATCAGATTTAGGTAAGGTCTTTCTATACTTATTTTCTACAGGTTTTTTTTTTTTTTAATCAAGAATGGGTATTGAATTTTGTCCAAAGCTTTTTCTGCAGCTATTGATGCAATTATGTGGATTTTGTCCTTGCTTCTGTTTATGTCATGAATAAATTACATTTATTGATTCGCATACTTTGTGCCATCCTCACAAGCCTGGAATTAAACCTGCTTGGTCATGATGTATGATCTTTTTAATGATTTGTTGCATTCTATTTGCCAATATCTTATTGAGAATTTTACATCTATGTTCATTAAGGATGTCAGCCTGTAATTTTCTTTTTTAGTTGAGTCATTGTCTGGTTTTGGGATCTGAGTGATGCTGGATTCCAGAAATGAGTATGGAAGTATTCCTTCCCTTTGAATTTCATTAAAGAGTTTGAGGAGTATTGATGTTATAATATCCTTAAAAGTCTTGTAGAATTCAGCAATGAATCCATTAGGTCCTGGGTTTTTCTTAGTTTGTAGGGTTTTTTTTTTTAAATTACTGCTTCAGTTTCATTGCTTATTTGATTGTTCAGAGTATTTATATCTTCTTGGTTTATTTTTTGTAATTTGTATGAATCTAGGAATATGTCCATTTCTTCAAGATTTTCCAATTTATTAGAACACAATTTTTATAGTAGTTATTATCTTCAGATTTTCAACAGTATCTCTTGTAATTTTGCCATTTTCATTTCTAATTGCATTAATACAAATCTTTGCTGTTTTTCTTTTGATAAGTTTGGATAAGTCTGCTTTGTTTATCCTTTCATAGAACCAGTTCTTTGATTTGTTGATGTTTTGTATTTTTTAAATTCTCAATTTCATTAATTTCTGTTCTGATCTTTATAATTTCACTCCTTAAGTTTGGTTTGGCTTTGGATGCTGTTGTTTTTCTGAGTATCTTGAAGTTCATCACTAGGTTATTTTTTTGAGCTCACATTGTTTTTCCAATGTGAGCATTGATTGCAATAAGCTTCCCTCTTAGGAATGCTTCATTGTGTTGTACTGACAATGTCCAATTCCAGAAATTTTTGATTTCTTCTATGACCTATTGGGAGTGTGCTATTAAGTTTCCAGGGGTTTATAAGTTTTCTGTGATTTATTCTGTGACTGATTTCTAGTTTAAATGTAAATGGTCTGATAGTAATTATGGGTGATTTTGATTTTTTTTTAAGCAGGCCTTATGGGCTAGTATGTGGTTTATTTTGGAAAAGTTTCCACCTGCTGCTGAGGAGAATGTTTATTCTGTTGTGGTAGGGAAAACAGTCTGTAGATATCTATTAAGTCCATTATTCAAAGATGTAGCTCAGCTCTTATATTTATTGATTTTTTTGTTTGGTTGATCTATCCCTTTGTGAAAGTACAATATTCAGGTAACCCACTGTGATTGTGTTGGTGTTTATTTCATCTTTTATGCCCAGAAGTATTTGTTTCATGAAGGTGGAGACTCCAGTATTTGGTGCATATATGTTTACAAGTGTTATATCTTCCTGTTAGATTATTCCCTTATATTTACAAGTGTTACGTCTTCCTTTAGATTACTCTCTTAACATGTTCCTAGTGGTGCAACTGGATGTAATCAATTTATTGGTCTTTTTACTAATAAAATAAATAAAAATTCTATAAATGAACTAGATTAGTTAGTTGCTTGAGTTTGAATAATTACTGCCCAAAGTAAATATTAATTAATACTATTCATACCAATTAAAATTATAACAATTAACAAATTTATGTATTTCATTAAAATTTTAATTTATTTAAAAAATTTAATGGATTCATGAATGATTTATTAATAATTAATTCTCTAAATTCTAACATGGAAATCTTACAAGTACCTCATTGCTGGTGTATGTAATATGCATTTACAACTGCTGTGCCACAAATTGACTTTATTACAACTTTTTAAATACCATTTCAATGTTTTCCTTAAGGAACTGTAACACGATGACATCTGGTCTGCTAAATCAATGCTTTTATTTGCATTATTATAATCAAAGATTCCCTGAGAAGCAGGACAAGCCTCCTGATGGGACAGTTATGGATGGATCACTGGTGGTTCAAGCCAGTGGGAATGATCGAATTCAAGTCAAAACTGTCCAGCAGCGAGACACATGAACTACAGCCCCATTGTGCACATGTTAACTAACATGTAGCGAGCTTCTTTGCCTCTTTTGATCTGGAGTTTACTTTGTCTGTGAGCAAAATTGCTACCTCTTCTTGCTTTTGGGGTCCTGATCATGAAATATTGTTTTACACCCTTTCATTTTTAGTCTATGAATATTTTTTTTTGATTAGATGAGTTAGTTTCTTGAATGCAATAGACTGCTGGATTCTATTTTTTATCTAATCTGCCAGTCTGTGTCTTTTAATTGGGGCATTGAAATCATTAACAATGAGAGTCATTGCTGAAAGTTGTTGACTTATTCCTGTCATTGGTTTCTTTCTCTGTTTATTTTTCCTTTATTTCTTTTTTTGTAATCTATTTGCTTGATGTTTCATTCCATTTGAATTTTTCCCTTTATTGATTTCATAGTCTCTATGATATTCTTGAATATTTTCTGGAGTGTTGGCTTGATGTTCATCTACTTCTTAAGTCATTGTTTTTTCTGGGAATGTCATTTCTCCATTTATGCCCATTTATTTGAAAGAATGTTTTGCCAGATATGTTAATCTGGGTTGGAAGTTGTTTACTTTTAGGGCTTGAAATACTTCACTCCAGGATAACTTTTAAGATTTTGTTGTTGTTGTTGTTGTACATCTGGAATTTTGACTAAGATGTGTGGAGGGGGCTTTTTAAATTGTGGTTGGTTGGTGTTTTGTAAGCTGTACTTATCTATATGTTGAAATCTTTCTTCATACTTGGGAAGTTTTCTTTTATGATTTCTATAAACATTTTTTGTATTCCATGTGTACTTTCTTCTAGTTACTGTCTAACTCTAATTAGCCTTAGCTTGGTCTTCTTAGCATCATCTACTGGCTCCTGGATGAATTTTTCTTGTTCTCTATTATTTTTTAGGTTTCTCTGAGTAACTAGTAATAATTTATCATTTTATTCTTGGTTTCAGAAACACTGTCTATACATTGTCCATAACTGTAATTTATGAATTCTGTACAATTATTTATTTCTGGTATTTCTATTTGAACTTTTTGTGAAGTCTACATCTTTGGTAAATTTGTTATTCATGGTTTGAACTGTTCAGGTCAAGCTCTTTTAATTTTTTGTTTTTCCCATATCCACATTGGTCATTTTGTATGATAAATCCATGAACTTTTGGGTTAGGTCCTCTTTGAACTCACCAACTATTTTTACCTCTTCTTTAATCAATTCATAAAATTCTGCTGCCTGGTGTTTGCTTTTCTCTCCATAGGTCCCCCCTGGATCTGCCTTGGGAGAACTGGGAGAACTTGGGGGGCCTTTTCTTGCCTTGTTACCTTGTTTCCTCATGTTCATTATCTATCTATCTATCTATCTATCTATCATCTATCTATCTATCATCTATCTGTGATTTTTTTTTTGATGTTGACATTTGAGGTCAAGTAGACTGAGAAGAGTTTGTGGTTGATATGAAGATCTTTTTAGTTAGATTTTACCTTCCAGTGATATATTCACAGCTTTATTTGTTTAGAGAAAGTGTTTACCCCTGAAGCTATCTCATTTAAATGGTTTAGGCCCTGTCACTGTGTTGTGAGGTAAGAAGCCTTATTGGTTATAATAGCATCAACAGATTGAAACATACAGCACTTATATGTGTCAAATCTTGCATTTACACTTTCACCCTTTAACAGTACCCTTTACAGCTTATAGTATATTGTTATTAGCTGTTAGTCTGCAATGTAGAAGGAGAAGGGACGAGATGGAGGGACAGGTGACAGAGGAGTGTATGTCAGTAGCAGGAGAGGTAGATAGGATAAATTGTAATCAGCAAAAATTAAACAGGAGGTCAGAGTCTTCCAGAGGTCTATTTTGATTGGAGTGAAGGGTTACTGTCAAGAGCTTTAAGAAGACTGTGGGGATAGGGGTGGGACTTATGTGGAGGGGATGTGTAATTTGGGATTGAGGAAAACTGCAGGGTTACCAAGACCCATTGGTTCATTTGTGTGCCTATATGGCAGAGAAGAGACAAGGGAAGAGAAGGGGCTAGGTAAATAGGGAAGAGCAAAAAGAGTAGAATAGTGACAGAAGGTTAGTATGAGAGAAGATGGGAATCACTGAGAGAGAGAGAGCAGAATTGAAGAAAAGCAATAGAAATAAAACAGTCAACTACTAACCCCCCAAAAGGAAAAGTAACAATAATTCCAACAGGTACCCCAATGAAACACTCCCCAAAGAGAATGTACATGAGATTCCCGCTTGATTGCTAGACCATAAGCCTGAGTGTCCATACAGTTCCCTTCGTGTCTTAGTTGTGGTCTGATTGCAGGCAGCTGTACCAGATTCCCTTCTTTTCCCTTGCGTTCAAATACTGAACTGAGCCACTTTCAAGAATTGTCCCTCCAGCTGGCAGGAAGAATCTGACTTTTGGGTGTATGAAATGGTCCATGTTGTGACTGTGATGGTGACGATGGCTGTAGATTTTGTCAAACTCATCAACTTGTCCTGTTAAAGATGAGTATGAATGGCCCAGTTCTTCAAAACAGTCTATCTCTTCTGGAGTCAAGGGTAAATATTTCTATTCCTTCTGATTCCCAAAAGCAAGAAGTTTCTAACTTCTACATGTACATCTGAAGTCTCCTTTGGATTGATCTTTATCCTTTTGGACTTACGGAGAATTCTTTTGATAGTTATACTATCTTTCAGCTAATTCTATCACCTGTGTTTCAGGTTCTATTTCAATTAATTGAGTTTCCTCTGGTTATGGTTCATATTTTCCTACTTTACACGTTTTTGATTGAATGTGGATGTTCTGATTTTTCTGTGTGTTGGAGCGTTAGATTTTGTAGTATAATGTGAAAGAAAAATCACACTTTGTTCTGGCTTGCATTGATGTTACTCCACTTAGTCTGACTTTCATAAAGTTTCTTGAAACTTCTAGATTGGGTTGCAAGCAGCTTTTCACATGGTGCTAATTGAGTTCCACAACTAGGGCAATTCCACGCTGAGGGCTTTATCTGGTGTCCTTTGCATTAGGAGTCCTTCTGTCAGGAGCCATTCTCCATAATTTTTTTGGGAAAATCATTTCGTGATTAAATTATGACTGTAGCTGTCTAAGACCCAATATCATCTTGCCCGAGAGCTGGCTATGGCATGAGGAAACATAATTCCCTTCTGCTTCTAATTACAAGTTGAGCTCCAGTGGTCCCACAATGCTGTGATGCTCAAGGTAAGGGTTCATCAGCTGAGGACATCCTGGTTCCTTGAGAACTGAGAACCCAGTACTATTAAAAAAAGAGAAAGGTTTCACCTGGGGGAAGGACAACTTCCTTATTAGCTTTCTATCTCATCCCACCTCCTATTGTAAGAATGCTCTCCTTACGCCCTGCATCAACCTGAGGTCCTCATCAACACAGGATGGATGACCTCTGCCCTGGAAGTCACCTGATGCTCCCTCTGATTATTGTGTGCCCCAATAAATGGTGGCCAGCTCAGAGAGTCGTGTCTTTCCCCATATGAGTCACTGACCACCCAGCCCCCATGTATTATGGAATTTTTGTCTTTCTTTAGCCCTCCCCATCCCCTTTCTAGGCAGTTGGAAGATTGATCACCCTCTGACATCTTTCCACTCTGGGTGTCATGAGAATAAATCTTATCTCCATTTGGTGTCCAGAAGTTGTTCTGCCCTCTGCTCTCTGGAGGTCTTTGCTGAGCTTTTGGTGCTTTCATGTACACTCATTTAAATACTTAGCCAAAGACTTGGGGAATCTTTCTCTTTTTTAAAAGAATTAATTTTAGTGGTATACTTTTGATATGCATAATGATCACACTCATCATAGGGAATCTGTAACAGAACATAATATATCTTGATGCTTCTTTTTTCTCTATTCCCCTCCCTCTCTTCAACCATTCTTCCCTTCCTTATTTACAAAAGCTTTGTTTCCATTTTTGCTTTTATTCTCTTTTTTCCCTTTTCCCTTTCTTCCCTCCCCCCTCTGTTGTTCCCCTTCCCATTTGAACATTTTCTTCCTACTTTCCAATATCTGTCATACATTTTGGTCCTCATTTACACTTTGAGTTTCTCATACAAGAGAAACAATGTGAGGGCTGGGGATTTATCTCAGTGGTTCTGCTGCCTGCCTCACAAGTGGAAGGTCCTGAGTTCAATCCCCGGTACCAAAAAAAAGAGAGAAACAATGTGCTATTTATTTATTTATTTATTTATTACTTAAATTCTTTTATTGGTACATTTTAGGTATACAACACATTTACATTTCTCATTGGGAACTTGTACCTTTACATGATGCATCTTGGTTCTTATTTTTTCCCCATTCCTAGCCCTCCCTTCAACAATGTGATGTTTAAACATGTGTGTCTAATTGATTTCACTTAAAAGTATGCTTCAAGGTGCATCTTTTTACATTGTCTCAAGTTTATCCTACTTTATGGCAGAGTAGTACTCCATTGTATAAAAAAAACACATTTTCTTTATTCATTCATCCGTTGATGGGCATCTGGGCTGTTTCCAAGATTTAGCTATTACAAATTGTGCTGCAATAAACATGGTGTGCATATATCACTGTGGTATGAGGCTTTAAAATCTTTAGGGAAGACACCAAGAAGGGGAATAGCTGAATCAAATGGAGCCTCTATTTTAGTGTTTTTATTAGGACTCTCCATACTATTTTATATATTGGTTGTACCAATTTACACACCCACCAACAGTGGAGAAGGGTCCCTTTTTCCCCACAGCCTTACCAGCATTTGTTACTGGCTGATTTTTGGTGATGAACATTTTTTTCTGGAGTGAGATGGAATCTCAGTATTGTTTTCATTCACATTTTTCAAATGACCAGTGTGATATTGAATGTTTTTATATATTTATTTGCTGTTTGTATGTCTTCATCTGAGAAGTGTCTGTTCATTTCTGCTGCCCATTTTTGGACTGGGTCTTTAAATTTGAGGTGTCTGATTTTCTACTTCTTTATGTATTTTAGGTATTAGTCCTTTGTGTGAGGAAGAGCTGGTAAAAATTGTTTTCCCATCTGTGGGTTGCCTCTTCACTCTGTTGCTTGCCTCTTCACTCTGTTGGTGGTCACTTTTTTGCTGTGAAAAAGCTTTTTAATATGATGAGTCTCAGTTGTTAATTCTTTGTAATATTTCCTCTGTGATTGGTACTTTGTTCATAAAATCTTTGCCTACACTTATGCTTTCAAGAGTTTTACCTATTCTGTCTTCCAGTAGATTAAGTGTTTCTGTTTTAATATTTATATCTTTGATCCATTTCCATTTTATTTTAGTGCATGGTGAGAAATATGGGTCTGGGGTTCATCTTTAGCTTGTAGAAATCAGTATTCCCAGCACCATCATTTATTAGAGGCTGTTTTTCATCTAATGAAGGTGCTTGTCACCTTTATCAAAGATAAGGTGGCTAAATTTGCTTGGCATTGCTCTACATCTTTTATTCTGTCCCATTGATTCACAAGACTTTATTTTTGCTAGTACCGTGCTGTTTTTATGACAGTAGCTTTGTAGTATAATTTTAGGTTGGGAATTATGATGCTCCTGACTTGCCCTTGTTAGCCAGAATTGCTTTTACTGTTCTAAGTCTCTTCTGGTTCCAAATAAATTTTAAGAATGTTTTTATTTAGTTCTGTGAGATATGCTATTGTTATTTTGATTGGGATTGCATTAACTATGTATAACAGTTTTGGAAGTATGACTATTTTCGATATATTGGTTCTGCCTATCCAATAACAAGGGATACCTTTCCATTTTCTGATATCTTCTTTGATCTCCTTTTTCAGGGTACTGTAGTTTTCAATGTAAAGATCTTTTACTTGGGGGGCGAGGGATTTAGCTCAGTGGTTCCACTGCCTGCCTCGCAAGCACAAGGTCCCAAGTTCGATCCCAGGTACCAAAAAAAAAAAAAAAAAGAAAAAAAGATCTTTTACTTGCTTCATTAGATTGATTCCTAAGCATTTCATTTTTCTTCATACTATTGTGAATGGTCTGGGTTCCCTAATTTTTCTCTCAGTAAATTTGCTATTCATGTACAGAAATCCTATTAACTTTTAAATGTTGATTTTGTATCCTGCTATGCTACTGAATTTGGTCATTAAATTTAGGAGTGTTTTAAGGGAGTTTTTGGAGTCTTCTCTGTCATCCAGAAATAATGGTAATTTAACTTCTTCCTTTCATATCATTATTCTTTTCATTTCTTTCTCTTGTTTAATTGCTCTGGTTAATGTTTTCCAAACTATATTGAACAGGAGTGGTGATAGTGGGGATCCTTGTCTTGTTCCTGATTTTAGAGTGGAAGCTATCAGTTTTGGATCATTTAATATGATGTTGGCTGTTGGCTTGTCATAGATGGCTCTTATTAGATTGAGATAAAACCTATTCCAATCTTCTGGGGTTTGTTTGTTTGTTTGTTTGGTTGGTTGGTTTTTAGCATGGATGGGTGTTAGTCTTCATCAAATTCTTTTTGTGCATGCATTGAGATAATCATGTAGTTTTTGTCGTTGGTTCTTTTAAGGCAGTGTATTACATTTATTGATTTGTGTGTGTTGAGTCATCCCTGCATCCCTGGGATCAATCCTACTTGGTCATGGTGTATACTCTTCTTGATTTGCTGAATTCTGTTAGCCAGATTTGAGGATTTTTGCATCTATGTTCATTAAGGAGATTGGCCCTTAGTTTACTTTTTTGGTTGGATCCTTCTTTGGTTTTGGAATCAGGGTAATGCTTGGTTCCAGGAATGAATATTGCTTCCCTTTCAATTTCATTAAAGAGTTTGAAGAATAGTGGCGTTAGAGCTTCCTAAATTTCTTGTGGAATTCAGCAGTGAATCTGTCAGGCCCTGGGCTTTTCTTTGTTGGTAGTTTTAAAATTTCTTTTCTTTTTTCTTTCTTTTTTTTTTTGGTACTGGGGATCAAACTCCGGACCTTGTGATAGTGAGGCAGGTGGAGGAACCACTGAGCTAAATCCCCGGCCCCTAAAATTACTTCTTTAATTTCTTTGACTGATATTGGGTTATTTAGAATTTTTATATGTTCTTGATTCATCTTTTGGAATTCAAGTGTCTAAAAATCTGTCTATTTCTTCTGTGTTTCCCATCTTATTACAGTACAAGTTCTCAAAGTAGGTGTTGATGATCTTCTGGATTTCTGCAGGATCTACTGTGATTTCACCCTTTTCATGCCTAATTGCATGGATTTGAGTCTTTTCTTTCCTTTGTAAAATAAAGTTTGATAAAGGTTTGTCTATTTTATTTAATCTTTCAAAGAACAAGCTCTTCAACTCATTGATTCTTTGTATTGTTTTCTTAGTTTCGATTGCATTACTTTCTGCTCTAATCATTATAATTTCCTCCCTCATATATGCTTTGTGTTTAACATGCTCTTCATTATTTACAGGCTTGAGGTTCAACATTAGGTTATTTTTTTGAAATTGCTCTGTTTCTCTGATGTGGGAATTCACTGCTATAAATTTCCCTCATAGGATTGCTTTCCTTTCATTTCATAAGTTTCAATATGTTGTACTGGCATTATTGTTTAATTGTAGAAACTATCTAATTTCCTCTGTGACCCCTTAGTTGTTCAGTAGGTTGTTAATTTCTCTGTGTTTATGCAGTTTTTGTGGTTTGCCATTGATTTCTAATTTCAATGTGCTATGATCTGATAATATGCGTAGGATAATTTCAATTCCTCTGCATTTACTTAAGCATGTTTTATGAGTTAGTAAGTGGTCTATTTTGGAAAACACCCTTTGCAGCTGAGAAAAATGTCTATTTTGATGTTGAGGGATGGGAAAACTCTGTAGATATTTGCTAAGCCCATTTGTTCAAGAGTTTGGTTTAGTTCTGATATTTCTTTGATTTTTTCTGGTTTGTCTGTCTGTTTGTGACAGTGGGGTATTGAGGTCCCCCATTATAATTGTATCTGTGCTTATTTATTTTTCTTGTCAGTTAATATTTATTTTACATAGTTTGGTGTGCCAGCATTATACATATATATATGTGCTGTTATCTCTTCCTCTTGGATTGTTCCCTTTACAAAAATGTAGTGACTTTCTTTTCTTTGTCTCTCTTAATCAGTCTTGGCTTGAAATCCACTTTGCCTGCAAATAGAATAGCTACTCCTGCTTTTTTTCTGGATTCTTGTCACATGGAGTATTGTTTTCCATCATTTGACTTTTAATCTGTGATTTCTTTTTGAATTAAATGTATTTCTTGTATGCAGCATATTGTTGAATATTGCTTCTTGATTCATTCTTCCAGTTGTTTCTTTTCATTGGTGAATTGAGACCATTTACATTGATAGTTATAACTGATATGTATTGACTTAACCTTGTTATATTATTTTCCTCTTGTTCTCTTTTTCCCCCCTCTGTCTAATTACTTGTCTTGCCTGGTAGATTCATTCTGCTGGGGTTCATGGAGTTGTAGTCTTCTACTGTCTTTTTCTAGAATAACCTTCAAAACATTTTTGGAGTGCTGGTTTGGTTGTCATGAATTTCTTTATGTGTTCTTCATCATGGAAGTATCTTATTTCTCCATCCATTTTGAAAGATAATTTTGCAGGATACATCAATCTGGGTTAAGGTGGTTTTCTTTTATGGCTTGAAATACTTCATTCCAAACTCTTTTTGACTTAAAGGTTTTAGTTGAGAAATCTGTTGTGATTCTGATGGCTTTCCTTCATAGGTGATTTTTTTTTCTCTCTAACAGCTTTTAATATTCTGTTCTTGTATTGAGTTTCTGGAATCTTAACTGTTATATATCTTGGTATAGTTTTATCATGGCTAATTGGAATTTTATAAGTTTCACTTATATCTATGTCAAATTCTTTTTTCACACTTAGGAAGTTTTCTGCCATTACTTTTGTGAACAGTTTTTTTATGTCCTGTGTGACATCTGATTTTTCATTAATTTGAATCAATTTAATGTTATTTTAAATTGTATCATCTAGCAGCTGTTGGATTGATTTTTCATGGTCCCTTGTTATTTTTAAGAAGTTTTTCATTTGATGATTGCTAATCACAAGCCTCCCTTTTAGATTTTATATTCTGTTCTCACACTGGTTGATTCTCCTCTGTAAACTTTCAACAGAATTTTTATTCTCATGGATATCTGTTTCATAGAATCCTTTTTTTTTTTTCTGTTGGGCATTCATGGTTTCTATCACTTTCCTAAGTTCCTCTATTTAAAAAAATCTGTGTCTACTCTAGATTCATTAACCATGTCCTTCTTTATGATCATCAGTCTTTTCTAGAGACTCATTCATCTGCTTTGTTACTTCTGCTGCTACAATTTCAGAAAGTTCAGCTGTATGGCTGCTTTTGATTTTTTCCACCTCAATGCCCCTTGAATTTTCCTTTGATGAGTTGCAGTTCTAGGGTTGCATCTTGCTTCCATGCCCTATTATTTTCTATTTTAAAAAATTTGTTTTCTGTGTTGACAGTTGTGAAGTGCTCATGGTAGGTAGCTTTATTATGGTGTCAAGACCTCCTTAGGAAATGACTACTTTTCAGAGATGTCTTTTAGGTATAGCTGGCTTTTGAGTTTTGAGTTGTTTCAAGATCCTCCCTCTTCAATTTATTAGGAGTGAGAAGTTGCTGCCTATTTGGCTTAGCACCCAGTTCTTTGGTACTGGCCTATGGCATTATGATCCCCAGGCAATCTTGGTATTGGCATATAAAGGAAGAAGAAGTGATCGCAACAACTATGTCACTTTGGCTAAAGTAGTAAAGCAGTAATAACAGTAGCATCAAGCACAGACTAGAAAATGACAAATGGTGGTAACTGTTAATTTGCCACCTTTAGCCATAGGAACAAGCTCTATAGCTATATAGCAAAATCTAAAACAAATCAGAAAATTATATAACATAAATGTCCCTTCATAGAGTGAATTTACCAACAGGGGAGAAAATTTAAAAGGGATAAGAGGAAAAATGGACAAACGAAAGAAGAGAAAGAGATTGGAAGTATGGCTGAAGGACAAAAGAAGAGTTCCCAAGCTTTGGGAAACTGGTGAAGAAGACAGGAGAGAAAGAAAAAACAGAAACAAGAACTAAACAAAACAGAAAACTAAAAACAATTTCCACACTGATAAAAAACAAAAACAATCAAGAAAAAAGAGAAAAAGAGATACCTCTATAATTTCAGGCCTGTGGTTATCTTCTGGAGTCTACAGTTTTGTGGTACTGTCCAAGTCAGGGTGTGTCTCTGCTGTCACTGGTAGACTAAGGTACAGACAGAGCCCAGATCCAGGCTGGATAATCCGAGCAAGCCTGCAGCTGGAATAGGGTGAGGTGCTGATTCTGGTGCCTTCAGTTCCACAGAAGTTCTGTCTGACTGTGACCTCTGGTTGTGAAGTTGGGGCCTGAGTTGTTCAGCCTACAACATTCTGGGTATCTCCTGCCAGCCTGATCTCAGCTCCCTGGGAGCCCTGAGAGGAAGCCAACCCAAGGCTGCTCCGAGTTTTGGGTTCAGGTGGCCCCTTCCTGAAACGGCATCTGGCCAAGAATTTTTTCCAGGGGATGCTTGGACTGGAATCAGTCATCAGCCATCATAGCTTATAGCTCACAGCATCCAGTGCTTCATTACACTGGTGTGTTTCTCCCTGGAGGCCTCTGGACTCACCTGCACTCACTGTGTCTCTGTAGATTCGAGCCTCCTCTCTCATGCCTCGAGCCAGGAGTCAGGGAGAAAGTACAGTTTGCCACCTCGTTCTTCTACATTGAGATCTCTCTCTTCGCTTTCCCTGTGAGCTCCAATTCTCCTTTCAGGTCCTTGCTGGATCCCAGGGATCTACCTCCCTCCTCCTTTTCTTCCCCAATTTGTTATATTCCACCATTTGGATTCCAAGTCTCAGAGAGGCTGATGTGCTGCTGTTTACCACTCTGCTATCTCTATCTGTCCAGGATCTCTCTTCAGACTTCTAGAGTTTCTCCTGTATATCTTTCTTCAAACATCTGGGGTTACCCCTGTATATCTGTTCTACTATATTCTTCCTGTGACTTCGAGCTGCCTTGGTCTCCCTGAATCTCCAGCTCCATCCCTTCAACTTGGCAAACCATGAGACTCCAGTTGAATTCTCTTTCCCTGAGCGGTAGATTAGACATTGCTTCCAGGCAGTAATCTTGTGCAGCCACCTTGCTTTCTCAGCCTGATATATTCATATTTTGTGATGCTTAGTCTGGTGGTACCTCTGGAGCAATGAGTGAAAATCATTTTTATGTATTGTGTCTGTTTCTCTGGTAGTTTAGGACAGGAGTTTAAGTCTGATTCCATTTTTTTCCATCATGGTCAGAAACACAGTCCTTACTAAGTAGTTTTTGAGTAATTTCCTTCTTCTATTAGTTTACTAACTTTGCTTTGATTATCAATAAAGACTATTATGGAGGTAAAAGGCAGGAGATGGGTATAAGGCTCAGGGGAGTGGATATAAGAGTCTTCCGGGCAGGTGCCACTGTGTGAGTCTGACTCTGTATCTTTACCTGTCAGGAAGTCTGAGCCCCCAGCACCTCCACTTTTGTAGAATGACAGGAAGGAGTCTCCTCATCAAGTTGCTACTCATTGAGCACGCAAGCACACTTACGCAGAGGAAGGTTGCTGCAGACTTGAGTTTGGCTCTTACATTTTCATTTTAAAGTACCTCAAGCACAGACTAACAATAGATGAAGAGATTAATATGTGAGGCTCAGGCCTACACTGATCTTTTTTCTTTTAGCATTAAGCAAAAGACAGACCAAGAGATTCATTATTCCTATTGAGAGGTTCATCAATTCTATTTGAAGAAGATAAACATTATTTTCAGGCTTGGGTTTTTCATTTTTCTTTGTAGTCCTAATTATTTCTTAAAATATTTGATCCTGCTTACCCATGAATATATTTCTGATCTAATCTGTTGTTAGTGAATTCCTTTATGTCTATGTCTTCTTTATAGATGTACTTCAGGTAGCTTCTTCTGTATTATAGATTGTGCTGTTTGGGTTACAAGAAAGCCGGTCTTTGCCATCCCTCATGATAATTCATGAGATTTTGAGTCTTCACACTAAGAAAGTTAAGAAGCAGGAAACTGTATTAAAAGCCACCCAGCCAGACACCAGGGAGAATGAAGACATACTTCCGGGTAGACTGCAGTCATGACAGGCAGGGGTCACCTCCTCGGGGGCACACAGTTCTCCCCTGTTCCCTGGCTCCTCATGTCCTTGGCTGTTCAGGCCATGCTGTGGCTCAGCTTCTCTGCCTTTGATCCTCTCTGCACAGTGAATCTCTCTTCTTTCTTACTCATGGCTCTTGCTTATTTATAGCCTAACTGCACTACAGCTTCTGCTCTACACGTGTCTCCTCTCTGTCCTTCCTGTCTGTTTAATATTTCTGTATTGTGATTTGACTGAATTCTCATTCTGAGTTGCAGCCTAGCTGCTGATCAGATGGATGCTTGGAATAAACATCCATTCTTGGTCCAATCACTCCTGTGGCCCATGAATATAATACCAAGCCAGTGGCCCATCCGTGAGGAAGGACTTAGAAGTTTTCTGAGGAGGTGGCAGGCACTGTAAGGAGCTCCAGAAGGGACAAACATAGATGCTAGCCCTTTTGTTTTGCCTATGCAATGTATAAAGGTCAACTAAATTATTGTTGAATAAATGGATGATTAAATAAGGAATTTATTCTACTTTGAGTGGATGAACACTTAGCTAAATCCTCTATGCTTCCACCCCAGACCCCTTTTGTCTCTTTTATTCCCTCTTTTCCTTTCCCCTTTGTTATTCAATCTGAAATTAGACAGTGCCAGACAGAGCTGATCCTTTACTGTTGGAAGAAGCAAGGTGTCTCATTTTCTGCAGCATCTTATCTCGTGGAAGCTGAGTGCCTCATTCCTCACTAGCTTCATAGAGCAGCTGTGCGGATGAAGCGGCACCCTTTATCTAGATTTCCTAAACCCAGCGTCTGTGCATAGAAAGTGCTTCAGAGCAGTTGCTTCTCATTTCTCTATGCTCTTGACAATTGGTTTCTTATTTAGGTGCATCTCAAACTCCAAAATTACTTTAAAAATATGGTTTTCTGTTCACATCCAGAGAACTTCTTTCTTTTTAGACCATTAATGGGATTTGGGGGTAGCAAATTGGACAAGATGACCACAGCAAGGGCTCAGTAGTGCATACCCCCTCTACTGAAGAATTTTGCTTTTAAAAGAAGCGTTAGTTAACCCCAAGAAGTCAAGCTTAAACATACAGTATATGCCTTCGGTGAATATGGCTGGGTAATGGAGTATGTTTCTTTGAATGTTCAGAGTCAGGGAAATGCAGTGGGAAATATTATTCTGGCTTACTTGGCTTTCTTAATTCAAGCACTGAATAAATCTAATAAATAATGGTAAGATCAAGTTTAATTTCTGCAACTCTGTGCATTATTTCTGTTGATAAACATCAGCAGCCAGATACTTAAAAGGCATGACAGCTCTGTTTAAAGGATTGAAATGAGAAGTGTTTCTCCAATTGAGGAAAACAAAGGACAAGAAATTCTTGGCCAGTCTAGATGATGAGACAGAATGAAAACCTGGGCCCTTTCCCCAGATGCTGCTGTGGGCCGCAGTCTTCCCAGTTTCTCTATCCCTGTGCAGTGTCTGAGTACAGAGGGAGGCTGGGCAGGAGGAGTGGATTCTCAGAAACATCCAGGCCTGGCACACTTGTCGCTTCTCCACGCTAGTCTGGTCTTCTTGCCTTCCTTGTTGTGGTGAATACACCATAGGCGACTTCTGCCTGGCCCTCCAGGCAGCTGCTTGCTTTGGGGTCATCCTGCTCACTAGCTATTTTAGTGGTGTTTCAGCAGGCTGTTCAGCCACGCAGAAGTACCACACTCTCTGCAAAAACCCAAGGTCAGCACAATTTCTTCCCAGGGAAATTATAACCTTTTGTGCTGAGATTGGGATTCTAGGTTAGAGAAGGGGCGAGCAAAAACACTTTCTGGGGGCCCCAAAGCCCTTATCTCTTTTCGAGCTCCAGAGCCAAGGTCACATTTTTGTTCTTGGCAGAAGGGCAGCTGCCATCTCTCAGGGCCTGAAGAGAATGTGGGGCTTTTCACAAGTCACACTGTCAGGAACATTTATGTCTCAGTGACAGATGCTTTCGGGTGTCCTGGTGTCTTGCTGTCTCTCTTTGCCTTGCAATTTGCTTATTCTTTTACATGGAGTGGTCTGCCTCCTCTGGACGGATTCCTTTTCTTCCTCAAAGACATCTCTCCTAGACTTTACCCTTTACACAGCCCCTCCTCCACCCATCAATGCTAGGTAGCTGCCTTCTTCCAAAGCCTCTTGTCTTTGCCCCCAGCACAAAAAGCACATTCAACTGATACCTTGCTCTTCTGTTCCCATGTCTATGTCCCACATGGGTCTAAGAGAGCAAGGATTGCATTTCATTCATTGTTGTGTCTTGAAGACTCTGTGTTTAGTTTAAAAATTTGTGAGTCAAGGATACTTGGTTTCAAACCCATTTGTTTTCTTCCTATCTTAGTAAACTTCATTGCTCACCTACAAAGTGAAGATCATAATGCCTAGGACAAAGATTGATGATATCTATATCTATATCTGTATTTCCCTTAGTTTGTATAGGAACTTACTTTTTATTGAACAAATATTGACTAAACATCAAAACTCTCCTAAAGAAGAAAAGATATCACAATGGAGCAATGTACAAGTTGAGAGGAACCGAACGCAAGACCAAGAGGAAGGTGTGGCTGTCAAGGAGACAGTCTTTGGGGATGTTGGTAAAACAGGCATTGCAGGATATGATGGCCTGATTCTAAGTAGTATCTGGCTGCCAGGTCGCCATGGTGCAAGCCAGCTGCACCAGCCCCTTTGTATCAGCCCCAGGCTGCTTCTCCTCTGCTGCTTGCTGCCCCTATCCACAGTCCTGCAAATTGCCAGGGATCACCAGATTGTGTGGTAGCAGTATGAGGTTTGGGGAGAAATTACCCATTTCTTTTTGTCTAGGACAAAGCGTAGGACACGGCCGCTGGCCCTGACCCCTTTCTCGCAGGGCTTGGGATGTATCTGTTCGTTCAGCATGGGCTTCCCTTTGTGCTGAAGCGTGTTGCTCATACAGGTCTTCACCAGACAGGGTCCAGGGAGCTCCCCAAAGCAGAGATGGGGAACCTCGACCCAGCACCTTGTGGAACAGGTTGTAGGTTTGCTGACTTCCATCTCAGAAGGAGAAATTTCAGGGCTCATCAGTAAGAGGGATAAAAAGATTTGTTGGGCAGAATTTTAAGAGTACACATTCAAAGAAATAGAGTGTGGCCCCTCACAAGGGAGAAAGTTGCTTTGTGGTCTTATGGGCAAGCAGGGTGGAAATCTGTGGAACGTGTGCATCCTTGGAAAGAGGGGATTTGATTTCCAGATGAAAGGTGTTGGTCTCTTCATAGGGTGATGGCCAGCACAGGTGGGAAGAGCAGTAGCTGGCATCTTCATGGGATCAGGCCATTTCACAGGCAGAAATCTGCATAATCTATTCATTGATGAATAAGGCCCATTTACAGGTAAAAGCAAATGGGTACATTTGCTTGTGCATCTACAGGCACAGTGAAAAGGAATGCCCCAGGCTCAGTGTGTCTTTAAAATCCTTGAAAAATTTTAAAGCTAGGTTTGTATCCCAAAGCTGCAGTTTTTAGTAAAAGTACAATTTTAAAATTGTGATTTTTCTTGTCCTTTACCTATCTTTATTTCCCCTCTCCCACCTCAGGTCTATTTTGTGTCTCACTTTCGTAAAGAAAAATCCTGCCAGGACTTTGTCAGTCCGTGACCACACTGGGGAAAGTGTTGAGTTAGATGTCCAGAATCCTAGCACTGGGATCCGCAGTGGTGACTCTCAGGGTTCCGCCTCTTTAGATGCACTGCTCACGTGTATGGTCCTGAGCGCCTCTGAGGAGCTTGCTACCTTCCACTGTTGTGCTCTTCCCCTCTGGCTCTTTACAACATGTGCAGTAGGAGTTGTTATTGACAGTTTGCAGATTAAGAAATGGAATCGGCCCGGTAGTGACTCACTCAGGGGTAGACAGGTAGTGGGTGAAAGAGCCAGGATCTGAGCCCAGCAGTCTGACTGTCCAGTTCATCTTCTTCCCCCAAGCCCAGCCATCTCTCCAATACTGAGGCAGGCTTCACTCCAAGAGGTACAAACACCCAGGTGAAGCAAAACCCTTAATCTTATAACTTAGAACGTCCTTCGCTCACTTGTGAATTTGGCAAAAATTATAGGTCTTGCTGGTAGGAAAAATGGATGAATGCATCAAATTTTGCATCTAATTCCTAGGACTTAACAGAGCCCCAAGTCCGATCCATGGGCCAAAGGTTAATAACTTGATCTAGTCCACCCCATAGATATGTACAATTATCATACCACTACGCAGTACATAATTAACTCATAATTCATTGGTATAATTTAAGCATCTGTATATGTAAAATATATGTTATTATACAGTTGTACAATACAAAATATATGGTTATTCTATGCCAACTAAAAATGAAAAAATAATTAAAATGTATTTTAACAAACTCAAGAATGATTGATTTGGTCTAAATTGTCAGTTTACTTACAGAGAAGCCAGCACCAAGAGACAGGAAAGGAAATATTTAGTCTGTCACCTTACTCTGGGTGAATTTTCCCACGTAATGGGACCTCTCACACTCAACTCTGCACCAAGAGAAAAAAAGAAAAGGAAAAAAGGCACTCAGGAGAAGAATGGAAGGCAAGGGCTTTAATTATATAAGTGCAGGTTTCCGGGCATAGGCGCCGCCCTGCAGAGTGAAAGCAGAGTTCCAGGTGACTTTACTCTTCCAGGTGTTTATCAGCCCAAGAAGTCAGAATTCCCCAAGCACCTCGTTTGCCAAGGAGCAGTTTACACATAGAAAGAATCTGCCACATCGATACTCTAGCCTCCCTCAGGGCCTGCAGATCAATGGCTTGTTCTTATCTGACGGCATCCACTGAAATATTTCCTTGGGATCGAAGAACGAAGAGGAGAAACTGCAGGTAGGATTTGCAGCTGGCTGGCATATCGTGTTTTTATGGAAAGGCTTTAGCGTCCCACATTGCCTTCACCCCAAATCCACACCATTGGGAGGCTCAGTGTGCGTGAAATGGGACAAGAGGGCCTGTCAGTAGCTTCTGCCACTCGTCAGGGGTCAAGGCCTGACTGCTGGAATGTGGTCTTCAAGGGCTCTGCCTCTTATCCTGGCAATTCTGAATTGCTATTAGAGGATAGGCAGAGGAGAGCCCTGCCCTGGGTGCCGAGACCAAACCTGCCTAGGGTACCTTAGATGGGCTGTGTACCCTTTTGGGTTCAGGACTGATAAAGGGAAATACATAAAGGTATGCTATAATTTTGATTATTTGCATAAAAGCACCTCTTCAGTAAAATTGGTTTTATAAACTTTTATTGAGTACATGCCTGGGACTGTGTGAGGCGACCGGGATGTGGGATGAATAAAAGTCAAGGTAGTCATTCATTCATCCAGCCATTCATTCACGCATCCATTTATCCAGTCATAACATAGTCAGAGACCACCAAAAGGAGGGGAATAGGCAGAGTCTTGGACCCTTACCTGCTACTTATTAAAAGCATGATTTTTTTAAAAAGAAACCATATATCTATAAAAATTAGAAAGAACTACCTGAGTTTTCTTCGGGGACAGTGAGGGACTTAAAAGCCATTTTTTTGCTATGAACCAGAACTCTTCATTTGTGCCTGCAGATTCCCAGTGGGTAAGGAACAGCAGTGCAAAGCTTAACCTTCATTTTGTACCTTTTGCTACATAAATCTTGGGCCCAATCTCTTCTCAGCTCTGTGTAAGGGTGTGTTGATCATTTGGTGTCTGGCGAGGCGCTGGCAGACAGGGTTGATAGCTCCGGATTTACATGAACTCACCCCCCTGAAGACTGAGGACACCAAGATGAGATGTTTACAGGAACATTGAGCCACCTGGGGAAGTCTCCAGCCACTGTCCTAAACCTGTGACCACCTGTATTCCAGGAAGGACAGAGCCCCAGTGACTGAGACGTCCTATACAGAATCCTTTCCTGGAAACGTGATCATCCCTTAGCCATAAAGATTCCGGAACTGTAACGTGCGGACCAAGACAATGATCAATCGGCTCCAGCCAGCCGGCCCCAAGCCTTAAAAGCTGGGCTCCTGCCTTTGCAGGCGGGCCGGTCTGACCCCTGTATCACAGTGTGGGCCTGCAGCTACCTAAGCCGGAGTCCTTTCCTATCTTTCTCTAACTTTTCAATCCAAGCTTTTTTTTCCTATAAATTTGTGCTCTAATTTTAATTTCCAATATTACGAAGAGCAAGGGCTCATGCTAGCCAGTGACACTTTTAGGGGAAAAAAAGCTCTAGAGGTTCTACAGGAGGAAACAAGTAAAGGTAAAGAACAACTTGGAGGAAGTAGCTGCTTAGCTGAATTTTAAAGCTGAGTGGAGGAGCCCTAAATAAATGGGAGCCTGGGATAGTTGGAGAAGGGCAACCACTCCATGCAATGGGGACAGAGACACACTGGTTTGGAAGCCTTCAGGAGCAGGGAGCACTCAGCTCAAATTCACTCCTCACAATCAGTCTGGAAGCCCAATGGCCAGCGTGGTGGTATGAGGAGCTGTGGCCGTTCAGAGGCAGTGAGGCCATGAGGGCTTCTCTGTAGTGGGTGAATGAAGGTCCTCACAGTATGAGTGTGCCAGTTAATGGTGATTGTTACCATTAACAATTGTGGCCTAAGGGAAGCCCAGGGAGGTGACTGGGTCATGAAGGCGCTGCACTCACCAGTGGGTTCGTCCACTGTGTCCGTAGCTGACTGTGCACTTAGTGGGGGGCCTGGGAGCCTTTGAGGTCTGAGCCCTGCTGGCACTGTTCTCCTGTCCTGCCTTCCAGCCACCATGAAGCAAGCAACTTTGCTGTACCCTTTCCATCATGAAGTGTCTGCCTGGAGCCAGACAGCTATGAACTAAAACTACTGAAACCCTGAGCCAAAACAAACCATTTCCTCCTTGAAGTTGCATATGTCAGGCATTGACGTCCAGCAATGGGAGACGGGACTGATAAAGAGAGGTTTCACAACGTTTTAAGCTTTGCTTGTCCTTCTGCCTTCAGCCACGTGAGGCAAAGCATGGTTCTCTTCCCAGGACAGAGCATGAAGCTGCCACCGTGGAAGAGGATAGTATCTCGGAACAGATACCAACGGTGCCCTGATATGGAACATCCCAGCCTCCTGAAAAATGAGAAGTACATTTCTGTTCTTTGTAAGTCACTCAGACTCATGTGTTCTACTATGGCATCCTCAATGGACTAGGACAGTGGTTTAAGGAACTGCATGTACTTCAATATTGCTGGCATAAGGGATAAGTAAGGCAAAAAGCGGGGAAGGGAGGGAAGAAACTGTCGAGTTACTCAGAGGCCATCTCACAAAGAACTTTATGTGCTAAATAAGGAGTTTGAACTTTATCTTGAAAACTAAGGGGAGCTATTGAAAGGTTTTAATAGGAGCGAGTGGCAGGTGCAGATTTACAATTTGGACAGATTACTCTGTCTGTGGGAGGAGGATGTGTGGGAAAAGGGCCAGATGGAGGGTGGAAGATGAGTTAGGAGGCTTTTGCAGTAATCCAGGTAGGATCCAGAATAAAGCAGTGGGAGTTGCATGAGACAGGAAGGCAGATGTACTAAAAAGATATCTAAGAGGCAGGGTACAAAGGACTCGAACTGTTTGTATGCAGGGGTGAAAGGGAAGAAAGCACCAAGGACTCTGCTTTGGGAAATTGTTTCTATGGCGATGCCATTCGCCAAGACTGTGAATATAATCAGAGCACCACATGGTAAGGGCAGAGACAAAAACATGATAGTTCTTTCTAGGATATTGTGAATAAAAGGTTGGAAGAATGTTCAAGTGGAGACACCACTAGAGCAGGTACCCCCTAGCCATAGGGGTCTCAAGGAAGAAATCTGAGCTGCAGTTATCTGGCTTTGTGTTACTATTGATAGATGGTGATGGGTAAGACCGCTTACTGGGAGAAGGACCGAGGGAGGGCGTGTGAGACCCACAAAGGACACCCGAGTCAGAAGAGTGGAAAACATGATTGCAGTAGAAAGTAAAAGAGGAGAAAGTTTCGAGGCTGAACTCTGCAGAGGCAAGTGCCTGGGAGGATGGAAACAGAGTGCTTACCGACGCAGGGATTTGGGGTCCTCCCAAAGAGGGACTCAGTGAGAGGACAGATGGAAGCCAAATTTAAGGAGATGAGTGATGAATGGGAGAAATGAGAAATTGTAAGAAATTGAAAGCAACTGGTGTTTATAATACTTTCAAGAATAAAGAAGAGCAGGTAGGAATGTTGAGCAAGAGGGTCCATTTTGATTTGTGCTGCTTTGCTGTTTTTAGCTTACTGGGAGAGACTTGGTGATGTTATTTGCTGTAGAGGGAAAACCATTGTAAAGGGAGGAGTTGAACAAAAAGAGCCGAATTGATGAAGTACCACATATGAGGAGAAAAGGGGAGAAGCTCTGCTTAGGCAGCCAACCAGAGGAAGGACTGGGTGCAGCTAGGGTGAGCATGCAGGTGGCCAGAGAGGAAGCAGAGGAGGAGTTTATCCTGGGGGGTCATCGTTTATCACAGCGACACAGGCCACGTCCGAGTATTCAGGGAGGAGGGGATAACTAGATATGAGACTAACGAGACCAGCCCCAAGGCCCTGGAGAAGACGGCAGGCCTTGAAGTTGTAGTGATGCCCAGCCGAGTAGGATGGCACAGTGGTCAGGGGCTAGAATGTGATCCTACCCTGCCTCAGTGTCCCGACAGCCGTGGGGCAGCAGCTGATGCCTGAGTAGGGGAACCGAGTCCAAGGCCTTAATCTGACCAGGCCACGTCCTGCTCCTGTGCTCGGGGGCTGGCAACTTTACTCATATTCCGTGACTGTGAAAAGGCTGAGATTGTGTCTCAGAAGCCAGTTACTGGCTGAGGATTCACCCTGTTGATTATGCACCGATATGTGAAAAAGATGGATTTTTTCTGTGTATGCAAAGTGAATACAGCCTTTGAATATCTGACGATGTAAAAAGGAAATGCAAATTGACTTAGTTGAAGTCCAAGTTGAAAAGTTGCTGAACAGAGAGGACTTTTGCCATTAATGATGAAGGCATGGGAAAATTTCTTTTTCCTTTTTTCTAAAGCAAAATTTAAAGAGTTTCAAGGTAAATTTGAGCAACCAAGGTGCAAAAAAATCTGTATACAAATCACATGTGGGAAGGAGGAGCGAAGGGACTTTTGATGGTCAACTGCTTGGGAGACAAATATACATAGAAAACAGGGAGGAAGGGTGGAAGATGAGGCTGGGGGCAACTCCCACAAGATGCTCCCGAGGACAAGATCCCAGAAGTCCCCTCAGGTCCTGTGTGGCCACGAAAAGCAGAGTCTGCCATCTCGAGGGTTCTCCACGGCTTTCCTGAGGACACTGAGGAGGGACCGTGTTCTCTCTCACTCCCAATACTGCGCTGTCCCCTGAGTCTGCCTCCCCTAGACGTAGCTCCAGGGTGTTGCCTTAGAGGATGAGTGTGTGTGTGTGTGTGTGTGTGTGTGTGTGTGTAGAACATACGTTCTGCCACACCTAATCTCTTATACATAAATAAAGCCAATCTACTTTTCAAAAACCACTGCACATTCTAAAATGCCACTTTGTAGAACACATTTTGAGGAGGAAACTACAAGGCCCACTCCAGGCCAAGAGCACATGGCTGCAACCGAGAGAGAAATCGTGCGTCACAGATGATGAGAATTTAGAAATCCCTGGGAAGACATTGGGCAGCAAGGGTTGGGAGATCTGAGTTGAAGCAAATATCAAAGTTTTAAAGTCTTCAGAAATAAAATAGTTCAAACATTTTTGTTCCTTGCCCAACTTAGCTGCATTTTGCAGGTGACGTCTGAGAGGCTGCTTGCTTGGGGTGGCCCTGCTGCAGAAAATGGTGGCAGAGCCGTAATTAGGCAGAAAGAAAAAAAATTGGTGGAAGCAGTGAAGACGTAGTTGGTCCAAGTCAGGCCTGGTGCAGTACTAGTAGTAGCTACTATTATAAAATTATTTTCTACTCATGGAGTTTTTGCTATGCATCAATCACTATGTTAGGCATTTTATATATATGCATATTTGCATATATAACACAATATGCACATACTTGCAAATATGTGCAGATATACTTTTTAATACCCGTGACAGCTCCGTGAGGTGGACTATAGGTTGTAATGGAACATGGTCTTTTTCTTTTTTCAATACGGCCGTTCAGAATCATCTGCATCTCCTTTATGTTTGAAGGGTCTGTTGCCTTTTGAGGTGGAGGGTAACCCTAAAAATGCCAGGTGATGGGCAGAGAGTGATATGCCCCGATGTCAGGATGGGGGTCCAGACAGTTTAAGGCTTAATCCCAGCTGTGCACTTACTACCTGGGACTTTGGCTCAATTTCATGGCTTTTTTCTGTGCCTCAGTGTTCCTGAGCATGAAAATGAGGGTTACACATTGGCTTCACAGACCTGAAGACTGAGTGGGGGTTGAGTGAATTAATATGTAGGAAATACAGGAGCAATGCCTGGCATGTAGTATTTGCTCAACAAACAAGATCTACCATTATTATTTAATTTCCAGCCGCATCCCAGGGACTCATCCCCAGCAGCTGAGGAATAGGCCCATGGCTTAGATCCCTTAAATAAGACAAGTTCACATCACATACTAACAAGGAAAAGCAGGACTCAACTAGAAAACAAGTCCTGTTTAGTTAGCAGGTGCAATAGCCACTGGCACACTGATGCTTTCTGCAGACTCCCCGGTATCCTGTAACATTTCTTTCTCTGTTAATTATCAAGGAGTGTCAACTGCTCCATTTAAGAACGCTGACTCATTAAAAAGGCATTGCTGCATTTGGCTGTACGAGATTCAGGCATTTGTTGAAGGAGAAATCAGGAGTAGTCCGCAGTGAGCCTGGGATTCTGAGCCAGGTTTTACTGTTCAGATCCTTGCTCTGAAGCATGAACCTGCTCTGCCAGAGACCCTGAGCTCCCAGGCCCAGGGGTTGCACTCAAGCCCCAGCAAGTCAGGGCCCCTTCGGAGCAGCAGTCTCCCCCACCGTGCCAGGACTGGCGGTTGCCTGTGTCAGTCTCTTTCATGCCAGGGGAGCTGTTGTCCTTCAGTATGTCAGTGGGCAGATACAGTGGGCCCTCGGGTTACAATCAGCCTGACATACGAATGACTTGGGCTAATTAGTTAATGGATGATTCATCTGCCTCTTGTTATCCATAGCGTGTGCCCAGGTAAACATCCAGAGCTCAGCTTTACTGACTTAGAACCAACCTGAGTTACAACCAGCCCTCGGGAACCCATTGAGTTCGTAAGTCAGGGGTCCACTGTACCTTTCTGGTTCCCATTCTTAGATGCACAAGAAGTGGCTGTTGGATCACAAAACACAGCTGTTGATAAGCACTGTTGCTCTGGTTTCCTGAGACTGCTCTACCAAATTAGCCCCGCACCGGGGCCTAATACTGTGGAATTTTGCTTCTCCCCCAGCTCAAGATCAGAAGCCCAAATTGAAGGTGTCACCAGGCATCGATCCGTGTTGGAGGCCGGAGGAGAACGTCCCCAGTGCCCTGCTTCTTCCGGGTGCCAGCCGTCCTGATAACTGACTTGCGGCCACGCCACTCGGATCTCTGCTCCACCTTACCCACCCTCCTCCTCAATGTCCTCTGCGCCTGTGGATCCAGGCCTCCGCCTTTCTCTGCTGGGGCAGCCTGATTCAGTGGGACCCAATCCCTACTCCGTTACGAAGGCAAAAGGCCCAAGTTTCAAATGAGGTCTCGTAGGTACAGGGTTAGGGCTGAAATGCATCATTTTGGGTGGTACAGCTCATCTCAACACTTGAGAGAAGCAAAAGTAAAACATGGAGATATTTCCTTAGAAGACACACCATTTAGCTATGAAAATACAAAACTAGACATGCTATCTACTCGAACAAAGTAAAGAGGCAAGCGGCTTGCAGGCAGATGTGTGTGTTGGAGGGGGAGCCCCACGCTGGGCCTTCTGCATGCAATGCAGATTATGAAAAGGGCCCAGTACTATATGATAACACATGAATATATTTAATATATATTAATTTATAACATACTATGTATTCTATTATAATTATATTATATATTAAATATATATTTGGCTTACAGCCAAACACAGTAATCCTCACAGCCAAACACAGTCATCCTTTTTTATTTATTTATTTATTTATTTTTGGTACCAGAGATCGAACTTGGGACCTTGCGTTTTCGAGGCAGGCGGTGGAACCGTTGAGCTACATCCCTGGCCGAGTAATCCTTCTTTAATGAGTCAGTGTTCTTAAATGGAGCCATTGACTCTCCTTGATAATTAAAGGAGAAAAAGTGTTAAAGGGTATTGGGGAATTTACAGAAAGCATCAGTGAGCCCATGCTTCAGCTGCTGCTGCTGTAGCCACCTAATACTAACTATGAAGGACTCTTTTGTTTCTAGGTAAATATATATATATAGTATAATTTATATATTATATAATGTATATTATTTATATATATACAATTTGTATTGTTTCCACCTTGCTATCTTCTTAGATTTCATCTCACATCAATAAATGTAGATCTATTCTATTCGTAGTCTTTTCTTCTTTGATCTGCAATTGGTGTTTTCATTTTTTTCACCAATGTAAGCAAACATCAGCTAAAAACTCCTACACAAAGAAATGTTAGTAAAAACATGCCAAGTATTTCTTTAGAACCAATGTTGACAAGCAGTGTGACTGTGTCAAAGGGTGTGTATGCTTTTAAACTTTATCAGATGCCTTTTAAAAAATAACTTGCAGCATATTCCCTTGAAGACTGTATCCATGAGTATCCATTTTGCATGGCTTGATCCACGCTAATATTTTTGTTTTTTGCTAATCTGATAGGAAAAATATGTTTTATGCTTTGCTTCTTTTTCTGCCTCTCCTCTATTACTGGTAATAGTAATATTACTTTTCTACTGGCTATTTCATTTTTTCCATGAATTACCTCTTCTTTTTATATTTTATTGACTTGTCTTTTTATTATTAATTTGTAGTTGTGATTTATGTATTCCGGGTATTAATCCTTTGTTTTGTATGATCATTCCATTTTTCTCCTCATCTTTCCTAGTATCTTATTAGTACTTGTGACTACTACTGGAAAACTACAGCCAATAGGGCAAATTCTCATCAGTACCTGGAGTAAATAATGTTTTGTTGGGACACAGTCATTGGGTCAGCGTTGCCTACGGCTGCTCTTATTGTACAACAGCAGAGTTGAGTAGTTGTGGCAGAAACTGTATGGCTCACAGAGGCTGAAGTATTTCCTGTCCTGTCCTGTAAAGTTATGTGACTCCTACCTCCCCGCTGATCTGAAGTACCTTCTTATAGATACTGAGCGTCATTTGGTGTAACATTTCTTTCTGAATTCTATTTTGCTCCACTGAGCTAGATGTCTGTTCCTAGGTCAATGCTATCTCATACAAGTACAGGTGTACAGTGTGTTTTGATATCTGCTGTCGAAAACACGCTTTATATTCCTTTATCACAGACATCTTTGCTCTTTTGAATATGTTCTATATTTGTGGATCCTGCCTCTGTGGATTCAACCAACCTTGGATGAATTTTTTTTAATTGCATCTATACCGAACATGCAAATATATTTTTCTTTTCCTATTCCCTAAACGACTGAGTACAACAACTATTTACATAGTATTTACCTGGTAGCAAGTGTGTTAAGTAACCCAGAATGATTTAACATACGTGTGTGGGAGGATTTGTGTATGTTTATATAAGGTGTATCCAATGGAGGGAGGACTGTATGAGCTTTAGACTCACCTTGTCAAATTCTAAAGCAGATGAGCAAACAGGAACGCTGGTGATTCTGATCAGAGCTTCAGTGCCTTTGTGGATTGGGAGAGGATGGACGACTTCACAGTAGATGCTTCTCCTTCAGAAAGACAGTAGACCTCGTCAATTACTTTACACTTCTTTCATTTCCTCGAGGGAAATTTTATGGTTCTCTTCTACAGGTTTTGCATTCTTCTTGTTGGACCTGTGCACATGCATTTAATGGGTTTTTGTTGAATTTTCAGCATTAGCAATTTTGTTATTTTGTCATGCCTAGGCTTCTACTTCAACTTAGTGGCAATCTTGGGAGGGTGCTGTGTATCCAACCTATCTCCTACAAATGTGTGTGTGTGTGTGTGTAAGTGTGTAAGTGTGTGTGTGTGGCGCTTTATCTCCTATCCCTGGCAGCTAGAGAATGGATATATAATTTAAGCTTGGTCAATGAAATGCTACTTTGTGGGCTTTAAACCTTGAAGAAAAATGCAAAGAATCGGTAAGAGAGTTTCTGGAGTCCTGGCTGGTTGAAGGCCAGCTTCATTTCCTGTCTGGGTGGTCAGGGTGCTGGGATGGAGCCATCCAGCAGCTGGGCAGCAGGTGTCCAGCCGTGCTGTACCATAGACACTGTCTTTGGCATGACCTTGGCAGTGCAGTGGCTGTCTTGGTCCTGCCTGCAGAGCTCCACCCAGTCAATTCAGTGAGCTACTTAATACTCTTTCAGCAAGCTTTGGTTCTAAGATAACCGGAATCTGTGTCTATTGTTTATAAGCAGGAACGCTGACAAGAGTTTGTCTTGCATTACAATTTATAATTGGTTATTTTTGATGCATGTAGAAGCCACTGGTTTTTGCAATAGTTTTAGAAGTCAAGGTGAAAGGTAATATTCTGCTTTCATGTCATTCATGTGCAAAGGATTCCCGCTGCTGTAGCCCTCGGGGCCCTTGGTTATGGACCAACTACTGTGTGGCAGATACACATGTCCTTTACTGTTTTTTGTTTTGTTTTGTTTTGTTTTGTGGTACCAGGGGATCGAACTCGGGTGCTTGCGCTTGCACAGCAGATAGCCGAAACCACTGAGCTAAATCCCTGGCCCTGCTGTATGGCATCTCTGTGGTCCTCTGAGAGAAACGGCAATTTATTTCTGCTTTTACAAATGAGGAAATGGAGTTTGGGAGGTGGGTAGCATGTCCAGGGTCATGTAACAAAGCAGGAAGGGAGCCAGACACTGAACTTGTTTGTTCTATTACTAAGCCTCTTATCTTCTCAATTCATCAAGCCGGCTTTCTAAATAAGCGCTGACTATTAAATATTTACTCCCAGGATACGCATATGCAATATTAATCCCCTCTTCCTCTAAGAACACCAACAAGGTCTCAGGACTCCACCGTCAGCCCCCATGCTACACCCTCCATCTGATTCTGTGGCCTCTGCCGGGCACATACAGTCAGTCTTTGCTCTGCTGTCAAAAACACATCACTGCTTCCCTCCCTTTCTCCATTTTACATTTTTTAATTCTCCATGAACACTTCTGTGAGTCTTGGCTCATGATGTTTTCTCTTCCTTCTCTGAACTTCTGTAGCTTATCCCAGTTCCACTCATTTGGTACTTAAATTTCTACAGCTTTGCATTTTTATTGGCTTTATGAGCAAGCTTTCTTCACTACTCATACAAAACTGTTCTGATTTCAGAAGGCAAAAACTGACCCTGATGTCCATGAAGCAACCTTGCAAAAGAGTAACTCTGGCTCGTAGTAACTCTGACGTCATGGATGGTCGGCCAGGACTGGAGACGAGAGGACGCTGTCTGCAGAGGCAGCTCAACCTCTGGGCGCTCTGTCCCCACAGCATACATGGCATGGGGGTGGTTTTCTGATTCAGCTTCAGATTTGCTGGATTTTATTACAAACACCTAAGGCATGGATCGTGACCAGGGATCCTCACCACCTTGAGTCCTGTACAGGAGACCGTGGGCAGAGCTGCAGCGCATGGCAGCCCAGGCACCAAGCAAAGGGGCGCAGCTTGCCTCACCCCGGAGCCCAAGGCTGGGCTGCCTGGAGGGAGGGGCACTTTCCTCAATTTGCCTAAAAGCTCTGTCCAGGCCTGAAGAGTCTCAGGGTGCAGGTTTTGGCTACAGCAGGGAGTAGTGGCAGCAGACAGTACAAAGCACGTTCTTACTCTTAGATATCAAGACACTGTCACTCGTGATGGTTTTCCTTTTACAGACATTTTAATAGCAGCAACAAAATGATCAAGGCTGGAGAACTTTACACTGACCTAAACACAGAGTAATAGAGGATAGATATGCCCACGGAGTGCTCATTTTGGTAAATCACTTAACTTTTAAAAGATTTAAGGTTTATTTCTCAGATAGCGGGGTATGGTGGTAAACATCTATATTCTCAGGATCTAGGCAGGCTGAGGCAGGAGGATCCTAAGTTAAAGTCCATCATAAGTTCTTGTCTTGCCTAGGAAACTTAGTGAGACCTTGTCTCAAAATAAAAATAAAAAGGTCTGGGGATGGAGTGTACTGGATTTGATCACCAGCATCTCACAGACCACACACACACACACACACACACACACACACACACACACACACTGGCTTGTTCCACCTAAGCTCTGCTTTGTCCCCAGCCCCCTGTGCTGGTCAAACTCACTACCACCCACGTATTTCTTTCCCAGAAACCCAGACCCTCTCTTCCTACTGCCCAAGAGGAGGAAAAATAGGATCTCTGCTTTTTTAGCAAAAATAGTTTGGAACTGTAAAAAGAGAAATTTATTTTCAAAACCCAGCCCCTACAAGCCAGTATGGAGGTACCTGGCAAAACCCAAACGTTTGAGCATAGTTTTATACATTTATCAGAGAACAATGACCCACTGCTCAGGGTGCTTTGGAGACCAGTTTCCTAATTTTGCTCCCCTGCCCCGGGGGGTGCTGAATCATAGTGCTCAGATTTCTAGCCTGACTTGGATTTCAGGTAGTACAACTTTGAAGGCTAATGGGGCCCGTGGTCTCCCTACCAAAGCCTGCATCGTCCGTCCCCTAACTGCTAACCGTCTGGGCAGAGGGAGGCCCCGGGGAGGGGGCCCACACACAGGCTCGGAGGAGGCCCTTTCCCTGAGCAGCCCCTGCAGCATCGGTGGGGAAGGCCTCCTACCAGATCTGCTTCTACAAATACCTCTAAGGCAGCAGAAATGCTTGCACTGGCTTTTGAGTCATTATTTTCTTCTTTCTAGAGAAAAAGAAAATGGTGGCTTTGGTCTGTAAATTCTAATTTGCCCCTGAATAGATTTCTTTTTCTGAGACATATGCATCCGTGCCTTTAGAGTTGGTTCCATGCTCTAAGTTAATATGCTGATCTACTGTCTGAAAGGTTTGGTGGCCACATTTTCCAAATGCAGAATTAGAATACATGGTCTGACAAGGTGATAGAGCATTTGAAATTGGGTCTGACCTGGAAAACTCAGGACAGGAGGCTGTCATACCCAATGGGTCTGCGACCTAGGTCACACACACCCTTCTCCCTGATGCCTGCCAGCGTGGTGACAGCTTCATCTGACGACCTCTTTCTGTCGGGGTCACCCGTTTAGGAAGTCCCACTTCCTCTCAGAAGGATGAAGCCCCGGGTCAGCTTATCTGTATCCCAGAGACGAGTGACAAGCCCCCGAGTGCCACCTCAGCACACGCCGGAGGGTCAGCTTGGCTGTACAAGAAGGAGTGGCTGCCCAGAGCCTGGGTCCCGAGAGCCCACCCAGCCCTGCCGAAGGCACCACCAGCACCGGGAGGGCTGGCAACCTCTCCTTAATTTCCTGGAATGATTTTGCATGTGCGGGGCGGGGATGCACACTGTACTGGGAGATGAAGGAAAGGAGGAAGGCCTGTGCCTGAGTACCTGGTAAAGGACAAGGACAAAGACGGCCAAGGGGAGTGACGTGGGATCCTCCGCCTACTCAGCGATGGGGAGCAGGCCTTGGCCTCTGGGACGGAGAACGCCGCAGGGCTGATGTTCTTCAGAAGCTTTGGAAATTCTGGGTGCTGAATATGGTACTTAGGACCCAAGCAGGAAGGGGAAGGATGGAGCTTAGAAGAAGGGCTGTGTGTCTGTTTCTGGAGCTCGGACACCTCTAGGATTTATGGCTTGAGCGGCAGCGAAGAGAATGACTGCTAGGGACTCAACTGTGACTCTCCCGAGCTCATATGGTGCAGCCTGAATGCTCGGTGCTGCTGTACTGGAGACAGCAAGTTCATTTTAAGGAAGGATTAAGGATAAGTGAGGTCAGAAGGTGGGGCCCGAGCCATCAGAACTGGTGCCTTATGAAGTGGGAGGAGACCTGAAGGCCTTGCTCTCTCTAGCATGTAAGGCTACATTGAGAAGGCAGACAGTTGTCTTCAAGCCAGGTGGGGACTTCGCACCAGAAACTTGAACTTGAAAAACCTCGATCCTGGACTTACAAACACCCTACACGGTGAGAAAATAAATTTCTATAGTTTATAACAAATTTTAACCACACATCCTTTCTGGTCAGTTCGAGGAAAGGCCATGTCTTGTGCTTACTTAAAATTGTGAACAATGGCTCAATGAGGTCATTAAAAATCTCCACTGCTGTGTGACGGCTGAGTCACCCACCGCTGGTAATGTGTTGTGCTGTCCCCAGCACACTAAGACAGAACCTGTCTAGGGCATGCTTGCTCCTTTAATGTTTTCCCCAGCAGGGTGGTGAGACAGGAGAGTACAGAGGAGTTGAGCGGGTGGCTGAGGGGCCAGATGGAGCAGATTTGTACACTGCTCTGCCACTTGCAGCTCTGCAACCCTGGACAAGTTACTTGACTTCTCCATGCCTTGTCTTCTGAAAAATGGTTCTAGCAATTGAAGAGTAAATGAGCAAACATGTGTAACACGCTTAGTGCAGAGGCCAGCGTGTAGGAAGTTCCCAGCAAGTGTTTGCTATGATTCATACTGTTTCTGCTGATGCTATGAGGAAGTCAGAGTAGAATAACCTGAATGCGATGGCTTATTTTTTGTTTCCTGGACTATCTCGCTAGAGTTCTGCTAAACAATGTGCCTATGTTTTTACCAGGGGCATTGGGAAACTGGAGTCAATCATGATACTCTTGTCTTTGCAAATTTGGACATAAATAATAACGTAAACTTGTTCATATCCTTAGGATGAGGAGGCCAGGGGGCACTGAGTAGCATATGATGACAGTTTCATAAAGCTTTGTATAGCTGAAAGTGCTGACTTTTTGGTGAAGTCGATGTCTGCCTCTTGTCCTGGGCCCAGGGACTGTGTCACCAGCCTTTCCTGCAGGACATGTGTCTGTGGAAGGTGACAGAGGAAACGTGTGCCCTTCCCTGCTTGGCCTCCAATACTTCCCATGGTCATATCTTGTGCATTTCCCCTTCTAGGCAGCGGGAATGAGAATATCTATGAAGAACAATACCACGTCTTCAGATGGCAGAGCCTCCTCGAGTCTGTGTTCCTGACAATTGCTGGCTGTTCATCCAAATAACAAGAAATAAAATCTTTTGGTGTATTTGTATTATGCATTTTTGAAAGGTTATTTTCTGCAGCAGGCACCCAAACATGCCACAAATACAGTAAGCCTCTTTTAAGCATAAAATACCTCTTTCATGTTTCTTCCAAGGGTTACTTTCTCATAGCATCAGAGATGCAGCTGTTCCTATAAATCAGCAGGACTCATAGGATTTGATCAGAAAGCATTTTTCTGTTCATCTTTTAATGTTCCTTCATATGCTCAGTGGCAGGGCCCCTTCCCTCCTATGTTTGCAAACCACACATCCTTTCTGGTTAGTTTGAGGAAAGGTCATGTCTTGTGCTTACTTAAAATTGTGAACAATGGCTCAATGAGCTCATTTAAAATCTCCACTCCTGTGTAATGCTGTGTAATGGCTGAAGGCTCCAGCTTCACCAGGAGGGCACATTTCACTTTCTCACTTCCTCTTTAGATGAGTCTCCCGCCTTGGGGAAAGACAGAGTGGCTGGTTTCTTCTCTGTTTCTCTCTGTGGAACATGGGAGGTGGCAGGGCCACGGGGGCCTGTGGGAACACTGAAGTTCTTGCCTAAGAGGCACTATTGGCCCTGAGAGACGTTTGCATCTGTGTGGTTCTATTATGTGTCTCTTTCATGTGTTCTTTGGAGACATTCCATGATTGACAGTCTCTTACCTTTAGTTGTATTAATCTGGATATATGAATCCCTATTCTAATTTTATTCCTCTCTGGTCCTTAAATATCTATGCTCTACCTTCAGATACTCTCTGTTAAGTTCTCAGTAGCTTTTCAGGAGAACCATTTGGAAAAGGACTTTAAAAACTTGCTGTGTTAGTTACTTTTCTCTTGTTGCTGAGACAAAATTCCCAACACCCAAAGTTGGAGGAGAAAGGGTTTAGTTAGCTCACAGTTCACAGAGGTTTCAGTCCATAATCAGCTGGCTCCAAGGAGGGGGTGACAAAGAGGCATCGAAAAGGAGAACAACATGGTGCACAAAGGGTAGTAAAGGCAACAAGAGGGTTTAACAGTGTCTTTTTGCTGTTATCTTATCTCCCCTTTTATCTTATTCAGACCACTGGGGTTAGAGCCCTGCCAAACTAATCACTCACTTGTAGTGGTTTAGTAACCACATGCCCTTAACCCCAGCATCACACATTCCAGATTCAGTCACCTCTGAAAAAGAAAGCCCCACCTCACCTGCATGAGGTTTTAGGGGACATCTACACAAACCATAACCCTTGTGTTCTGACATTCTCTTTTTTGATACCAGGGATCGAACTCAGGACCTTGTGCTTTCCAGGTAGGGACCGGAACCACTGAGCTAAATCCCTGCCCCTGACTTTCTCTTGATATGCCAAACTCTGAGCATACCAACAGAGCAGAACCACTTCTTTGTTCTGCCACCATAGCAGTTAGCCAGTTTATCTTTTGTTTTCTGTATTTCTAGGATGAGAACACACTATCAGTCCACTGTGAGGCTGACCCTGGGACACATGTCATGTCCAGTGAGTGTTCCTTTCTCTTGAAGCTGGGTGAGACTCAGTCAACAGGGCACACTGGAGCATTGCTGTTTCCCAAAAGATCCTCATCACGAATCTCTTCTCCATCTCTATTCTCTTGAGACTTGTACGTCCTTGGAGTGAGCAGGGAGCCAGGCTGTCTAAAGGCACAACCCCAGGCCTTGTCACTTCCTCTGGAAGTTTGCATCTTGATTGTGTGCCTGAATCTGGGGTCCAATGTGATTGTAACTCAGATAAAGCCTTGAATTTAACATCTGCCAGAAAGACGTTAATCATGTTTGTACAGTCTGAAGCAAGGGGAGAGATCCTAAGACTCAGAAAGGAGGCAGGAATCAAAACAATGAAAGCAAATTAGAATTTGTTGACTCATTTAAAAAACACTGAGTCTATTAAATAATAACTTCAGAAAAAGATATCAGCAGCAGAGTGAAGTAGAAAATGTATGTAGTCACTGCCTGCCTTCATGGAGCATATAAGCAGTGTGATTAAAAACCATAATGAATGTTTAAGTTAAAAAATTATCACAGTAAAAGACACATTGCCATGAATCCCTCTCAAAATATTTCCCTCATTTTGAACACAATTATTCTGGCATTCTTGACACTTTCTGAAGTGGTTCCAGTAGCTCTCTTTAGTTGCACTATCTTGGCTGCTTTGATATCCTGAATCTATTGCAGAAGTTTACCTCTAATGGTCATTTTGACTTTGGGGAAGGGCCAGATGTCACCCATTGCCAGATCCGGTGAATAAGGTAAAAGGGGACATATCAGTGTTTTGACAGAAATTGCCATAAATGCTTTGAATCAAGTCAGGACATCTACAGCAGGCAGGAAAAGAACCTCATGAAATACAGCATCCAGAAGTGCTTCAGAAAGTGGCAAGAATGATGGGCTAAGTGTGTTCAGAGTGAAAGGGATTAATGCATCTTTAACTGTAATGCATTTATTAAAAAATTTAAACATTCACAGTAATGTTTGATTACACCTTCAGATCAAAAACCAGGAATCCAGAAAGGAGTGCCAATATTAAATAAGCAGACAACATAATGTGTGAATGTACTGGTGAGAATCGTGTGAAGGAATATTACAGGGTGTCTCTCGGGAGAATGAGGGAAGCTCCCAGTTAAGACAGAGGTTTTCCAGGAACACTTGTTTGGAAGTGGAGGTGGCCAGGAGCAGACCTGTGAGGAGGATGTTCCAGGGGAGGGAAGACCTTTTCTAAAGTCTCCAAGGTTACAAATAGCACCATGAATGTGATGAATTAGAAGATTAGAGAGCCCAAAGGAAACTTCTGTCATTGCAGCATTTTGCTAGCCATGTAGAAGGTTTTGGATTTTCATCCTTAAAGCAGTGGAAATTCATGAGAAAACTTTAAATTGGAGAGTGATGGAGTCAGACTTGTATGACACAATAATTTTGGGGAGTCTGTGGAATATCAAAACGGAGATGACTGTCTAAACAGACATTGTAAATATGTGCCCTGAGTTCTGAGAAGTATAGAATGGAGATATCCATGTGGGAATTGATGGCATATGGTTGTAATTTAGAGATTGCTTCAAAGAGGATCAGCCACTGAGTGAGAGGCAAGTTAGATATTATTCAATTGAATATATCAAGACAGTAGGGTGGCCAACGGTATTGGATTCTATGAGACATCAAGAGAAGGAACCACAATATGCCCATTAGATTTTGCAATATGACAGCTATTAGTGACCTTGGTAAGAACATAAAAGGAGAACACTAATATAGCCAAGGGAGAAAGAGCTTGAAAGGAATGCTATTGAGTAGGTAGAGTCATCCCAAGATCGAATATTGACATTACAGAATTCATAGTAAAATAGAAAATGAGCTGTAGGAAGACCTTGCATATAATCAGGAAGTGGCACTCAAAATGAAGCCATGGAAAAATACTACATCAAGAGAATGAAGAAATACACATTCACATGAAAAAATGTTCACTATCACTGGCCACTTGAGAAATGCAAATGAAAACAACACTGAGATTCCATCTCATTCCAGAAAGAATAGCTGCTATCAAGAAATCAACCAGTAACAAATGCTCATGAGGCTGCGGAAAGAAAGGAACCCTTGTCCATTGTTGGTAGGGTTCTAAACTGATATAATCACTATGGAAGTCAGTATAAAGATTCTTCAAAAAATTAAAAGTAGAAATTCCATTTAACCCAGCTAGTTCCCTTATAGGTATCTTCCCAAAAGAATTACAGACCTCATACCACAGTGATGTATGTGTACCCATATTTATAGCAGTGTAATTCATAATAGCTAAATCATGAAAACAGCCTATATGTCCATCAACAGATGAATGGGTAAAGAAAATGTGGTATTTATACACAATGGAGTGCTACTATGCCACGAAGAAGGATAAACTTGAGTCATTTGTGGGAAAATAGATGCACCTTGAGACCATGAAATAAAGTGAAATAAATCAGACATACTAGCTTAAATATTACATGGTTTCTTTTATATGAAAAGTTATATATATATATATATAAAAGATAGATGATAGGAAAAAAGAGAGAGGGGAAAAGTACCCTAATCCAGCGCAGGCGATGTATTTAAAGTGTGCCTTGACTGCTACCGTTCTCTTACATATTTTATGTGTTCTTCGGCATATTAGTCTGGTTTTCAATCTGTGAACGTGATAATTAACTTTGTAAGGTCTTACAAGACGAAGCAATGCCTCTGGTGCCGGAAAAATAAAGGAGGGTGGTGGGAAGGGGAAAAACGAATTGAATCGTGCTGTGTACAGGAACCGAGTCTGACAGTGAATGGGATAGTTTACTAGGGTGGTCATGCACACACGTACCGATAAAAGTAAGAAAAAGAGAATAAAGAACACTTCGGAGTAAAAAGAGCCCCGCAGTGATTATTTACTCTAAGTTAAGCGTGGATATGAGCGCTCGCAGTGCAGGGCGCCCGCCCCAGTGCGCAGAGCGGCTCTGAGGCGCACCCGCCCCGTGCCGGCCACCCTGCCTCGGTGGGGGCGCAGCCAGGGCTGTGGGCAGCCCCCGCCTCTCCTACCGGGGGAACTCACTGGGACAGATGCGAGGGCCCAGCCAGCTCTGCTCTATCAGCACCGGGTCGCTGTCCGGGAGTCGCTGGGGCACAGGGCGCGCTGCGCTCCTCAGTCCTTGGGGCAGGAGGACTTACTTCACAAATGATATTGATTGTGCTCGGCTGTACACCAAGCCCAGTAAAGACAGCAAACACTGGCGATCTTCATCACATGGCGCCTCGCGGGAAGGAAGGGAAATCTTAACGGGGAAGTCCACGGCCACTCAGGCAAATGACAGCAAAATGCGAATAAACTGCAGAACCAATGATAACAACTTTCCCGCCTGTGCTGCTCAGAAGGCAGCGCCTCTCCAGCTGCACCCCAGGGAGCAGTCTCTGGGCTCGGTGGCGCCTAGGAGACACCCAGGGCTGCTGAAACCCGGGTGCCTGGAGCCCCCGCTGACGCCCTTCCCTTCCCCGGGGGCAGCCTTATTCCAGGCCTGGAACTTTCCCAGAGGCCCAGGAATCCTGTTTTTAATTTCTTAATTGTGGTCAAGTCTTGAATAAAGTTTTAGGCTTTTAATGCCAGCAGAAGCCACAGAGAGTATTTGCGTCTTCCTCCCACACTCACGGTCTGCTCCCTTACAAACAGACCCGGAGAAACCAGAACCTTTGTCCCAAATCGCACCCCTCGCGACCGTGCCTGGATTGGGATCAGGACTGAACACGCGAAGGGGAGCTTGTATTAAATAAGGAACTAAACACGGACTCTTTCCCCCTTTTCAGTCAATGGGACTCATAGCACTTACTAGGGGGAGAAACTATTCTTCTGTGTAGGAACACGCTTTGCTGGGGTTCCTCTTATTCAGGTCATAAAAGGGAGTCTGCTGGGCTGGGACTGGGGAGAGTGTGGAGGTCCATTCCCCAGAGCAGGGCGGGCTGCTGGTTCTTTGCTTGTGGCTGGAGGGGAGATGAACCAGACCACCGGGTGAGGCCGGCTGTGGATCTGCACAAGTGGACCAGGATAGAACAGGCCCCTGCCCTGCAGGTGGAAAACATCTGACAGTCCTTACAGCCTTCCCATGCCCTTTCCGCAGCACGGCCTGCCTCACAGATGGACATTGCGGCAGCTTTAACGGTGCTGAATGAGACGCAGGCCCAGCAGGCCTCTGTGCAGGGAAGGGGGCGCAGCCTTCCCGGCCCCTCCTGCCAGCTGTGAGGCCCTGGAAGTGCAGCAGGAACAGGGCAGGAGGATATTCACACTGGAGTGGGGTCCCGGGAGCAGAGCCGGGGGCCAGAGTGGCAGAGCTGACACAACACCAAAGCTGCTGCGGGCCAGGGCGTGTGGAAGGGCACAGGCTGAGGTGAAAGGTGGAGAAAGCTGGATTTGCTTTATAAAACCAGAGACTCTGCGGGCCATAAATAACAGATACAGCCTGGCTTTGGGTGCTTGGCTTAGTCGTTTAACTTCAGTAAGCATCACCGCCTGCATGCTGCAACAGGTTCCATTGTGTTCATCAAACTTACTGCTCTAATTTAATGCGATATTTTAAAAAACACCACAGGAAGAACATGTTCCTAGTTGGCTCTCTCAATGGTTCTGCTACGTGGGCTGCTTCAACCCCAAAGCTGATGTCGGGTGTGGCAACTCAGCCACCTCTGGGCTCACACCCCCTCAGCTCACTCCGAAGAGCAGGCCAGCAAAGGCTGTGGGTGTGGAGGGAATCCCAGGGCCGTTCCCCAACAAACCCTTGAGCCTCTCTCCTTTCCCTGTGTATGGGGTGTGGGAATGACAGACGGACGCACCGAAGTCTCCCCTCTTCTCCAGTTTGAAGTTGAGGCCGTTGAGATTTTTACAGCCTGAAATGGTGAAGAAAAGCAGCACTGCCCTAATCACTGGGTCGAACATGGGCAGAGGCAGCAGGGAGCAGTGGAAGAATGGAGAGGAGAAAGGGAGCCAGAGGGGGCTCAGACCCTCACCTCAGGCTTTCTGGAGATTTCTGGGAAACACCAGTATGCATCTTGAGCAGCCTACATCTCATTTCTCTGCATAAGGGAAAACAGCAGGCCCGAGGGCCCTGGGGTATACCCACACTCAGTACTGTGACCTTCTCAAACATAAACATTCCAGAGATGAATACTTTATGACTGCTGCTGGTGCCTGAGATAGCTTCATAAATGAATGAATTAGGTCTGGCCACAGTAAATACCAACTTTGCGAATGTGCAAGGCCAGCAGGAGAATCTAGAGAGGGGAGGTGTCTCAGGGCTTTCTAAGAAGTTTGATTATTTTTCATTTGTAGCATAAATAGTATATATTAAGTTTCATGCTATAGTTTGGGCCTAAAGGAAGAAAAGGAGCCCTACTCCTTTTATTTTAATTTTTTTGGTACCGGGGATCGAACTCGGGTCCTTGCGCTTGTGCAGCAGGCAGAGAAACCACTGAGCTAAATCCCCGGCAAGATCCCTACTGTTTGTCGCTGATACTGTGTGTTGTCTGCCCAACACCACTTCTCTCCATTTCCTCAGAGGTACAACCTTGGCTTTGTTTGGGTGACAATGAGGCCGGTTATTCCCCAGCCCCTATGCACATGGGCCTGGCCAAATGGAATGCTGCTGGCCATGACAAAAATGGAAGTCACTGGACAAAACTGCCGGCAAAGGTCCTGGGCAGAGGTACAGACTCATCAACTCTTGGTTATCTCTCCTTGCTCAATGTTCTACCCTCTCCTGAGATTGAACCTGAGAAGTATGAAGGCTACTTGGAGTCCATGAGGATGACAGGTGATCACTCAGGTAGGTGGCAGTGCAGGAGCACACAGCATCTGGTTTCTGCTGGTGTCTCCAGCCAGTGTGTTGGTCCTCAGGTTCTGCCCTGGGACTCGTTCTGCACAAGAAATATGAACTCCACAGTCTTTGTGAATTTTTCTGTTGAGACTCAAAACAACCCTGAGGCAATGATTTCAAGGTGCACATGGAGAAAAGTTAAAGGTGGGGACCAAGGCAGCGCCTTTGCTGTGGCTTCCCCTGTGGATGCACAGGAGGAAGTGTTTTGCTGGCCAGGACTATTAAGGTATCTGTGCATACTCAGTCCTAGCATTCAGACCAGGGAAAAGCTGTCCCCTGCAGGCCTTTACTCCTGCAGTCAGACTGTGGATCTGGTCAGTGGGATGCAGGAGAGAATTCAAGCCTGGGCTAAAATCCCTGCCAGGCCTACGTCGTCTGTAGGGAGAAGGCCAGGAATAGAGCCACACCTTTCTGAGGGTAACTTCATAAGCATTATTAGGTGCGTTCGTGCTAAGCACCCAGTAGATGCTCTAGAGTTTTGTGGGGTGGGATGGAGTTCAGAAGACTGTAGAATTGTCCAGACAATTGCCAAGCCATGAGTGTCTCTGTATGAGAGCAGGATACTAAAGGTTCGAGGATTTCTGATTGTTGAAAAGACATGAGACAAAACTCTATTCCAGGAGGTCCCTATGTTGACATGCACTGTTTCTCCTGCAGGACAGAGCTGTCACAGGACTGGTAGATGTGGTAGTTCTACCTCAACACCGAAGTAGGGGACTGGTATTCAGTGTTGTAAATTGAGTTGTATTTGAGAGCATGGGAGTGTTTTGTGAAGTAAGTTGAGCTCTCCTGCCCACTTCACTTAGTGTTCATCCTCCGCTCATCTCGATACTCACCTGCTTGCTACATTTTAACACCTATCGTTGCTAATGATAGCAGGCAGAGCTGCGGCATTGAGCATCAGGGGAAATGTGCGCAGTTGAGTAGTTAAGGGTGACATTTGTTGATAAAGGAAGCAAACGCAATTGCGGATCGCTTTCATGAGCCCTTTGAAACCATCTGCACAGAGGTTCTCTCCTCCTGACTGCCCGGCTCCGCCGAAAGAGACGGGGAGCAGGTAAGGAGGCAACAGATTGCTCTCTGAATGTGGCTGCAAGGCAACTTTTTTCAAAGGAAGCATATTGGAGATAAAATGAGGCGACCTTTTAATGTTCTGCTCCCGGTCAAGTTATTATGACTTGCTTTATAACAAACAACACCAGGAAGGATGTCCCCAGGCGCTTCCTAATGTCACCCCAGAAATCTAATTTGTAGGTCTGATGGAGACCCCCTGGAAAGGGCAGCACCATTGGAGCAGCCCCTTGTCTAAAACCTTCACACACACACACACACACACACACACACACACACACACACGGAATTAAAATTGATTTTCAGTTCTGGCAGCCGTAGGAGACTCTGGTCCCTCCACAGCATTTCCCAAAGAAGACATTACTTATCAGGGCTGGTCAGCATCAGCAATCTCTCAGATAAATAATTTATATGGGGAACTAATAAAATCATGGAGCACTTTGGGGGGTGGTAATAAGAAAGCAGACCAGGGCCTCCTGGGACACTTGGCAAGGCACAGACCTGTGCTGTGTGTGCCTTTCTCCTTGCTTTGCTCCCCTCTGCCTCTTCCGCCCATGCCCATGGACTGCCACCCCACTATGCCTCGTTTGCCTAGGACTTGCATCGACCCTCCGCACACTCTAAGACGAGCTCAGCACCTTTGATGTTGCCTCTCCTGCTTCTCCAATCTTAATCTCTCTCCTTCAGGTCTCCCTAGTACTTATGCTTACCTGACTTGCTTGGTATCTCTTTCATATAGCCACGTACAATGTGGGCCATTCTTTTGTTTATTTTTATTTTTTTAAATAACAAATTTCCCTTTTTATTATTTTGTAACTTGGTGGTAGAGAAATCTTTTGTTTATTTTGACTCCAAGTAGACTAGAAGCTCTCCAGAGGCAGGAGTGTGCTGACAGGCCAGGGTCCCCAGTCTGTGTGGCACATCACTGCAGATTTTCTGGCTCTTCTCAAAGAATCTTTTCTTCTATTGTGTGAGTACGGCAGGTGCCCGAGGGGCTGGATACATTGGATTTTTGTGCAATTTCAAAGGCAAGAATGGCTTTGTTTTGGAGAATGCATTCAACCTATGCCCAAGAAATAAAAACGTCAGATTATCAGGAGGAAATGAGGCACGGACAAGGAGAACTGATCAATATTTAAGTCTTTAAAAGTTGTCCTTTCTAGGACATCTCTTTGCTCCATATCTTGTTAAATGACCTCTGTGTACTGGGCATTGTACTAGGTACAGAGGATACCTCAAGGAGCAAGACTGTTGTGGTCTCTGCCTTTACTGAGCCCAAATTCTACTCGGAGAGGAAAATAGTAAACTTAGTGAAAAAGTCCCCAATTCTACCCTGTATCTAGCGGTGAGAAGCCAGTAAGTAAATATTCATGGTAGTGTGAAATGGGGAGGCAGCTTCTTTGAGCAGGTAAACGATGGTTGGATATTCAGGAAGCCGGCACTCAAACTGAGGGTCAGTGACCAGAAATTGCCAGCTAGGCCAAGAGCAGCAGCCGCCGGGCACCTGGACAGCAAAGCCCCCCTCCCTGTCACCGTTGGCCAACATAGGTGCACGTGAGCGGTGGGGACCATGGCCTTGTTTGCCAGGTGGTCAGCGCCCCCCGGGTGAAAGCATCGGAGAGCCCTGCTGCCAGGTTACTGCCCACGACAGACAGTGATTGGAGAGGATCGGCGGGTGTGGGGCGCTGGAGGAGGGGGAAGCTCTTCAGAAGCACTGACACAGGGTTAGCAAAAGGCCGGAGGACAAGAGGAGCCAGGCCTGCTCACAGCAGCTGCACGAACACACGCGCAGTCTTCCCGCTTGGTGTGTCTGTGTCGACGACCACTACAGCAGTGCCCGAGGAAGGCGTGGCAGGAAACACAAGAGCAGAACGATGGAAAGGACACGGCCCGCGGAGCTCGGGAGACGCAGGAGCACGCCTCAGGTGGGCACGTGCGACCATTTTTCAAGACAAGCTAAACATCAGGACTTCGCTGTCAAATTTATTCATTTCTCAAGATGAACAACCACTGTAATGACCAAGACAGTTTATGGACTGAAAAACACCCTCAGGGGCTGTAAGAGGCACCCGTTGTGGTGTCAGCTCAGGCCTGGGAACCCGTGGAGCTGAGAATGGTCCCATTTCTCTCGGTGACACTTGTGTCCCCTCTCCTCACACTGTGCATGGCGCCCAGGGTCCCCAACATGCTCAGGAGAACAGAGACCATTAGGACACCCAGCTCACCCGAACACATGTAGCCTTCTGTGTATGAAGAATTGTAAGACCTAAGTTTAGTGAAAGAAGAGTCAGCACAACTAATATCCCCCCTTTTTTGGAGAAAGAAATTCTGGTATCTGATTTCTCTCAAATTCAATTGCACACTCAAATACGTCCAGACTTCTGTGAGTCAGACTGAGCCTTCTAATGGATCCTGGCCTTTTCTTTAAAGCAGCCATCAAGAAGCAGTCATTTTCTCCCCAGTCTGCCATCTCAGAGCGTTTTTACCAAATGTCTAATTAATTAAACCTAATTAATTGGGATTTAGAATCACTTTCCAAACCCACGGTAATGTAAAGCTGTCCTCTCTCACAGATAGGAAGCTGCAGTTCAGAGTCCTGCATTACCATTAAGATCATAATATTCTTAAAGCAAGCTCTCATGAAGAGTGTGCAATTGCTCCAAGAGAAAATCAGGAGAAATTGTCTCTATCAAGTGGCACAAAGCTATTTAGATAGAATTACTTTGTCAAGTTAGCTTTGAGCTAAGTTATTCTTTTGTAAGATTTCTTTTTTTTGCTTAGTGCAATCCTTTTTTTAATCCTCCTACCCCACCCCCCGTTCTTATAAAAAATCAATATTTTCTGGAAGAACAGAGATGGGAGCCTTTGGAGAACTATACTTCCTGTTTGCTGCAAAAACATTAATAAATGTCACTAGGAAAGTTGGGTACCAGGGGAAACTGGATGACCTCATGAATATATTTTCTAAAGAGCTTAAAATGTCCATCTTGTATATTATTCGTCCTTTAAAGAGTCTAAGAGCTATTGATCGTTTCGACTACTGCAAAAAGCAATTTAAATGCACTGGAAGCTCTAAGTACGTATGTATGGACAGAGCAGCACCTGTTGGCAATGGCTTCTAAATGTCCCCTTTCTCCAGGTGGAGAGTCAGGCCACAGTAAAAGATGCCCTTCGAGGGGCAGACGGTATCATTGAGTCTATTATAGCAAAATAAGAGGAAATTAGTGCTGCCTTAGCTTAAAATGGCATCGCTTTATAGCCCAGTTAAGATTCATATGCTGATAAAATTGATTTTTCTCTTCACTGACCATCATAGCAGGGCTGCCCCCTGGTCTTGTAAAGCAACCATCATCGGCCACTGTTAACCATAGTCATGGTCCCCATCTGATGGACCCGGTGACAGTGCAGTGGTCGAGATCTGCCTGCAACACAAGGAGCAGCTGTGCCCAGAAACTCGGGTGTGCAGGGTGTTGAATGGCGCCTTCTACCACTGTCGAAGCCCTGGGTCACCAGCTCCACCTGCTTCTGAGGTTTCCCCACTGACCAAACTCCCTTCCTGTCTCTGGGGGAAATCAAGGAGACTAACAAACGTACTCTGAGATGAGTAACACAGTTTTCCAAAGAGAGACAACCTAGATCTGAACTCACCATTCTGGGGAATAGAAAGAATACTTTATCCTTTAGGAATTTCTCGACCCGAGAACCACCAGAAGTCTCCCTTCAGCTCCCAGTCCAAGGAGCGTGAGGCTGCTCCGCTACTGTTCCTCTCTTCCTGCCGAGACATTCTGACAGCGGTATGCACGTAGACCTGAATGCTAAGTGTCTGGTACATGCGGGACAGAGGACCCTCCGTCCACAGTGCGGGTGGTGTGGAGCCCAGGGCAGACTTGGACTCCGGAGATCCGCTCTGGGCCTGCAGTGCTCTGCTCCCCAGCCGCAGCACCCTAGCCCAGCCTCTGACTGCCTTTGGCTTAGATGGGGCCAGGTGGGTTTCCCAGGTTTCGTGTGCTGCATGCTTGTTCCCCACGCGGTAATGTTCACAGGATGGAGCCGTGAACAGCGGGGCCGGGTGGAGCCCTTATGTCACTGGGATGGTGGGGTCCCATCACCCTGGGCCTCCTGCTTGCAATGTGGCCTTTTCTTCCCACTCCTGCTCCCAACACAGTGCCACCACCTGCCACGAGTCCTCACCAGAGCAAGCAGACTGTGGTTCCATGCTTGAACCTCTAGACTGTGAATAAACAAATCTCCTTTCTTTATAAATTACCCACCCTGAGATATTTTGTTACAGAAACCTAAAAACTGATAAACACGGACCTCCTGGATGTTCAGGATTTTCTGTCAGGTAAAACGGGAATGAAAGAGTGAAGAGGAAACACACTGTGTAAAGGATTATGTGAGCTATAAACAGAAAAAAATCTATTTACAAGATAGGTCCATCACGGGCAAACATTTTATCTTTGAGGAAAGCTTCCTCCCAGTTCTACCTGGGTCTCACCGGGTTTTAAAATCCATCACTGGTCGTGGTGCAGCCTCTTACCCTAAATTTTTCTCCTAAACGCTCTCATTTCTCCAACTCCTCTGCAGCTCAAGTCTGAACACTCTTAAATGCTAATCTCAGTGCTGGTGGGGTGAGAATCCTTTGGTTCTGTCCGCTTCCATTCTTTCAGGCAGACATACTTCCTGTTTCCACAGCCTTAGCAAAAGCAGGTGTGGCGTCCCTCTGTACCCCCAGCACACAGATGTGCTCCACATTCTTCAGGAAAGCTTCCAAGTGAGTGGCCAAGGGTTGCCCCTGGGCCTGTGCCAGCCCCGATGCGTGTGCCAGCTTCCTTTTCAGAGATTGTGCTTGGTGCCTTTGTAACTGCTGCAGTCTTGACCAGCTCCTAAGAGCAGCTGCATCCCCAAGTGTGACCTCAAACATAATGTGGTCAGGGTAGGCAAAGGTCACTCAGGTCCACAAAACCTCAGTGCTGGAGAAGGACGATGTTTCTCTTTTTTGTAAGGCTCTCCGGTTCGCACACATTCCCGGAACACATCCAGTCCTGACAGGCTTTGTTCTAGATGACCAACTGGTGTAGAAAACTATACACTCGGCAAGAGTGAAGCTGGGCCATTTGTTATTCTGTCCTAGAATTCTGATGTTGCTGACCCCCAAAGAGTTGGGATCTCCCATGGACTTTTCTCATTATCTATTGTTAATTTATGAAAACAGTTTTGAACATAGATATTTCTTTTCTGGGCTTCTAGGCTAAAATGTCAGCCTCCCCCTGTTGTTTCTCTGTTCAAAGCACTGGCTGCTCTCTCCCTGGAAAGCCCCGCGGTGTTGTTTCTGGCGGCTCCTCGCACCAGGGCTGGCGCCCACCTTGCAGGCCTAGCTTTCAAGTGCACATGTCCTCTAGCAGGCCACGGTCCTCTGTGTTCTTACGCTCTTCTTCCTTATCTGAAATGCTCTTTTGCACCTGGCTCATGACCCAGGCAGAGTCCTTTTTCAAAGTCCAGATCAGATGTCACCTATGCCATGAGACCCAGTGACGTCTCCTTATTAGAATTACAGTTCACACATAATTATAACTCAACATGGCACCTATTTTTCAGTAGCTCTTTTTCCAGGGAAATTCTCCATCAAGGGAAGCCCACACCTTATTCCTGTGAGTATTCCAAGAGCTGAGTTGAATGTCTGGTACACAGTAGATGCCTAATGACTCCTTAGGGAAGAAATAAGGAAGGGTCCCACGTAGACACACACCGGCTCCTTTGTCGGTCCAGTTTTACTTTTTCAGGTTTGGGAGCTGGCTCCTCCCTTGCGCATGCAGTTGACAGTCAGTGGATACTGTACGCAACTTGCTATTTTTCACACTGTAGTCTTTGAAAGGACTCCACACATCTCCCTTCCCAACTTTATTCTTCCCAGATGGTTCTACTCTTTCTGATTCACTTTCGTATGTTGCACTCTGCTGATGACGTTAGTTGTTTTCTCTGAAGCTTTTCAGTGTTACTTCATCATTTAGGAGATGAGGACAGGTTAGGGAGCCTGAGCTGCATCCAGGGTCCTCTGAGTGGAAGATTCCTGTTGGGTCCCAGGGCCCAGCAGTGTCTTCTGTCTCATTACAATGTCTCCTTCCCCTAAGGCTGTAGGCTCCCTTCAGGGAATGGGAACGACGCTTCCAGGATCCCTTTATCAAACTTTCTCGACCACTCAGAGCCCAGTGCCCTTTCAGTACAGCTGGGTCCCCACCCCTGGTCATAACTTATTCCTGTGTTCTTGTTCATGTCGAACTGTACCTCCGACTTCTGACCTCCTCGTAGTTTCTCCTCATGTTCCAGAGGAAAGTATAGGAGTTTTCTTTTCTCACGTAGAGAAATTCTGTAACTGCAGACTTTTTCCCCAGTTCTTTTTTTCATCCCCTTCCCCTCTTCCCCCTGCAATCTCTTGTTTGCCTGCTTATTCCTTTCGTACGGCACGATGTGTCCCAGGCAGTCACAAGGCTTCCAGTTTCCATTCATCTTCAATATTTTTAGGGAGTTATAGGTATATAGTTTCTTGGGTTTGTTTTCTGAGACAGCCTCACCATATATCCCAGTTTTGCCTTGAATTTGGAATCCTCTTGCCTCAGCCCCCAAAGTGCTGGGAATTCAAGTGTGCACCGCCATGCCTAGAGTTCTACCCATTTTTAACAGAATGAATTTAATATTGTATGTGTTAATATTTAGACTCTATGCTCCTTTAAAAAATCTTTATTCTTATTTCTCACACAGATCTACACTCTTTTCAGCTGGTAATTGGCAGCTGACTACCTGTCACATGGGTGGGGCCCTAGCTGCCTGAAGGCTGGGTCTTCATTGTAAGTGTGGGTGGGGTTATTCTACTGACCTTTGGGACTCTGCACCATTGTAGTTTAGATGCACCCCAGGAAGCTAAATTTGGGTTCAGCATATTGTATTTTAACTAAACCAGACTTCTTAAAATGAAAAGTACACAAAAGATTCCTGCCAAGAGACAATGAACTGATGGTAATACAGATAGTGCAGGTATAAGTAAATCAGAAAATCACACTGGAGACAACAGTAGCAGTAGCTGTTACAACTGCTAGATTGGGCTCTCCATCAATCACATCATGGGGTAAAAATGGCTAATAAAGGGAAAAAAAAGATTATATCAAGAGCTATATATAGTCATGAAATACTATCTGATGATAGCAAAATGCCACTACCATTAGCAATACATATTTTTAATGCTTATTTCATGTTGATCTCATTATTTTTAAATTACTTACTTATGCATGTATCTATTTCTTCCCAACCAGCATGGTGATATATTTCTACATATATTTTGTTTCTGTTTTTAAATGTATTTTTATTGGTGCCTATTAATTTTACAAAACACTGGGTTTCAATGTGGTACTTCTGTACATGAATAAACCATATTTTCATTGGATCACTGGCCTCTACTACCTTCCTGTACACCCCTCCCCACTGCTTCCCCCCTCACTGCTTCCCCCTCACTGTTTTCTAATAATAGTCTCCTTCTATTCTTATGCCATCTTGGGTTTTGATTCCTCATCTTAGTGAGAATATATGATACTTGTCTTTCTGAGTGTGGTTTATTTCATGTGGCATGATGGTCTCCAGTTCCATCCCTTTGCCTGCAAATGGTACACTTTTATTCTTCTTTACTCAGAATAGCACTGCACTGTGTACTTATACCACACTTTCTTTACTCATTTAGCCATTAATGGGCACCTAGGGTGGTTCCATAAAAGCAGCTGTGCAGGAACCCTGTAGGATGCTGACTTTAGTTTCCTTGGGCATACACCAAGGGGTGGTATAGCTGGGTCATATGGTGGTTCTGTGTTTAGTTTTTTGGGAAGCCTCTGTGCTGATTTCCGCAGTGGTTGCACTGATGTGGTTTCCCAGTAGCAGTGCGGAGGGAGTTTCCTGCTTCTCTCATTCTCGCCAGTATGCAGTGTTTTCTGGATTCTGGGTGATAGACATTCCAACTGGGGTGGATAAATCTCAGTGTCATTTTGATTTCTCTAATGCCCAAAGGTGTTGCACAATTTTTCGTATAGTCATTCTTCTTTAGAGCCACCATCTGGTCAATTTGTTTGCCAATTCATTGGGCTATTTGCTTTTTTGGAGCTTTTGTTCACAATATAAAATGATGGAGATAATTATTTAATTAAAGAAGAAAATAACGATACAATAATAATATAATAAACTAGAAAATAATAATAATATAAGCTGGTTACAAGAAGTAGGCAGAGGATTATACTTAATTTTTAAGAAAAATTTAAAACTATAAATATGCATACAAGTACCCAGAAAGTTATATACCAAAATAGCAACAGTATTACTTCTGCTCAGTGATTATTCTTCACTTTGCTTTTGTGTATTTTTTTGAAACACAATTGGTTTTGAAATAAACATTGAAGAGAGAAGAGTTATTTTATGCCGAGAGTTAGGAATCCAACATGTAAGCTAGATGTTCAGCAGCCAAGGGTGAAACCCTAAAGAGGTCAGCTAGGACAACAGTAGTCAAAGGCAGAATTATTTTGGTCCTTTATATATTTTAGAGATTAATCCTCTGTCAGAAAAGTAGCTGGCAGAGATTTTGCTCCCATTTTGTAGGTTACTCTTCACTCTTGTTTCCTTTGCCTGCAGAAACTTTTTCATTCAGTATAGTTTCATTTGTTGATCCTTGCTATTATTTATTCTTCTTCTTTTCTGTATTATTATTATTGCTATCATTTCCTGTTCTATTGGACAGACGGTTCTGAACCTATCCTTCGGTTTGGATAATGTGGTCATCAGGGCTAGAGTCAGAGGCAGGGCTCACCATAGGCAGACAGGATTGGCCTGCCAGTTCTTACACTGGCATCCATTCCTAGTGACTGAAGTCACTCTCACTGGACAAGCCCGTGATCTGTAAGTTGGTAAATATTTCGCATGTTGCTGTAGATGTGAGACTGTCACAATGTGGATTGGGCTCGGAAAGGCAGCAACTGATGCACTAGGTTAGGGGATGAGTGTCTGGAAGGCCACTGTGGGGCATCAGCGCTCTCATACATGTCTGCCTGGGTCAGATGATTCAGTGATCTGCAAACTCCAGAAATCCTCCTTATCATCAAGGCCACTCTTCGGCATTTATGTTTGTTCATTATTTATTCAACAAATGCTTACTGAACACCTTTGAAGTAGGACTGCTAAGTGCTTACCAAGAGCCATTTCTTGTCCCTGAGAATAGCTACACATCCTCCACTTCCTTGCACTAGGTTTGTCTATGTGATGGGACTGCTATAGTCTAACTGGTGGAGCGGTTCCCTGAGTGACCTCAGAAACTGGGCTTAGTGTGGCTCAGTGCTCATCATCCTGGGTCAGAGGCTTCACCCTCGCCTCGCCCACCTGCTGCCATGCATGAGCAGGAGCTGCACTTCAACTCAGCAAAGCCAAAAGTGCTTGGGTCTGTCTAGTAGTGTCGTCTAGCACTGTGTAAAGTGGTACAAGCCAGGTCACCGTGACTTTCTTTTAAAAGACTCAGTTGTCTGAATCACAAAATGCTCAGCTCTTTCTCATGCTGCTTGACCACCGAGGGTCTTCTGAGGCACTGTCTCACACTGTGATTACTCTGTCTCCGTCTCTCCGGTCCCAGCCATGTGGAGCAGCCGCTGTTTGACTTACTTCTGGTCAGAGAGAAGAGTCTTGTAAAGCCCTATTTCAGCCTGTAAACAATCAGCCAAATCACTGTTCACCGCACTTCAACCATAAGCTGCTGTCAGACTTGGTCATACGGCCCTGTCCAGGCCAAGAAGCATAATCTTACCCTGCACCTGGAAGCTGGACAGCTACAGGCATTCAGCGGAGTAACCTCGAAGACCACCACACCCAGCCAACGGATCTAAAACAGCCTGTCATGTGCTCCACTCCACTTAAAGGTGACTTCATCATGATTCCAATGTTGCATGGATTCCATCTGGATTTGGTGATATTCTGTAGTACTTTTGAAATGAAGAACACGTGTATTATTAATGAACGAACTTGTTCACTTATGTCACAAATAAGAGTTAATAAATATCCACTTACTACGTGCAAGGATGGATTGAAAGATGCCGTGAATGTTTAAATTTAAAAAAATTTACTACAGTAAAAGACATTGCCAAGAATGATGAGGTAATTGTATTCAAAGTCAAGTGGAATATTTTGATCTTTTTGAAGACCATCAGTTGCAATTTATCTTTTATTGTAATAAAATTTTAAATTTAAACATTTTTTATCACGTCTCCTTGATCACCATTTCTTTGGTAACTTTTGTCAAGGAAAAACATGATGGTGTGTCCCCCCCATCCACCTTATTCACCAGATCTAGCACCGTGTGACTTCTGGGTCTTCCTCACAATCAAAATGACCACAAAAGGTGAACATCTGCTGTCATTCAGAGAATCTAGGACACAACAGCCAGGACAGTACAACCAAAGAGATTCATGAAAAAAGACTCCCAAACCTTCCAGACCTGCTTCAGAAAGTGGAAAGCACAGTGGAAAGCGTATTCAAAGAAGAGAGAGTATTTTGAGGAGGATTATGGCAATGTGTCCTTCACTGTAATAAATTTTTTAAAATTTATATATTTGTGATCACACCTTGTGTGCTTATCCTGGGAGCTGTGAGAGACACAGTGATAAAGTTGACATGGTCTTGGCTTCAGAAAATCTCAGAATATAGGAAACGGTTTGATCCTACACCTCTAAGCTATCACTGTTAAATATCTCCCTAGCCATTTTCTCAAGTGAAATGAAGGTAGAGGTATCCTTTTGTCACTTGTTCTTGCCAGAGAGTTGTTGGCCTGGAGGAATGGCTGTCCTAATGCTCAAGGCGCCGGGAGACACCCCCTGTGGAACTCCTGCCTTTTGGTTCTTCTCTCTTGGGTTGTTTTGAAGATCCATGAACAAGTTACCCACAGCATGGGCCTGCACCACATAGGAACAACACCAAAGGTGGGGCAAGGACTGAACAGAGAGTGTGTCCTGCTCTGCTCACCTCCTGCAGAGGCCGGGCTCTGGTGTGCTTGGACGCTCTGCTCAACTTACAATCGCTTTTGAAGGGTCACAGAGCAATGGTTTTCAAACTGTGCTGTCTGGTGCGCAGGCACTAGAGGAAGGTGCCCCAGGGACATCCCAGCCAGAATCTCTGGCCTTCTGCTTCAACTTCAATCACCTTCACTATCCATAAATTTATATATTGGAATTCTACAGATGATTCTTATCAGAAAGGTTTCATTTCTTAAAAAAGATGAGATGATCTAACAAGTTCCTATCTCAAAGCATTGCTTGGAGCCCAGGAGAATTAGCCAAGACACAACTGTATCAAACTTCAGACTTTGAGATCTGGAAAGGACTCGAAATCATCCAACTTCTTTGGAGACAGCATCTGTGGTCTGTGCCTCTCTGTGTCATTTGGGAAGTGCGTAGAGCCTCAGACTAGACCCGGCCCCTCCAGACCATCTGTTCTCCAAAGGAAGTATTTGTCCCCAGGCCTTGCAAAGAGTGGATGATCAAAGACAGTTTGTAGATGAACAAAGGAAAGGATTAGAATTACTCCTCAGTATCATGGTTATCAAAAACAAAGCTCAGAGTAGTGAGGTTTTGGCTCAAGGTCACAAAAGCAAAGTTAAGAGAAAACTCTAGGACTTTAAAAACTGTATTACATCATGTTATCTCCCAAACAGCAATAATGATGTCCACACTCAACAGCTCAGTTTCTATCCTCTGCTTCATCTCCAGGCCCATCCTAACCCTAATAATGTGCCAGAGACAGTCTGGTTTCCACTCAAACAGTCTGAGGGCTTTTCTCCCTGCTATTTCTCTCAGCGCTGGCTGTGTAAGGAGCCACCGTCTGTTGCCCTCCACCCCTCCCTCCTGCCCTGTGAGGACCAGCAGCCGTCTGCAGAGGACAAGAAGAAAGGCAAGAGAGCTGTGAAGGTTCCATCGTTCCCATTTCTCCCTCCCCTGTGCCTTTCTCTCCTCTGCCTCACCAGTGGTGTTATTTATGGAATGCCAGAATGTTTCTTTTTTAATTAAAAGGAGGAAAAATTCAGTCATATATAAGAACAAGAGTGATGACTCAACAGGACTGCTCGGTGCCAAATGACTTCCCGTAATCACAGTGGTGACTGCTTCCTGCAGCAGCAGACTCGGGGTGCACAGTAAGACAGCACCCCAGAACGTGTGCCTACTCACCTGGCTCATTCCTCACACAGCCTAGGTGTCTGGCGAGTCCATGGCCATGGACTCCAGCCAGGGGAAGCCACGCTGACCAGATGGCGCATATCTGTGAGCAAAGAGCAGGGAAAAGGTAGCGGGATGCTGCAGTTTTGGTTAAGCCATCTTTTAGATAATCAGTTAGATTTTTCTGGATCATTACGTTAAATAATGTATTTGTCTTAGTTACTTTTTCTCAAAATACCCGACACCCAAAGTTAAAAGGGGAAAGGTTTATTTGGCTCACAGTGTGTAGAGGTTTCAGTCTGCGGTTCATGGCTGGCAGTAGGTAGCAACGCAAGCAAGGGGGATGTCAAGGAACGGAAACAAAGCAAGACCAAAATCCAGCAGGGCAAACACTAAGTCCTGTAGTTCCACGTCTAGCACCAGAGGCAGCCTGTGGCAAGATGTGAACTCCAAAGGGCTTGGGTGGCTCTGCCCATGGCACTGTTTGTGATTGTAGCTCCCATGCTTCTTGCTGGGGCTGGCTCTCCTCCCTCCTTGCCGTTTTCCTCAGATGATCCACGCTCCTGGCTCCTCCACACTTCCGGGGTCTCCACTGCACCTCGGCTTCACACTCACAGCTTCACACTCCGCCCTCTCAGGCACACTGCCCGGCCTCCCGGCCTTCTTCTGAGATCTGGGTGGAAGCCCTCCTGGCCCATAACTCTTGCATTCTGCATCCACCTAAAACCATGTGCATGACGCCAGGGTTTGCTGCCAGCTGGAGCAGTAGCCAGGCTTCCTTCTCTCTCGGCTGTAGGGGTCCAGTGGCTGTGAATCAAATCCGAGGAACAACTTCCCTAGGTCGCCATTCTGGAACACGGTGCTCTGGGGCTGTCTTCTCAAAGCAAAGCCTTTCACTTTTGCAATTTTGAGACTGCAAAGGGTAGAGTCCTGCGGCTTCTTGTGATATATACTCAAGCCATTTTTTTATTCTCCTGTTCCTTCTCAGCAATCAAGATCTCTGCTCTATCTTTTCAGTCTACAGCTTTCTTGGAGCTTCCTTTCTGGCCAAACTCACAATGTTTTAAATCATTCTTCTGGGCTCTTTGCCCTTGATTCTCAACATAGATCTGGCTAAAAGCCCCCAACCGCAGCCATGCTCAGGCCTCGACATTAGACTGCCTTGAAATTTCTTCTGCAAGATTAATTAGTCTCCCATCCTTAATCTTAGTCTCAGGCAAAGTTTCTGGACAGGAGCAAAATGCAGACGCACATTGTGTAGAACACAACAGCCAGTGCAGTCTTTGTTCCCGGCAGAAACCTCCTGAGGCTGGCCTTTCCCAGCAGCATTTCTATCAGCCTTCTGGTCATCCAAGCTCTGACCAGACTCTCCTAGCAAGTACAGCCTAAGGCCTTCCAGCTCTACCTTTTCAGCTGGCATCTCCTAACTTTTCCAAACTCTTCCCACAAGCCAATCCCCAAGGCTTCTGAACCACATGGTCAGCTATAGTCACAGCAAGGACCCCACTTCTCTGGTACCAAATTATGTCTCAGCAGTGAGGTAGAAGTAACTAAGACAATATTGAAACTTATCTATTTGAATTCCTTCCTGTTACAGGCAAGGAAACTGAGATATGAGTCAATCTGGCAAGGATTTATTGACCCTATACTCCATGGAATAGGATTGTTTTCAGTATATGTGGACTAAATGACTTCAAAGTTCCCCTTCTTGGTGACAAGCAGAATTAAAGGTTGAATGTCCTCATGTGGATGCATATCTTCTTTCTGTAAAAATGTAAAGTTTGGGAGCTGAGGATGTAGCTCAGCTGCATAGCACCTGCCTGGCAAGCATGAGATCCTGAGTTTGATCCTTGGTACCAAACAAACATATATAT
>NW_004624807.1:2889031-2922851 GCF_000247695.1 Heterocephalus glaber
GTGTGTGTGTGTGTGTGTGTGTGTGTGTGTATGCATACTACGTGCATGCAGCTAGTAGAGGCACATTGTCATCTAAACTGGAAGCGGTGATCATGGCAGGCAGCACATCAGAGTGGGAAACATCACCTTTGATGCAGGCAGACCCCCTTGTTAGTCTCACCTACTTCTGCCTACTTTGTGATTATCGCTCAGTTTCTTAATCATTTTGAGATTTACTTTTTCATAGAAGTGCTATAAAATATCTAACGTCTGCCTTTAAAGATATACAGAGAGAGTGTCAGCCATGCCTTCGATTTTCCTATGCTCTGACATCTTGGAGCCTGGCTGGCTGCAGTGTACTCCCCTGTGATAACATCCCAGAGCCAGCGCCCACCACACACACAACTGGCTTTTCTGAAGACTCTCAGATTCCAGCCTGTAGTTTCTCTGTGCCTATCACCCCAGGGCCCGGAAGAAGTCAAGCAGGAGCAGCCCTTCTGGGACAGAACTAGCCAAACCTAAGCCTTCCCTCCCTGCCTCTCCCATTCTTCCCAGGAAAAAACTACAGGCTTTTGCTCTTGCCCCCCACACCCATTCCGTCTGCTCCTGACGCATGTCCCAAGGTGGCATGCCTCCTCCTGAGCTCTGAGCACCAGCCATCTGTTCAATGGGATTCTCTCCTGGCCTGTTGGCGCTGCCATGCCTGGACAATAACACCATCTATGGTTTAAGTCTCAGAGAGCTTGGCGAAGCACCTCACATGTAAAGACTCTCAACGAATTCCTTTCTATAACATCATGGATGTAGGGCCGGCTCTATGTCAAGCCCCTGTGTATGCAGATATGAATAACACTTAGCTCCCTCTCCTAAGGAACCTGATTAGCATACTGAAAACAGCAACTATCAGAAGTGGGCATGTGGAGTAGAGAAATCTTCCCATGGCAGGTGGAGGACAGCAAAGGTTTTCAATGATGGAGCAAATAAGGACTCAATTCCAGTCTTCTGGCCACCGGCCCAGGACTGGGCTTTCAGTGGGAGCCACAGCTTCTTAGGAGGAGTGAGATTCTGGATTTTAACCCTGGTCCATCTGCAGGAGAAGAAGCAGAGTGCATCTGGCCGTCCTTGAAACGGTCCCGTTAGCTCTGCCCAAGGCTCTGGGGGCTGGCTTGTGTGATATTTAAGACAAAATATTCATTTCTTCTTGGCCTCTGTTCTACATTCCATATTCATTTATTTTCAATAAACAGTTTCAGATTCCTCATTTTTTTCCCCTAAAGCTTACAAATAAATTTTTCTGTCTTGCCTTTCTTGCTACATTTACATAAAAGCCACAGTGAAAAATTTATAGCAGTAATGGAAATCTTGGGGAAAACAAAATGTTCTGATAACAAATGCTGACTTAACCCTTGCTAAGGAGCAGTGGGTGCCAGGCTTGCAGGCCTTCAGTGTGGACAGCGAGCCAAGAAGGAAGACTCTGGGAGACCTGCAGTGGACTTAGAAAGTGCTGACACTGCCGTCAACTGGGGCCGGGGCGGGGGGGGGGTCCCCGGATTCCTCTGATAAATATTTTTAGTGCACATTCTTTTGTTACTCTGGAGGTAAGCATGCATTTAATTGATAAGTTTTGAAGCTATTGTGTAAATTCTTTGAAAATTATCTATTTGGAAATATTGAAGGGATGGAATATAGCTTAGAGCAAAATATGACTTCATGGTAAATCTGAATAGCAATATTTTAGAAAGATTAAAATTTAACCATTTTGAAATACATTACATGCGAAGTACAAGTCAAAAGTATTCCCCCTTTCATCCAAAGAACACTTAATGATCACCTACCACATGTCTGCCCCTCAGGACACAAAGAATCGAAAACACTCCCTGCCCCCAAGGAGTAATCCCAACCTGCTGCTCATTAATAGAAAATTGATACTAATAAATCAAATAGATTAAGTTAGTGAAAATGGGTTTTTATTTGATAATACAGGATAAACATGAAAATGTTTGAGCACAGGAGAATTAATTTCTTGATGCCGACAAGTAAAGGAAATCTTTAATTTATAGCCTGTTCAGTTCATAAGGGTTTCTAATTTTAGCTGAATCCCCATTCCTTCAGAGAGAGACATGAGTCAAGCCTCTGTGGTCAGTCCAGTCACACACACAGCAAGTACCATGACGAAAGTGCTGCCATGTCCCCATTAGGGTGGCAGACTCGGTTAGGCTTTGCTGGCAACTGTGACGTTGTCAGTATGCAGGCTTGAGAAGGACGTAAGCATCTCTGTCATCTGTTCACTCCAAGCATCCCCTTCTTTGGACAAGTGTGATGGATGGAAAGATTGTGCAAACTCTAAAAGAGATATGGAACAACGGCTTCTGACTGCTCTGCCAAAAAAATCAAGACGTTTAATAAAACAGTCAGTGTTTGGGATTTGGCAGCCCAGTTGCCTTAATCTCCCACCTTTACCTCTTTGCTTTACCCCACCCACCCCCCAAACTTTGGACTCTGTTCTTTCGTGTAGTCTGATAGACAGTCCACCCTCACTGGAGATATGCAGTGGCTCCCACCTACGGTTGTGCAGGTGTACGGGGGCAGGGTTTGGATGCTGTCCTCCCCTCCCACACTAGGGATCCACTACATAGCACTGTCAGGGGCAGGCAGGCAGGGCCATCTCCTAAGCAGTGAGTGCCTGAGGCACCTGGGTCTCCGGGAAATGCGACCAGAGGAGTAAGTGGTCCTAACAGAATGCCTTCTGGGTGGCAGCGAGTGAGTTGGAAGGGAGATGACAGACAGAATGAGCACTGCACTGCGAGGGTCAGAGGACAGGCAGCATTGGGCGGGGCGGGTCACCTGCCTACGGGACCTGCCATGGGCTGTGTGAGTCTGGAGCCAGTGCTGAGTTGCCTGGGTCGAGAGAAGAGAGGCCGAGGGGTGCTGAGTTCTACTTCTCCCCACCCCTGGAGGTCAGATTCTCCTGTGCATGAATGTTGGACAAATATTCAAAATGGCCTTCGTATTTCAGTGTGCCCTTACCTCTGCACTGACCATGTGGGACTTCAGTGTCCTCAGAACACATTGATTTGACCTTCCTGGCAAACAATAACCACAACAGCAATAGCAACTGCTGTTTCTTAGCCTTCTTGGACTCACGCAAGGCAATTTGGAGGGCAGCTTCTGGGTTCCAGATGCCTTCCTTGTAACCCTAGCTCTGTTAGAAGCCAGTTGTGCAAATGATATCAGATTGCCTAATCTCTACGTACTTCACGTTCTCCATCTACAAAGACCAGGTAATAGTGGGCCACCTCATGAGGTTGTAAGCGTCAGTGCACTGGCACATGTGGAGTGTTTCGAATGCTTTGGCATGTAATGACCTTTTTATTTTTTCTGTCATTGCTATTTTATGTATTTGTCGCAGTGCTGAAAAGGAGGTATTGTCCCTACTGCATGGTTAAAGAATTAAGAGTCACGACTGACAGGGTGGGAGTTTGTACCTAGGTGGGTAACCATGGAGCTTCTGTGGCCACCTCTCCTCTCAGGGCAGTGGAGTCCTTGAGCTTAGCTGCTCAGCACGCGTCGCTGGACACACCATCCTCTCCTCTCTCAGCCTCCGCATGTGCCCTGGCATCTGCCCGGAAGCTCCATCTACTTGGTCTTCAGGTCACTCCTGTTTGCCCTTGAAAACTCTCATCAAGGGGGATTTTCTATCGGAAGGCATTTCACGTGAGGTAGTTGTTCTTCCTCCATGCCTCGGTCATGGCTCTGTACCGCAGCGTGTGTGTGTGTCTGTGTGTGTGTGTGTGTGTGTGTGCGCCTGCACCTCAGTGTCCCTATTTTCCCTAGGTAGCTGTGAACTGCTTGAGACAGAGTTAGGGTCTTGTCATACGTTGGCCTCTAGCACAGTACCTTTGGATGCTAAGTACTCTGAGAATGTTTACTGAGTGGTCTTGTCGTTTCCCTGATATCTTGATGATGAATTCTTTAAATTAGACCCTTTTTGATGGACAGGGGTTGGGGGGGGCTCAGTTGGAGACTGCACACTAACCGTATGTTTTAGATATCCAGAGTCCCTTGGCTGTAGTCAGGTGTGATGCTTAGATCTACTTTGGGCCAACCCCAGCTCTGTCTTCCACTGGAAGAGGCCCGAGGATGTGGAGGATGTGCCGAGGTGGGTCTGCCATGTGTTGCTAAGACAGAGTCTCTCAGAAACAAAGCTCACTGGTCTTGCTGCATGCACCGAGGTAGCCATACACTCACTCAGAGTGGTTTTCTAAACCCCAAGATGGGCCTCATTTTACCACTGCTAGCAATAACAGTGTTAAAAAGTACAAACGCACTTTTTCAGGTGTCAGTTCAGCCTGCTGTTAACCCTGGAAGGCAGGTAAGACTATTATCATGCTCTCTCTTTTCTAGAAAAGCATATGATGAGAGCCTGGGTAGCAGACTGGAGTGGACATAGGCTGGAACTGCACCTCTGCCAGTTACCAGCTGCACGTCTTTGAGCAGCTCAGTTAACCTCCGGAGCCTCAGAAATCTTAAGTAAGAGGATATTTTAACCACAACAAATTGAAACTGCCATTTGACTCCATCATTTAAACTTCAGAGATGTTTCAATCTTGCTGGAAAATTGAAATGGAAAAGAAATAATGCTAATGAAAATGGGAAAAATCACAAATGATTAAATTGTGCGACATGGAACACTGATCAAGGAATTAAATTAGTTTAATGGAGTTCATTGGAAAAATACTTTCTCCACAAAAATTGATTTGAGCAAAGTTTGCCTAAAATATTTGTATTTGAAATGCAGCTTGGAGTCAAAATGTAGCTGAAATGGCGAACACAGAGAGTCTGTGACGATCATATCCGTGAGTAGGATAACTCTTGCGGAACAATATTCCAAGTCCTTACCAAAAAGCAAGTCCTCCTGCCTGCCCAGCTTTATTCTGCCTGTGGAACTGGCAAGTGTTTTGCCATCCTTGAAGAGGCTCTAAACCCAAGCCGTGTGCTTTGCCAGTCAATGTACTTCCTTCTGGCTCAAACTGGCATGCTGGGGGTGACACAGATTAGAGCCTAATGACAGAGTCACTCCCGAGAGCCCTTTCCAGGACTGTTTACTTGGCAGATTTCAGGGCTGGGATTACGGGAGCAATTTCTGGGGGCCTGCGGGGCACGCCCACAGCCCGGGCCTCGGGAGGAAGACCATGATGCTGCAGGAGAGCCGCTCCCCGGACTGTCGCTGGCAGTGGTCCAGAGCTGCTGTTTGTTGTTTACAGATCGCCGATCTCATTGCTATTGACAGACTTCACACGCCTCATGGATGTGGTATGTTCGGTTTCCCGGGCGGAAATTGATCTCCACTGAATAACCAGGAAGTTAGATTTGCATTACTGGCAAAACAGCCACCTTTTTCTTCAGATAAGAAAAAAGAAACAAAGGAGATAATGAACAAGACACGTCCATGTGCAAAGAGAGAGATGAGGTTGAATGAGAAGAGAGAAAAAACTCAAATATAGATTAAAATAAAGGAAAAATATTGAAATTAGCTTAAGACTTTTATTCTCCTCAGAGGGAAAAATAAGACTGTTTTTTTAAAAGGTGGCTTGAGTGAGAGGTAAAGAGGCACATGGCAGAATTGAAAAATAGTCTAGTGATCTTTCTTTATTTTGAAATATTTATTTGTGTAAGTAAAACCTAAAGAAGAGAATGGGGAAGACTCATGACTCAAAGATCCCCGTAATCAACACAAGAACCAGAAGGCAGGCACTGAGTGGGGTTTTGACCATGAGGAGGTCACTCTGCAGCCCCTCCTGGGGGTCAGGAAAGAGGGGCCAGCACCACAGTGGGCATTGGAGACCAGGATGAAGGGGGATCATGCTACAAGATCAAGCAGACAGCAGGAAGAAAGGACTTGGAAAGGTACAGGTGGTCCTGCTGATTTGATGTGGGACAAGCTTGCTGATCTAGATTTCATTTGTGAAACTTCTTGTTTTTGAGACAGGGTCTTGCTATGTAGCCCAGGTTGGCCTTGAACGGCAGTCCTCCTGCCTCAGCCTCCCAAGTGCTGGGATTATAGGCATGCACCACTATGCTCAGATTGGTCCTATTAAATATTTATTTATTTATTTATTTATTTATGTATTTATCTATTTATTTTGCTTGCAAGGCAGGTGCCTCAACCACTGAGCTAAATCCCTGGCCTGCCTATGAAACTTTCAAAAACAAACAACAGAATATTTTTAAGCAGTTACGTCTTGCAAAGCTTCTAACAAGATGTTTAAAGATATCATAAATATTTTCTATGCATGACATAGTTCCTTAAAAAAAATGACTCAACATAAGACCCTTATCTCATGCCATGAATATCCCATTTATCATAGAAGTCTCCCTTTCAGTTAGGCTATAAACATCGGTGGGGATAATACTGTACATTTCAACGGCCTGGTAGATAACATCTTTGTTATTGTTATTATTACATGTGGCATTGGGATTGCTTCATGCAGGAGAGGCAAGTGTTCTACTCCTGAGATGCACTTCCAAATCTAAAATTAAAACTTACGTATGAATGCAGATCCATTGGACTGTTCTTTCTCCTGTGGTTGTCCTATTATTCTACAAACCGAATAAATATCTACTAGCAGTGGTCAGGGTCACATTTATTGGGAGGAAGTACTGGATATTTCCGGTCATGTTTAATGCTCAGAGAAAGCATTCCTTATCTGAGCTCCATTTCATAAAGGTTTTTCCACATGTCAACATGCCCAGATTAAAGGGGAAATCACAGAAACACAGCGTTCAAACTGTGTTCAGTGTCTGTGTGAGTCGGCAGCAAGAAAATGCACACTCTGTCTGCTTTGAGGCTTTTGTTCTGTTTTGTTTGCATGGCTTGTATTGTATCTGCTCCTGAATGTGAAATAGGACCATAAGCTTTGTTGAGGTTGTGCACAGCTGCCCTTCCTTCCCCCTCCCCAGAGCACAGCTGCCTTGATGACAGTTAGAATCTGACCTAAAGGCAGCCAATATCCAAGACAATCAAAGAATGGTGATATTTTTTCCCATAGAAAAAGGTGCTGGGCTGATCAGGTTCATTCTCTCCAGGTCTGAACTGGCAAATACTAGGGGACCTAATAGAGTTGGGGGTAAATGGGTCAGGCAGAGCCTAAACTAGGAAGAAATGCAAACAATAGGTATGGAGAAACTGTTAAATAGGGAAAGATATAAAGAGTTGCAAAAGAAAAAAAGAATAAGCAAGCCAATAAGAAGAGAATGGAGCACATGCAGAGAAGACAAAGACATCATGAGAGTTGCCCATGTGGGCCTCGACGGGGAGAAGAGCAGCTGATTCTCAGAACTGCGTCAGAACAGGGCTGGTTTCAGTGCCAGCCCACACAGGAAGAAACACCTACCAGGTCTCTGTTTATTATCGTAGTGTGCTTTCAATCAATAAATTTCTGCTCACCCCCGACAGGTAATCCCGAATAAAACAGAAGTGATAAGGACAGGAGTCATCAGCTGTCACCTCCTGCAGAACAGGTAAGCATGCTGTGTGAGAGGGAGATAGATTTCCAGGGCGGTGGATGCTGAGTTTTGACTCGGTGAATCAGGATTAGTCCATCATTTTATCAGTTATCATCCAGGCAGGAAAGCAGAAACCGTTCTAGGTGAATCGAGCAGGGGAAATTTAATTCAGACGCTTGGTTCCAACAGTATTGGAAGGACTGAGGAAGCACGGGGGTGAGGAGATCCCCCATTGCCACAGGGAGTGATTATAGGGTGTGGATGCTTCTGCTGAAGCCACTGACAAACCTGGAGAAAGGTGTGGCTTCTGCCTCCCTCCTGCTTTTCCTGCAGTTCTCACACTGGCAAAGCCCAGCTGTGAGGTGGGAAAGAAGCCTGGGAAATGGAGCTTACAGGCTACTCCCTCCTACAATGTTTTAAAGGAACTCAAAGAGGGCAAAGAGAGAGCTGAGAAGCAAAGGGAAACAATGAACTCAAGGGATACATTGAAGTATTTGTCCTAAGTTTTCAGGTAGTGGTCATTTTGTCTCGCTTTTCCTTACAATAGTCCACTACCCAACACCAGCTGCATGTCTCCCACTTGAAATCTTTAATCAGGTGTCTAGTCACCCCTTGCTCTGGGTTGGATGTATGTTCCCTTCAAAATTCATACCTAGAAACTTCACCCCCATTGTGACAGCATTAAAAGGTGGGATCTTTTGTAAGGTGACCAAGCCAGAGGGCTCTGGTCTCATGAATGGAGCGAATGTCCTTATTGAGAGGGCTCTGGAGAGCTGCCAGCCATTCACTTCCCTGTGAGGACACAGCACTCCTCCTTCCAGAGGGTGAGCAGCAAGGCACCACCCTAGATGTGATGGGAGCCCTCCCAGACACCAAAGCTGCTGGTACCTTGACCTTCGATTTTCTTGTCCTCGAAACTGTGAGACATAAATGTAGAATATTTGTCCAGGATATTTTGTTACAGCAGTCTGAACGGACTCGGCCATCTGATGGGATTCTGCCCCAAATCCCATCTCCAGCACTCTGAGGAGTCTAAGCCTGGCTTTTGGATCAGTTTTATTTTATACAGGATTCTAGATCAGTATATAACCCACTCTGGTTAATGATACTACATAGAAGAGTTGCTGGATGACTGTTTTCATCATTCTTTGAGAGAGTAATGAGAACCAGTTTTTCTCCTCCTATCAGACACAGTAAAGCACACACCCACACATACACATAGAGCTGTGATTGCTTTTGGCAGCTATCTTACAACCAGGAAAAGGATCAGAATTAAAGTCCACAGCGTACACGGCCAGACAGGGACCTGGAAAGAATGGCAGTCCTTCATGAAGCCCCTGAGTCACAGATTAGCCAAGCCTAAAATCCCACCCCACTCCTACATTTTTTATGACATGAGACAATATGTTTTCTTATTTTTAAAGTAACTCCAGCTGGATTTTTTCCTTACTTACAATTGAAGTCATCATAACAGATATGAATACATTCACGGCTATCTCTGTAGCAATGCCTCTTAGTGTTCTCCATAGACCTGCCTACCAGGAAGTGGAATTGTATTTGAGACATCATTGAGTGTACATGACACCAGGCACAGTCACGCCATCATGACTCCTGCTCATGAATGCCATGGTTTTAAAAACCTAAACATTATTATAACAAAATTGGAGAGGATTCAAAATCATGCTCCTCTGAGAACATGTTGGGTTGAGAGCTGAAGATATTTTCTGGAGGCTTTGCTTGCGTCTTCTTTGAAATATAGGAGAAAGATTCTTCCACGTGGTTCTAGAGGACATAGCTCGGATGAAACTGGCCAAACTCATATGAAGAACAGTTTCAGTACATTAAAAATTACAGCTTAAGGCTGTTTGAGAAGTGGGTGGGACTTCTTATAAAGTAGGAAGTGAATTCCTTGTCATGGGAAAGACAAGGAGAGAGGCTTGATTGGCCCCTCTAGGGGATTCGACCACAGAGTCATGGTGTGGAAAGAGGGTGAAGGAGATGCGCCAGGCCGTTCTCAGTTACTTTGTGACTCCACTCTGTTGCACTTAGCACAGAAGTGGTGGAAGGAGGAAGCACCTAACCAGTCTCCCTGAAGATGAATCCTCCTGGCCTTTGTGATCTCAAGTTTAGAGCTTCTAATCTATTGTGTATTTCAGGAACCATTACTGGCCTTGGAGAGAAGTTTGAACTCACTGAGCAACGGTGAGATCTTCAGATTTCTCACGGGCTTCCCTTAAATTCAATATCCTCAGCTCTCCTAGGAGTGGATACAAGTGGGCACAAACCGCACTGAAAACATTAGAGTGCATGTAAAGCCCAGGTGGCCTGGTGTCCACATGGGCCTTCCAGGGGGCACGCCTGGAAGTCAGCACAGGAGCAACAATTAAAATATCACAGGATGAGCCCAAGACCCAGCAGGTAGGGCTTCTTTTTCTTATGACCTTTCCCAGAGGGCAACAGCAAGTACAATAGGCTGGCCTCATAAATCATATCGGAGGCAAATATCCCCGGGGCGGACTTTGACACTGTTTGCATATTCAAATGTCACCCTGATCATAAGAGGAAAGACAAAACACTTTTTTTCTCTCAAAAATGTCAGCATGGCTGGATTAGAAAAGATAATGTGGAAGTACTTCTAGACAATAATTACCTCTGGCACCTCTCTGCAGTGTACTTAATGAATGGGAAGGGGAATTTTTTTAATTTTAAAAATTATGATTATTACAATAATTAATCAGCTGCTCAGTGACAGCTTCCTTGAGGGAGAAAAAGTGCCTCAAAGGCCATCTTGCTTCTGTGAGGCACCTTGTTGATTTCCCATCACTTATGCCAAACATATTATTATTAGCAACAAAAATGCTTGTGGAAGTAGAATTAGCCTCAATTTTCCTAAATAGTCAGGAAACTCTCCCATCTCACAAGGGAGAGAAAAAAGTCCTAATCCCAAATGCTAGTTGCAAAAAAAATGTTTCAAACTTGCTCAGCCGTGGTTGCTAAACCAATCTCTGACTCTTAATTACATGCAAAAGGTTTCCCGTTCTAATTATGGACCTTGGGGAAATAGCCCATCTCCCCAAACCAATAATGCCTCATGTTAACTTCAGCTCTTTCGTGCTTAATATCCTACTGCCGGATTCGGCCTCCCTGGATGTCTGTGATTTGACTTCCTCCACTTCAGTTTTCAGTGTTGCTCAGAGCAGTGGCGAGGACACCTCGCTTTCTCTGCTGTGAGTTCAGAACCCTCTAAGCTAAGACGTCCGCGTCAGAGGCAAACTCTCCATCCCACTGCACTCTCACCATCTCTTCGAGGCTCTCAGAGCTCAGGAGCTGCAGGACGGGGCCTTGATGTGAGGAAGTGAGGCACAGCGTGTGGGGGCTCCCTGTCCCCCCACAGGGAGGTGGCAGGGGCCTCTGGAGGCAACTAGCTGGGAGCTGTCCCAGGGCTGGGCTTGGTTTGCTCTGAGCATCCCAGGCCAAGAGTGTGGGTAGCAGGCTGGGAGCTCAGAAGCAGAGACCATTAACACTGAACTTGAGGGCAGTGCCAGAGAACTATTCTCCAGGCTCTCTCTAAGTGCATTCGTTCCAGTCTCCAGGTTGACTTCCCAGGTGGAGGAAAGGGGGCTGAGCCTGCTAGAAGTTCACCACTCTGGCCCTGGCCCTTCTTTACTTCTTCCGTCCATGACATTTTCACTCCGAGATCTCAGTTTCTTTCTCAGTGAAACTGGGGTTCTGTTACTCACTACTCAGCGATATGACTAAGGGGGAAACATGAAAGGCAAGACTAGCAGACACATGTGAATGGTTCTCTTGAAGAGTACAAAGTAGAAAGGAATTATTTTCTGTTGGCTTTATGAATATTCCATAAAGTAGGAAGGCCACTTCTAGAAGTGTCAAGACCACTTTGGGATAAACGGGGTCCTAAATACTTGAGCAGAATGTATGGGGAAACATTACAATAATGAAGAAATCTTGTGGCGCGTATATACATGCATGTACTTTCTAAGGAGAAAGTCAGAGGTTCTAATATTTTTGCCCTTTACTGTAGCCAATGATTGCTATTTGGGCATAGTAGATGCTCAGCTCAGCACGATGTAGTGAGACGAACAGATGACCCCTTTCTGCTTGCTCCTCTGTTGTCATTGCCCATCCAAATCTTCCCTGTTGCTCCAGGCTTCATTCAGGCCCTTCACGACTAGCCCTCCCTGGGTTCCCCTCCTCTAAATTAATGACTACCACACCCAGAGCCAGCACTTCGCAACCAGGGACAGGCCCTCACTTATAGACCCTGTTCTGTTGGAATCTACTTCTCTCACGTGTTTGCTTTAGATTTTTATGAACTTGTGGTTCCGTGGGGAAAGGGCTGTTGCTGTGATTCTGATAGGACCCTGAGCACCTGGCAGGGTTTATTTTGAGGCAGGGAGTCCGTTCAGCTGGAATTCAGCCATTGCTGCCAACGCTGCAGTATAGTCGTCCGTGACACAAGTGCTTCTACACATATATGGAGTCTACCAGCTCTATCCTGGGTTAAACATTTGCTTTGAAGATTCTTAGGTAGGTAGTAGCTGACAGTAGACTGCTAAGAGATTTCTGTTCTTCCAGGAGACAGAATGCCTTTGAGTTAGAAGTAAAATAACATGCAAAGCACAGCTAAGAAAGCTATCTGAGTAGAAATCAAGGTTAGTTAGCAAATGAGAAATGGTTTGGTAGAAGTGAGTAACCTGATAAAACCTTCTCCTTAGGGACTGGATAGTTCCAGCTTATTTCCATTTGGGTAGGAAAAGGGCTCCAAGGAATAAACATGAGGAACTTCTGCCTTGGCCAGGTGGAAGTGGTTAGTGAATATGGCGTTTGGATTGGTGCAAGGGGCATAAATTAGGTCAATATACATTTATATATATTGTGTATATAATGTATAAACTATAATGATATATATAATGAGTGACTGAAATTCCTATTTCCTTTTGTTCCAGAGTAACAAAAGGAAAGATTAGTAAATTTGACTACATAACATTTTTAAATGTTTTTATCACAAAAATATGATAAAGTGGCAGCTGAGACAGAAATACTGAAAACACTCATTAGCCAGAGAAAGACAACGGTTGTCCCTAATAAAATAAAAACTTCTAAAATTGAAAAGCACCAAAAACTTGGTAGAGAAATGCAAAAAAGACACGAACAGACAATTCACAAACAAAAGTGCTCAAATAATGAAAATAACGTTCAAGCTTGCTTCCAAGAAGAGATACATCAATTAAAACAACTCTGAGATGCTATTTATCACCGAGCAGATTGGGAAATACTTAAAAATACGGCAACATGTTCTGCTACTGAGGTTGTAAGAAAATAGGCCCTCTCATTTCCTGCGAGAGAAATTTTATCAACATCTAACAGAACAGCACAGGCCCAGGCCTTGTGGCCTGAAGCCTGACATCCTGCAGTCTACTCGGAAGCTACCCCTCCGATAATACAAAAATGCTGTACACATACAGTGTACAAGGAAATTCATTGCAGCATTGTTTGTAATTGCAAAATAATGAAAACAATACAAGTGCCTGGTTATAGGAGAATGGTTATATAAACTATACTATGTTTACACAGTGGAGTGTGACACAAATGTTTTTCTAAAGAGGAGAAGCATCTCTTTGAGCTGATATAGAGTGAATTCTGGGACATTCTGTTAAATGAAAGAAAAGAGTACAAAGAACATCTATCGAGCTAAAGGCTATCAAAGTGCTAAAGAACATCTATAGTATGCTAGCCTTCATGTAAGAAAGAGGGCTTAGGAAAGTGAACACACGTTTGCTTATGTGTGCAAAAGAAATGAATAAACCATAAATCAAGAAAACTGATTCTCTCTCTACTAGTGGGCCAGTGTAACTTTCTATAAGTCTAGCTCAAAATAAAATGTGTAAAAAGTAACTATCTGCAAAACCTGTTGCATTTTGTTCTCTGGACTCACGATTCACGTGACAGATGAAAGTCTGCCTCCCCTGCTCTGCATAGCTGTGTGCTTGGCGTTGTGATAGAACACACCTGCTTTTCCTCCTCGTCTCTGGTCTTCCCTGCCTTGCCTCACTTGCAGCTTGTAGAACTTGTGTTCGACTCAATCCAGATCCTCGGAGTTAGAATTCCTTAAGCTTTCATTTTTCTTGGCTCTGGTCTTACCCTTTTCCTCTACATGTCTCTTAAGAGATCTTGCCCCTACTCAAATGTTCAATTACCGTAAAATCTAGAAGATTCAAAATTTTATATTTCCTGTTGCTTATTCAAGCTCCATACTTCTATATATTTGAGACTTGCATCTCCTTCTTGTTTTCCCATTTTTCTTCTTTTTTATTTTAGTCTGCATCTCTTACTGGGCCCTCAAATTTAGTAGGTCAAAAACCAAATTTATGCTCTAGGAAATATGGTGAATTCCACTTTGTCTACAGATTATTTGAGACACCTTAAAAGTGGAACTTCCTTCCGCCTATGTGAGTGACTCAGCGATTCTCTTTGTTAAAAGCAGACATGATGATGAATTCAGTGACTAGAGAGGAAAGGCACTTCAGCACCCTACTTCTGAGTCAGCCCCTTGGGTAGACTAGAAGCTGTCCCGTTACGGAGCTGCCTGTGAGGGGAGGAGTGAGGCTTGGGCCAGGGAGAAGTTTGGGGTTAGATGCAGTAGTCTCTATCAGTCCTGCAGCCGGACAAAGCTGTGACCAACATCCTCACAGTGCTCCCAGATCTTAGATCCCAGATCTCAGACTCTTCTGGGATCCTGATCCTCAGAAACAGGTCACAAACGTTTGTTGTTTTTAGCCATTCAGTGTGTGATAATGTGTGGAGGGGTAACACAGCTCGTATCTCACCCGCCCCTGAGGAAGCAGCCAGCACATATGGATTCCAGTCCTTTCTGCTGGTGCCCTCCTTCTCCTTCCCCCTCCCCTTCCTCCTTTCTGCTCTTCCCTCTCCCCCTCCCTCTCCTTCTTCTCCTTCCGGCCCTGGCCCTGGGTACTGAACCCAAAGCTTTTTGCACTGAGTTATATCCCCAGCCATCCCCCAACTGAAAAAAATGTTTTCAATTCTGAGACAGGGTCTTGCTAAGTTGCCCAGGCTGGTCTGGACCCTGTCACCCTCCTGATCCTCCACAGTGTTGGGAACACAAGCGTGTGTCACTATGCCCCAGTTCTAGTACCTCTTTAGCCAGCAAAAGAGGCGTCATTATTGACAATTAACTCTTCTATTCATTCCTCCTTTGGAAATCCATTATTACGACTTATTGACTTAAGCTTCTGATTGTCTCTCAAACTGTCCCCATGTCTCTCTGCTTCATTGTCTTTCTTGCCTGAATAGCCCCATGACAGCCTCCTGATTCTGGAATCCCTCTGATATATTCTTTGCATGGCTGTCAGGCTGATCTTTTGAAAAACACTCTCTACTCACCAGTTCTCTACTAGGCGCCCTGACACAGATCCCCAGACACCAAGAACACTCTCAAAGTGAAGCGACAAAGAACATGCACAGGCAGGAAGTGTCTCCCTTGAGCTATCCATTGCCTCTGCCTGGGACGATCAAAGGCCACTATTTTGGAATGAGCGAGTGGCCTTTGGTCAGCTTGATTATCATCGTTGGTTTGGAGGTTTTAAAATCATTATTACTCAGCCACCTCATCCTTGACAAAGCAGCCAAACACCCTCACTGGAGGAAAGATAGCTTCTTTAATAAATGGTGTGGAATAATTGGGTTTTAACTTGCCAAAGATTAAAACTAGACCTATATCTCTCACCATGCACTAAACTAAAATCAAAATGGATTAAAGATCTAAATATTAAAACAGAAACACTGAACTGGCTGGAACAGAGGTTAGGTAGAACTCTTGAAGACATTGGCATAGGAAAAGATTTCATGAACAAAACCTCAGTCACACATGAACTAGCACAAAGAATCAACAAGTGGGATCTCTTCTTATTAAAAAGCTTCTGCACAGCAAGAGAAACCACCTGCAGTGTGAAGAGACAACCCACAATGTGGGAAAAATTCTTCACCTGCTTTTCCTCAGACAAAGGTCTACTATCTCAAAGCTATAAAGAACTTAAAAAGATCAGACCTCCCAAATTTAAAGAGCCACTCTGACAATGGGCATCTGAAATGAACAGACATTTCTCAGATAAAGAAGTAGAAACAGCAAATAAACATGAAAAAATAAATGTTCAATATCACTGGTCATTCGAGAGATGCAAATGAAAACAATGCTGAGATTCCACCTCACCCCAGAAAGAATGGCTGCTATCAAGAAATCAACCAATAACAAATGCTGGAGGGGCTGTGGGGAAAGAGGAACCCTTCTCCACTGCTGCTGGGAGTGCAGACTGGTGCAAGCACTGTGGAAATCAGTATGGAGATACCTCAAACAACTAGGACTAGAGGTCCCATTTGACTCAGCTATTCCCCTGCTGGGGATCTTCCCAAAAGAATTAAAAGAATCATAGCACAATGATATATGTGCACCCATGTTCATAGTGGCATAGTTTGTAGTAGCTCAATCTTGGAAACAGTCTAATTGCCCATCAACTAGTGATTGGATAAAGAAAATGTGGGTTTTTTTTTTTATAAAATGGAGTACTACTCACCCATAAAGAATGAGAAACTAGAGACATTTATAGCTAAATGGATGCATATTGAGGCGATACTCTAAAGTGAAATAAATAGGACACACTTGTAAATACCAAATAGTTTCTCTAGTGTGAGAAACTGAAAGTGTAAATAAGGACTAAAAGGTATAATAGATAATGTGAAATAGGAAGAAAAGGGGCAAAGGGGAAGGGAAAGTGGGAGGGGTAGGGGAAAGGAAAGATGGGAATGGAATTAATATGAGAAAATGGAAACTTGAAAACAAAGTTGTTGCAAACAGGGAGGGATGGAGGGGTTGAAGGGAGGGCAGGGGAAGGGGGAAAAATAAGAACCAAGATGCATCATGTAAAGGTACAAATTCCCAGTAATGAATGTCACCATATTGTATACCTAAAGTGTACCAATAAATTTAATGAATTAAAAAATTTTAAAAAATGAAAACACTATTTTCCTCTCATGTTACTTTTAAATGTAGTACATTACTTATGTCTAAGAATTTAGAAAATGCATACATTTTTAAAAGAGCAAGAAAAACCATTTCTAATTCTACCATCCTGAAATTTGGGCTTATTTCCTTCAAACTTTCCCCTATGCTTTTAAAACATTATTAAGATCATCCTGTATATTAATGTAACTTTTTATTTCCACTTTTTTTTTGCTTAAGGTTATAAGATTTTTCCATATCATTAAAAACTCTATGTAAATAGCATTTTAATAGCTGCTTAACATTCTATGGTATTAGAACTTTCATTTTGAAATTTGTCTCCGTGCCCAATATCAAAATGAACAATTCTTCTGAAGAGAGGCTACCCGTCCATCTCCATGGCTCAATGACCCCAGAGGCTGCTGTTTAACACGCAGCAAGATTGTATTTCTCTCGGCCATGCCCTCAGTCCGAAGGGCAGCAGCCACTCTGCCAGGGACTCCAACACTTGCTAACCACATTTAATCCTCGAGGCTGGAGAGAAAGCTCACTCGGTCTGCTAGTGGCTCAGCCGATACAGGCTCTAGGGTGTCTCGGGGCCAGACGCCCCAGAGAGGGCAGAGGGGAAGGCGGGAGGCCCCAGAAGGCTGCGCTAATATGTGCAAACCCTCAGCCCTTAAAACACCGGACCTGGCTGCCTACTCCTGCGTCTCATGGGCAGTGATTTGTAGTCCATGATGAGCGGCTCTCGTTAACTCTCCCCTTCATCACCGAGAGGGACTCACCCACGCGCGCCACTCCGACCAAGCGCGGCTACTCCGGGCCACTTAAACTCTGGGTTTCTTTGCCGGGAATTCATTTCACAAAACCCATTAGGCTGGCAGAAGCTCCAGAGCGCCAGAGAGGGAGGCACCCCGCCCCCTGGCCTTAGACTAACGGAAAACGAGTCTGACAGTGCCTTTAACTGAAGCCGCATCTTCAGGAAAACCAGTGTGGGCCTGAGAAGGAATGAAATTTAACTGGAGATGTGCTAGACCTGAGGCTTTGGGACAGGCCCCTGGGAAGCAGGCCAAGGGTGGCAGGAAGTCTGGCAGCTCCCTAGCCATCTCCGCCACTACAGGCCACCCCCTCCTCACCTGTGCTCCCGCCTGCTGCTCCCCAGAGCTCTGTCTGAGTCTCCTAGAGCTTCAAGCAGGGCCTTGTCTGCAATTTGGCTGGGGATCTGCATATGTGACCCAAGACAGCCTTGTTCCAGAATTAGAGCCGAGCTGAAGGGCCCTGGAGTCTGTATCCTGTGTGTGAATGACTCATACACACTGATTAGGACTTACTGTACACCAGGGACTTACTAATTCATTTAAGGCAGGAACTCGCTGTGGTAAGAACAACTTTTGCTAACTGGAATGAGCATTCCTGACAACAGGGACTGTGCTTTGTTTCCTACTGCATCCCTGTATCCTAAAACCTATATGGTACAGAGTAGGGGTTTAATTAATATTTGGTGAATGGACAAATACTGATTTTACATATGAGAATTCAGAGGCACAGAGCTAGTAAGTGCCAAAGAGAAATGACTATCATTTGGAACCTCATGCCCTTAAACATCACTCAGCAGTGTGTCCTGAGGCCCTGCAGAGGTTTGGTTCCAAGGAGTTTGCCGAGTGGCACTGTGCCTGCCTTGCAAGCACAAGGTCCTTAGTTCAGGTCCTGTACCAAAAAAAGAGAAGTTTGGTTTTGCTTCCTCCTCTGCAGAAGGATAAATATAACAATGCCCCCAAATATTTCTTGAGTTCCGGTGTAACGTAGACACCAGGTGTCAGTCACCACTGACACAGGTTGGGCATGGTGCAGGTGTAGCAGGGTGAGGTAACAGCCTGCCTGCGACGATTATTGATGTGGTCATGGCCCGGATACAGAAGAAATGCTTATTTTTCTTTACCCTGAGCCCCACTGGATATTCTGCGTCCCCTGTCTTGTGACAGACTTTGTCAACCTGGAGAGACCTTTACCCACACGCAGGTTGAAGAAAATGACCGTGTCTCCCAGCACAAGGACAGACGCCTTTCCTAGCCTCGCGCCTCTCTTCCCTTGCCCTCTCAGGCTCAATTTAATTTCATTGCTTTCTGATGTGCAGATCGATGAACATCTGGGCTCTTCTCCGAGCCTGCTGGCGTCCTGTGGCCTGGGTGGGCTGTGTGGGAACAGAGCCCGAAGCCACCTCAAGGAAGGCGTTATTTACATATTTATTAGAAATTCTGTCCTGCCGGCAAGAGACGCTCGCTTCTGACTTTAATTCCGATAAGTAAACAACCCCCATTGGCAAGGAAGAGGCTGGAAAACAAACCGGAGTAGTTTGCACAAGATAATACAGTAAAGCAGAAAAATATCTGTAATGCAAAACCATTTGCAGTGCAAAGCGAAAAAGGAAGAGAGAGAGAAAATCCGTCTCCAAAGATGAGCTTAGGTTAAATACTCCAGAAGAAATAATTACAAAGTAATTCAATTATGTTTGGTATCAGTTTCCTCGCAGGCCAGTGGAATGACAATTAATCCCAGGGCGCCTGTTTTTTCCGTACTTTGTGGTGTGTTCAGGATTACCATGCTCAGCAGTCCTGCGGCTGATTGTGTCTCTCTGCTCTTCCTCATCCTTTCTGGCCTGATAACGCCCCACACCAGGGAGCCGTTCTGCAAGTTCAACCTTCGCTGACCCTTGTCTGACACTGTCCAGCATCCTCTTGTTTTGCTTAGGTGGCCTCCTGCTTCTGCTTAATTATACTGCATTGTGAGCACGGCAACAGTGGGAGCGTCCAGCATCCTGTGGCTTTCTCCTAGCCTCCAAAATTGAGCCAACATCACCATCCCAGTGATAACACAATGAATTAAATCCTCTCAGCATCGCATGTCTAGATATCCTCGGAAAAAATTACATTTTGGGAACATTAAAATGGACTGACTTTAATCCACAATAGCAAAGGAAGGAAGAGATAGGGCTTAAATCCCACCTGAGTTCTGACCTGAACGTATTCTGCAGATAAAATCACACTGAATCCTTTGCATTTCTATAGCTTCTTTCAGTCAGGGATTGGAAGGTACTTTATACACCACAAGAAGTGCCACAATCTTTTAAAATGCTGCTTCCCAGCTCTAGGAAGAATTCATGCGTTAAAGCTGGAAACTTATGGATGGAAAAAGACCGATCCAGGCAAGCTTTCCAGATAGCCACGGTGGGAAGATGAGAGGCCCTGCCTGCCTTTTGGCTGCACTGCTCAACCTGTGGACAGAGAAAACCATCGCACTTCTGTGCTGCTGAGGCACTTCTAAAACATCAAAATTAAAAAAAAAATCATGAGGTGATGGTTGTGTTAGTTGTTCCTCAACAACCAGAGGGCACATGGACCAAAGGACTCAGAATGAAAGTTAATGTGTTGTCAAATAAGCATCTATCCCCTCCTCAGGGATCCTGATGTCCATGAAGGAGGTATGTTCTCAATCACACGATGTTGCCAAAACTCGATCCCCAGATATGAGGAAATTCAAAAGGCATGCATTATAAACTAGAAAAGTGGGTTTATAAAATAAAGAAAAAAGAAGCCCCAGGGAGCGAACCCAGTCTTCGTCCATTGCTCACAGCTGCAGCTCCTTCAGGGCTGATGTGGGGCGGGTGTAGCACTAACCCTAACATGCGCTGATGCAGTGCTCCAGACGTGAGTGGTGATCTCATTCTCCACACAGGCACAGCGCTTGGGTAACTTTTCCAAGGCTGCACAGCCAGTAAGGGGAGACGTGGGACCCTGCACTGAGGCATGGTGCCAATGAGAATGTCAGTACTGACCTGGGCCCACAGCGAGTGTTCTGTGCTGTGACAGGATACACACTGTACGGCTGGGGCCTGGGGTGGGGAGAATAGGGGCTGGGCTGGGGGGGCCAGGAAGACAGTTGGAAATCTTCCTTAATCTTGGGAATGGAGTGGCTCCACTCCTTGGAAGGAATTTGCAGAATTTCAAGCCCCTTCATTTCCAACAGAAGACAGGAAGGCCCTGTAGTGCTCAGGAGTGGGCACCCAGTGGCACTGCCCATCAGTGTGCCCGGCCTGACACTTCGCCAGTCTGCCAGCTCGATTCCCGTGTGCCTCCTTGCCACCTGTGAAACGTGCCTAATAGTTACTGCCTCAAAGTGTCCTGTGAAGGGCGGAGTCAGTGCATATTAGCTACTTGGAACAGTCTTTAGGCTCAGTATCTGAGTTTTAATAGGATTCATGTGTATAAGGTCCTCCAGGTGAAGTTTACCCACTTGCTGGTACATCTTCTCTTGTTTTCCCTGGAAATGGAGAAGTGAAAGTCTTGAAGTAATGCTGAGACAGGACAGGTGAAGCTGTTAGGGTTCCTTCCTTCCTGCTTATTAAGGTTTAGTCAGATTTACCTGCAGTCCATGCCCTGTGGCCTTAAACTCCTTCCAGAGGGTTTGCTTACATGTTACACCTGAATGAGAACACAGCCTTTGGGGGTATAGACAAGGATGTGTTCACTAAGAGGCCACCTCATGACTGAAGGGTGCCCAGCCATGCACAAGGACACCGTGCACTTCCTCCTCTCATGGAGTTTGCTGTCTCATAGTTTGCTGACTAATAAATGATCACACAAGTGAGCACAAAACTATAGGTGCAGTGGGCATAACAAAAGAGGACTGCACTAGGCAGGGAGTTGTCACAGGCTGGCAAGAAGAGCAGTCTGTGAGAATGGTGGAGTGTCCTGTGGCCGGGGGAGGTCAGGGCAGAAAGAAAGGGACTGAGGAGTAGGGAAGTTTGGGAAGGACGTGGCTCTGTGGGCATGGGCAGCAGCAGGCCAGGAAGAGTACAGTACCCGCCTGAGAGCAATGGCAGCCCTGGAGAGGGCTCACTTTAAGCAAAGGTGACATAGAATGTCCTTACGGCCTGTATGATGCAGTCTGCATCACAGCAGTAGTCAACCATTTAAATATTGATTGATTAATATCTTCCATTTTTAATGCTTATTCTCAGAATCCTTTGTTTATCCTTTCAGTGTCCGCGAGCGATTACAAGCACCTGCTCTGGCTGTGGGCGCTTTGCTAGACTGACAGCACGTGACGACAACTGGGCACAGAAGGCCCAGCAGGGGCAACAATGAGCAAGGTGAATTTTCACTCCCTGGATCTGTGCTAAGAGACAGCAAGATCAGAGGGTGACAGAAAGGTGCTGCCTAACTCCTGTCTTAGACAAGGGAAAGTCTCAGGTGAGGAAATATTTGGGTAGGCCTTGAATGGTTAATATGAGCTTAAGAGGAAAACAGTGAATATATTCACTGTGGGACATTTGGCAAATGCGGACAAAGATGTAGAAGATGTCACATCATGCATAGTTCTTTAACTTAGATCTATGCAGACTAATGAGAATATCAAGTACAATTTTTAAAAGTGTCCTTTAAATATAGAAGGTTCTCAACTTACAAATGTTTTAATAGTTTCTAAGGGAAAGCTTTGGGATGCTGAGCATACTCTCCTAGAGGAATAACAATATACTGGGATTCCAGATTTCTAGGACAATATGTCATAGTTTTCTTAAATATAAGTATAAAATAGTATTTAGATATAATAGGCCATACAATGCTATGAATTATCTACTGCTGTGTAGCAAATCACCCTAAAATTTACTTCCGTTTCTGAGAGCCTGGAGTGGGGCATAGCTTACCCCGGGTCTCCTGTGAGCTCGCAGATACTTGGACTAGACCGGGGAGGGCTGGCTTCCCAGCCACTCACATGGCTGCTGCTGGGCTTCACACCTCCCACCCCACCCCAGTGGCTCTACTGTGGGCCTCAGCCTTTGACGAATGAGGAGAGATACAGGGAAAACATGAGTGTGGGGGGGGGTGTTACAGTCTTTCATAGCCTAATTTAGAAATTAAAAATCTCATCAATTTTTCTATATTCTATTGATTATAAAGAAAATCACATTGGGTCAGGGATTTAGCTCAGTGGTTCCAGTGCCTGTCTCGCAAGCACAAGGTCCCAGTTTCGATCCCCCACACCAAAAACAAACAAACAAACAAACAATCAAAAAAACAAAAAGAAAACCGTATCTATTTGGCACAGAGGGGAGGCAGTGCATAAAGGCATGGCTCCTGGGGGAGCGATCACTGGGTCTTTCTTTATATTTCCATCTGCTTCTCATGTCTATCTGTACAGATAACTATAACTGAACTATTTTTTTCCAGTACAAATTAACAATTTTTTAAACAAATGATTATGGGGAAGCAGACAAAGGTTTGGTTGCTAGACTGATGGAACATGAGGTTGGCAGTAGAAGCCTCTAGGGACACAGTCTGAAGATTCCTGAATATTCGATTCCGGGGCTACTAGTACGCCCCTGGGCACTGGAGGAAGGTAGGAGGGGAATCTGTAAAATGAAGAAAGCATGCACTTGGTGTTCTTCGGAGCGCAGAGTTGGTAATTATGACTTTGAGGAAGGTAAACATTGGTTTTGGCCTTGTCTTGGTGCCATTGTTGGCGTTTTTCTTTCCATCCCCTCCTGCCTTGTCCTTAGACAAACCCCATGTCCACACTGCTCCATGCTGGCCTCAGCTGCCTTCTTGACAGCTTCCAGGAGTGCTTAACGCTCCAAGATGACTCCCCTCTTCCTGCTGAAGGCGACTCCAGCTCCACTTCTTGACCTCCCTCCAATGTCATTTCCGATTCCTGATGGCACAGGGCTCACTGGTGTGGGCTGGAGGTGGTGAGCCTACCGCACTAGTGCCACAGAGGGCTGTTTGTATCATTGCAGTGCTGAAAGGTGCGCCCTCACTGGTATAAGTGAAGCAGAGTACCTGTCAGAGCAAAGTTACGAAGAGGGAACGCTGAATGATAGAGTGCACATTTCACAACAGGTGTCCAGTTTGCAGAATTCCAGTCAGGGTAAAGGAAGTAAGGCTTTGCAGGAAATCGAGCCTGAGTTTTAGTCTCAATTTCACATGTGAGGTTTGTCATAAGATTATTTTCCTTACATTGATATTATGAGCACTTCATCTCTGAACTTAAAATTATCTAAAACATCAGGCTTTACTACTAATTGCATTTCTCAAATTTCCAGAGTAGCAATATGAGGCCCCAACTACTGTACCGAAAAGAATAAGCACTGACTACATCTGCTTTCATTTCTCATCTGTTGGAATGCTGGATGAGAAGAAAACAAACTCCACTTCCTTCCTCCCTCCCTCCCTTCCATCCTTCTATCTTTCCTTCCTTCCAGTAAGAATGAACCACAGGAAAAAGTACTGAACAGGGGATTTTGAATTTTTCCTGGAATGTTTGCCAGAAACAGAAGACTGGTTAACAGTAAGGCGCACTGGTAGAGCCTTTTCCTTACACTCCTAAAGTCTTGGGAGTGAATTTAGAAACAAACAAAAAAAATAAATTTTACATTAGCATAGGTTGTAGAATGGCAGCTATGGGTAAGAATTGTCCAAGGCGCTCTTCTGCCTAATAGAACTTAAAACAGAATCCACACTTACAAAGGCAACCCTGTAAATCACACTGTGTTGGAGGAAGTAATACAAGGGAAACAGAAGCAGCATTCCTTTTTCCATAGAGTTGGGCTACATTTAGGACTCGGATTGTTATTAATTACATTAACTTAAAGAAGGAATAGAACGGATCCCCCAGATATCACTTTCCTTTCCTGGGTGAGAATAGTTCCTGTGCAGCTGATCATGAAGGAACGGTGGGGTTTGCAATGAGGCTCTTTGGAGGAGGACATAGCTTTGAGAGGCGGGTGGACTTAAGGACAAGCAAAGGGAAGCTGCGTATTGGGCAGGAATACATATAGACCTAAAAATATGCTTGTGTTTTCGCTTGGACCAGGGAAGCATATATTGTTTTCTCCAATTCTATCTTATATTGCAATTCACCTTAATCACCCAGTACCTCATGTTGCTCATGAAGCTGGAAATAATAATACAGCTTTACATACAGAACTGTGGGGAATAAAAAGCAAACGGGGAGAGTGACAGCCACGTTGCCTTCTGCTGAGGTCTGTGTGAGGCAGGAGCTGCACCATTTTGCGAGAGACTATGCGGTGCGACAGACAGCTGCTTGGTGGACAAATGAGGAGCGGCAGGAAGGGACACAGAGATGCACCTGTCCATGGGAACCTCAGAAGCAGCTGTTCCTCACTTGTCCTGTCAGGTGGGCTCCTTTACACCCAGGCCTTTTTCTCTTTTTGAGGCAAGGTCTGGCTAAGTCACTAAGTTGCCCAGGCTGGGCTCAAGCTTGGAACTCTCTTGCCTCTGCCTCCCAGAGTGCTGGGATCACAGGAATGCACCATCACACTAGGAGAATCTATCTAATTTGAAAAATGCACCAGTTTATACTGATATCTGACTCCCATCTAGCACCACAAGATCCATTTGAGGCTTCTCCCTTTTCTACTTTATAACCTCCTTTTTTGCTCCTGAGAAGCCTAGTTCTCTTTAGCTAACATATATTTCATCCTTTGTTCCACCTTAGTATAGTAATAAGATATTTGCAGAACTATTAACTCATAGCCCTCTGAATAACCGATTTACTGAAAAGAGCGTCATGTTTCTCGGTAGGGCTTTTGTCATTCCCTGTAAGTGCCCAGCCAATCACTTTATATAGGTCATCATCTTTCTGTGCTGACCCCTCAGTGAGGTCATGTGTTAAGTAATCCTTTTTCCTGATCTGAAATCCATCTTCTCTTCCTACCCTCTTGAAATATTTTTTGAAAAACAAACAAAATTCATTCATTTTAGTGAGGCACCTGGTGGTTTTTGACAAACGTGTAGCTAGATCCGTGTGTTATCACCACAGTTGCATGAAGGATGATTACAACTCTCCCCAATTTTCTTGAGTCACTTGTCACTTCCTTACAGAACACGCCACCCCTGGAAGTCACCACCCTATCTTCTTCCTCAGAGTTTGCCTGTCCCCAGAGAACTGTACATATGGAATCATTCAACATGCAGCATTTTCTGTCCAACTTCTTGCTTTATTTTTTATTTTTGGTGCTGGGATAGAGCGCAAGGACTCATGCACACTAGGTTCAAACTCTGCCACCAAGCCGCGCCGGAGCTCAGAGTCCACGGCTTCTTTCCTTTAGCACACTGACTTGAGGCCCACCCATCATGTTTGTGACTCTGTGGTCTATTTCTCCTTACTGCACCACGCACCACACCTTTTTGTTGTTGTTGGCTGCTTGAAAGGCACTTAGATTATTTCTGATTTTTTTTTTCTTTTGGCACCAGGGATCAAACTCAGGACCTTGCACTTGCCAGGCAGGTGTGGCGCTGCTGAGCTACATCCCTAGCCCTATTTCTTAGTTTTTGATGACTATGAATAAAGCTGCTATAAATTTTCATATGTATGTTTCACAGAAATGTAAGTTTTCTTTGGGGTTGATAGCTAAAAGTGGGAATGATGGATCATATGGTAGGTATATGTTTTAACTATATAGAAACTACCAAACTATTTTCCAAAAAGCCTGTAATATTTTGCATTTCCCACCAGCTACCCATTAGAGTTCTAGCTGGTTAATATCTTTGTCAACACTTGGCATTGTCATTAAAAACCATGCAATGGCACAGATGTGTAGTGTTATCTGAGGTAGTGTTAACTACATTTTCCTAAAATTAATGACATTGTTCATGTCTTTTTGTAGGCTTATTTGCTATCCGCATAACTGTTTTTGGTTAAATGTCTGTTCAGGTCTTTCTTCCATGTTTTATTAGGTTTTTGGATTTCTTACCGATGAGTTTTAAGAGTTCTTTATAAAAGAATTTCTTTGCCAAAAATGTGACTTGCAAATATTGTCTGTAATCAATGGCTCTGTCTTTGAAAAGAAAACATTTTTAATGTGGATGAAGTATAATATATTATGCTTGCAGTGACATCACTAAACATTTTTGCCTAAAACAAGTTCACATAGATTCCTGAAACTTGTATAGTTCTACATTTAAATTTGTGTTTATGATTTATTTAGAATTTTTGTATAAGATACAGATTTTTGTATGTGATATAGGATAAAAGTAAGGCTTTTTTTTTTTTTTTTTTTTTGCCTATTTGCAGCTGGTCCTGCATTATTTGTGAAAAACATTAGTTTCTTTTCAATTGCATTTATATTTTTATAAAAAATAAATTGACTGTATTTTATTTGTGCGGTGGACCTGTTTCCTTTCCCTGTCTTCCACTGGATTATGTGCTTATCTTTGTGGCTTTACATAAGTCTTGAAATAAAAGACAGCATGTCCTCCACTTTTGTCTTCTCTTTCCAACTTGTTTTGTGTATTCTAGCACCTTCACTTTTCAGTATACATTTTAGAATGACCTGTGATATTAACCAAAAGGCATGCTGACAGTTGTTTTTAAAATTGGATAGGGGATGATTGATATCTTAGAAATATTGAGAATTAAAATCTAGTAACATGGTGTGTCTCAAAGTCTTTTTAGGATTTTAACTTCCCTCATCAGTATTTTATAGAATTTTTAGAATAGTAAAACTACACATAGTTTCCAAAATTTATAAAGTCAGTGTTTTTTTGGTGTTATGGGGGGTATATTTTGATATAACTTTAAATTTCAGTTCTTAACTTTGTATCCTTTGACCCTGCTAAGCTCTTTTATTAGTTTGAAAGTATTTTTGTAGACTTCTTTGAAATTTTCTATGCAGATTAGGATTTTCACGGCATTTTTGATACAGATAGTTCTCTCTCCCTCTCCCTCTGTGTGTGTGTGTGTGTGTGTGTGTGTGTGTGTGTGTGTCTCGATGTGTGAGCCTCTTACTTTTTCTTGCTTTATTGCACTGGCTAGGACTTCCAGAATTATGTTGTTCCTGATAAGAAAGAAAACAATTCAGTTTTGCACTATTAAGTATGATATGGCTGTAGCCCGTTGGATGGTCCATGTGTACTTTCTCAGGTTAAGAAAATTCTCTTTTATTTCTAGTTTGCTGAGAGTTTTTTTTTTTACCTTTAACAGAGGTTGAATTTTGTGAAATTATTTTTCTGCAACCATTAATGGTTTTTATTCTTTTCAAGTTTACTTATTTCTGGTCATATTTTTATTATTTAATTGGGTCTGCTTTCTTTTGGATTAGTTTGCTCTTCTAGTCATAGTTTCTTACGGTAAAAGCTGATACTATAGATTTTACTTTTTTTTCCTTCTTTTTATTGCAACAATTTTATGCTACATATTTCTATGTAGTGCTGCTTGGGTTACATCCTACAAATTTTGAGGTGTGTGTTCACTTTCATTCATCTCAAAATATTTTTAATTTTTTTTCAGATATCTCATAAAACTCATGGGTTATTTAGGATTTTGTGGTTTAATTGTTAAATATTTGGAGATTCTCTAGATGGATTTTTATTATTTATCTCTAAGTCTACCATAATCTGGTTGGAGAATATCTTTTATATAATTTTTATTTTAAATGTGTTGAAGTTGATTCTGAGAACCTGAATTTGGTGTACCTTGGTGAGCGTTCTATGTGCATCTAGAAAAGTTCATTTGCTCTTTTGCGGTGGAACATTCCGTAAATGCCTACTGGGGTAACTGACTGATAGTGTTGTTCTAGACCTCTGTATGCTCCCCGATTCTCTCTCTGTATGTTCGGTCACCTACTGAGAGGACAGTAAGTAACCCAATCTCTAGCTACAACTGTGGATCTGTCTGTATCCCCTTTCAGTTCTGTTCGATTTGATGTGGTTTCATATGTTTTGCAATTCTGATGGCACATCCTCACACACTTAGGAGTGTAAGTCTTCCTGAAAAATGGATTCATTTATTATTATGTAATGTCTCTCTTTATCCCCGATGTTCCCTTTCCTGAAGTCTGTTTTGTTTGACACCAGGATCTCTCTTTCAGCTTCTGTGTGGGTTAGTCTTCACAAGGTCCGTTTTCTCCTTCCTCTTCACTTTTAATCTAGATGTATTTTTATATTTACAGTTGACTTTGTTCTGGAAGCATCTGACAGTATTCATTGTTTAATTGATCCATTCAGGCATTCCTATTTAATGTGCTTATTGATATGGTTGGATTAAAATCTACCATCTTGCTAACTGTTTTCTATTACTTCCATCTGTTCTATATTTCTTTTTACCTCTTTTCCTGTCTTCTCTTGGGTTAATTGAGCATTTTTTATGATTCTATTTTATGTCTTCAATTGACTTGTCATTTATACCACTTAAAAATGTTTTTAGTGGTTGCCCTAGGGTTTATAAGATTTAACTTTAATTGCATAAACTTTCATTTGTAGGAAGTGTCATACACCTAAACAAAAATAGATGGAAAATCACTGAGCTCCATTGTAAGTTGCTATGATTCTCGTCTATGTCTATGGAACGTCTCTCATGTGCCAGATATTTTCTAAACATTTCACATGTGTTAACTCACTCATTGCTCTTAGTATCACTAAAAAGTGGACCCAGTTGATGCCCCCGTTTTTACAGATAAAGAAATTGAAGCACAGAAGTTATTTCTTGTGGTTATTTTCTCATATAGTCAGAACAAGACCAGTCAGGCTGGAGAGCCTTGCTCAAAAGTGTGCAGCTCTTCCTCCTCCTCCTCCTCCTCCTCCTCCTCCTCTGCGGTGGGTGGGCTAGGAGGCCCCTATGGGGAATTTCCAGACTCAAACACTCAATGCACAGCGCGTGGTCTCAGAGAATCTCCCCTAAAAAAGCAAAGGATGCTCTGGAAGGAGTGGGGGTTGTGGAGATGAAATTGATGCTAACCTCACATTTCTATCTCTTGAACTTTGGAAATCAAGTATTTTTAAATCAATGGCATCATAAAATGATTGTATTTTTAATCACTTAATGATAAAAATGAGAGCTTACTTGGATATCAGCCGGTGTTCTCATTTGGCAGATAGGGAAAATGATGCTCCAAGAAAATACATTTTGTGCCCAGTAGTTAGAGGTAGTGGGGACCTGAGCCCCGTCGTGGAGCCCTCACCCAGAACTGTGCCGTACCCTCCTCTGTGCTCGGTGGCACTTCATGTTTGCTTCGTATCCTCCGACAAATCGTACTGTGTCCTATTTGTTCCGTTAACATTTGTATCTCTGTGAATCTTTAAACTGCATGAGTTGTAGCTTCCATTCTCATTTGATTTAGTATCCGTAGCAACTGTCATAGAGCATGACACATTATAATCACATTTTTTAAAAAGTTTATCCAGTGAAGAACCCTCCCATTTTTGTTCCAGTCCAGGACTCTACTCCTAATATTATTTAAGGTCCCATGAAATACGAGGAACACCCCACAGTCTTCCAGCCTCCAGGAGGCTGAGTTACACTCTGAGTGCAGGACTTTGAACTCTCTGCTCAGAAATCAGAATTATCTCAGGAATAGTGGAAGTGTTTCAGACTTCATTACACAAACTGTGTCTGTGGCTCTTTCTTCTATGGGACACAGATCAGGAGGCTCTCACATCTTGATTATCTCAGACTCCAGAGGAACAACGTGGAGGGCAGGACCCTGCTTGTGTTGCTGTTGTCTGTACCTCCAGTGAGTTCCAGACACAGGACGTGCTCTCTGTTGGTTTGTGATCCTTGCCTCTGCTCATGCAACCTCTTCTACCAGACAGAGTTTGACAACTTCTGCCTGGTTAAATCCTTCTTCTTCTAAGACTCGTGGTCTTCTTTTTTTCTTTTTGGTACTGGGGATCGAACTTGGGTCCTTGTGCTTGAGCAGCACGTGGAGAAACCACTGAGCTAAATCCCTGGCCTTGTGGTCTTCTTTTGTGTGAACTCCTTGCCAGAAATGCCAGCATCTAACTTTGGTGATGGTGGAACTGGAGTGGTACCTACCTGAAGAAATAGTTGTTGAATTTTTAGAAGGTGCTTATAACTCAAGGCTATAGGGCCTGTATTAGTTCAGTTTCTATTTCTGGGACAAACTACCTGCCATACACAACTTAAAGGAGGATTTATTTTGGTTCACAGATTCTAAGGTATCAGTTCATGGTTGACTGGCTCCGAGGCAGAAACAGCACAGCGGGACTGGCAGAGGAAAGCTGGTTCCTTCATGGCAGCCAGGAAGCAGAGCAAGCAAGGAAGAGTTGGAGAGGGGGACAGGAACTAGACATCGTCCCCAAGGTCACAGTACCATGACCAACCCAGGCAACCCAGAAGTGTGTCTCCTAGGTGTCTTTCAGACCAATCAAGCTGACAGATAAGATTAACAAACACAGAGCTCAGACTCCAGGCTCGCCATTTTCTGACTCCATGACTTCTGATAAGTAACCTGCTTCTCTAGGGCTCATTTCCCCAGCTATACAAAGGTAAAATTATAGGAATTATTTCATAAGATTGCTATGATGACGAACTTAGACAATGCACATGGAACATTTAGCAAGTACCTGGCAGCCATGTTGGTAGTATTTTGCTATTGTTTTCACATCATCATTGCTAATCAAAGCATCCGATTAAAGTGCAGAAGGACCTTGCAATTAGCTTTCATTTCATACATTTATATGTATGGTCTTTTCCCTAACAACTTGGCACATGACAGTAATTAACTTGGTAAACTTACAACTCTTTAGGCCACCTAGGCCTTTCTTTCAGAAAGGAAAAAATTTACTTTTTAGTCCAAGGCCAGAAGGAAAATTAGATGAGTTTTTATGCCTGTCTTGAGTATGGCAAAGCAACAGTTTGGCTCCACATCTGTGTTTTGTAAAACAAAATCCTGTAGAACAAGTGGAGAAGTGTCTGTAGCTCTGGACCCCAGAGGTCCCAATTGCTGGGCTCTTTAAGGGAGACAGAAGCTCAGAGCCTGACGGAGGACAATTCCCTGAGGCTGTTTCCAGGCCTTGCTCAGTTGAGGGCCCTTGCTGCAAGGAAAAGCAGATGGCACCCACCCCCTGAGATGGCAGGGAGCTGCAGAGAGCCAGGGGCAGCTCCAGGAATCAGATGGACATCAAGTACTTCTGGAGCCAGGTGTGGAGAGAGATTTCGGAGACTGACTCTCACTTTTCTATTGCTTTGTTGCACCTCCCAGAGAGGTCCGAATGCTGCTGAAATCACTCTGGTTTCTGGCATGGCCTCACTCAGTGGTTTCAGGACTGTGGGAGGGAGCTCCAGACACTGTGGGCGATGAGAAACTGAGAGCAAAACACACTGGAGCTGACTTCGTGCCAAAGTAAGCACCGATGCACGAGGAGCCTGTGGGGCCCTGGAGTCTCCCAAAGGCTGGGCCGGGTCCTGGGCTCCCCAATGCACCCAGAAGTGCCACTTCCTACTAGTGAGTGGGTGGGGGTGTGGGAGAGAGCCAGCCCTGGGAGGAGAGAGGGGAGGTGGAGGCTCGTGGCTGAAGTGAATTTTCGATTTCTTGGTGAATTTCAATTACACAGCCTTTCCCTGAGGCCTGTTGCCAGAATCAAAACCCTAATGTCTTCCTAACAGAGTGGAAATTCTTAGCCCGCCTGCTTCATTTCAGGAGAGCACTTGTCCTCCGGAATGGTTAACAAAACCGGATGATTACAAACCCAAGTACACCCTCTCTTCACTGCAAACACAGAATAAACATTTCCCAGACACCCTGAATGAGTTTTCCTAATTCAAGGTTTACATCAGCTTTCAGGGGATGCTCAGTACAGGACCACTGAATGACAGAAGGCACGGATGACTCTCTGTGCTGGGCAGCTTTCAAGGACTGCACAGAGCGGAGATGCGTAAGAGCAAAGATTCTGATCGATAGGGGGACCAAGCAGAGAAGTACTGAATTACATAGAAAATAAGCTCTCCCTTAAAGTACATGGCCAGGATGAAAAGTGAGAAAGGGGAAAAATCACACAGTCACAGAAATAAGCAAGAAATTCCAAGCCAGGTGGTAGAATGACAGAGGTTAGTGGGGATGAGTGAGTTAGACATGCACCTCAGGACGAGGATTGGCATTGAACCGGAGGACCAACTGAGGCACAGTCTCTGGGTCAGATAACTGGACTCTCAATTACTCACTTTATGTTTGTCTTGGGCAGCAGTGTGATAGATACCGATTAATCTTAACATGGTGCATTAAAATCCCTAAGACAAATACAAAAAGAAAAGGAAAAATAAATGGAATATTTAATTTCTCAACAAGTACAAAAGGGAGGAAGAAAAAACAGAAATTGTGCCAATTCAATAAAATACATTCAAAACCACATAAGTGGAGATTGTCACATAAGATGGTAGATATGAGTGTAAATATATCAGAAATTATAGCAAACTCGAGCAAGTTCTATTCACTCATTAAAAGGCAGATTGAGACTCAAGTAATTCCTGATACATGCGAAACCTCCTAAAACTTAATGACACTCAAGAAAACAAACAAAAACAACAACATTTAAAGCCAGAAGATAAACCAGACCCAGACAAATGCTAATGAAAAGAAATAATGTTAGATCCCTTAATTGGTATGAGGGTTTGAAAAGTATGGGGAAGTTATAACTAGAAGGAAAAAAAGAATTTGACAGTTACTGTTATGCTCCATTGACTGCTCTGGAAAAAGACAACAAAAAATTGATTAATAAGCAATTAAAGATCAAATTCGAGGGCTGGTGGGGAGGGTGGTTCTGGGAGACTGCTTGCCTAGGACATATGAGGCCCTGGGTTCAAACCATCACACACACACATGCACACACGTGCACACACACACACGCATGCACACATACCAAGCATGAAAGCTAGGAGTCTCCTTTATCCCACATGTGCACTAGGACCAGACCGTAATTGTAAGACAGTCAAGCCCTAGAAGGTTAAACTAACCCAGGCAAGACTGCTATGGCCAGGCCAAGGCCAGGGAGGAGATCCAGGACATGGGGTATCCAGATTGCTACATCTGAACACCTCACATCCCCGGGGTCCCCGGACCTGTAAGTCTTCCGGAGCAACTGCTGACGGCTAAGCCTCCTCCTTTCCTGGAGATGTCGTGGAGGTGGCATAAGGGCCCTGCCAGTCTCTGCCAGGGTCCGTCCCTCTCTCCAGGCCAGTGGAACAGTCCCTAGGGTTCAGTCGGAAGACAGCTCGGCCATAATAAGTTCTGGTAGTACCGGCAATACCCGGGCCTGCTAGGAAGGTGACAGGGACTGACTTTCAAAGAAACTGCAGGACTTGGGCTGGGGGTTTAGCTCAGTGGTTTCACCACCTGCTGTGCAAGCTCAAGGACCCGAGTTTGATCTCCCATACCAAAAAAAAAAAAAAAAATGCAGAAGACTTGCTCTCCTTGGTGGGCCTCTTCCCTGAGTTTGAATTGAGTTGAGATCTTATTGAATTTCAACCCAAAAAAAAAAAAAAAAA
>NW_004624807.1:2922951-2934881 GCF_000247695.1 Heterocephalus glaber
AAAAAAAAAAAAAAAGAATAAAAGCCAGAATAGTGACAAGAGTTACAAAAAAATTAACTTTCAGAGAAATGGTAGAGTTAGATGCAAGCTAGAGTAGATGTACGATGTAAGACAGAAAAACTAGTAGATGACTGTGTGTCACGGGAGGAGAAGAGGGCGCAGCGCAGGACAACAAGGAGCTGATGGCAGGATGAGCGGCACCGGGGACTGGCTCCTGTAGGGCAGGCTTGGTGGTGGTGTGCGAAGCCATATGGAGTAGGCTGATTAATATGCAGCAGAGGGACCCTGGGACATCCTGACCCCCAACAGTGGAGGCCAGGTGGCAGAGTCCCATGCTCGTGCAGATAAGCACACTTAGTATAACAGGCAGCAGGGACCTGGATTTCCGGAAGCTATGGAGATGGCTGACAGAACCTGGCATCTCTGGGGGCAAAATACATGGCAAGCAACAAACGTTGTTACCCTCTCTGTGAAATATAAAAGAAGCAAGGGTGATGATCAGAAGTCTGAGGACAGTCATCCCAATAAATTACAGCCTTCTATTCAAAATCTAGTTTTCAGACCCAGCACCTAGTGGCTGAAGAAGATACCATTTCAAAGGACCACTGAACTGTCACGACAAAGGTACAGGGCAGCGGCCCTCAGGACTTTCCCAGAGAGGTCTACTGGCATGTGCTGGATAAGAAGGAGGAATATGCTGACATTCCGAGACCCTCAGAAACAGAGTCCAAGTTGATGCTGATGCCGCAGTATGTCAGGGTCCCCCTGTCAGAGTAGAGGCCAGGATAACTATGGTCCACTCACCTGTGAATCAATCCAGCTTCCAGGTGACACTTGTGATGCATACGTCACAGTTGGCACAAACTCCACACTGAATCCTGTTTATAGGATAAGCACTTCCTGGTGGGAAAGGACAAGGAGGAACCTATGAAAATGCCTCATCCTTCACCTGCTACCCCTGTTTCAAGGTAGTAAATTTGAAAAGAAATAATTATCCAATAGGAAAGGCTGAAGTGAGTGCCACCTTTAAGGTCTGTTGAAGGTTACAGAAATAATAGTCCTGTTAGTCTCCATTTATTTCTCCAGTCCGATCCCTGCAAAAGCCAGACGTATCTATTAGCATGGACTGCTGCAGACAGAGTCGAGCCTTAGAGTCCCTGTGGATATGATTTCCTCATTGGAGCAGATCAGTATGGCAGCAGACAAGGGGTACGCAGCTGTGGATCTGGGAAAAATCATCGTTTCCATCCTTAGGAAGAAAAGAAGTGTGGGTTTTCATTTATGTAAAGCACAAAACAAAATGCATTGCAAGTTTGCTCCAGGGCTGTGTTAACTCCTCTGCCCTTTGTTAAAAAATAGTATGAAGAGATGCAGACCTTCTGGACACCACACAGGGTACCGCATTTGTTCAGTATATTGATGGCACTGTGCTAATGGAACCAGATGAGCAAAAGTAGGTGCTAGTGAGCGGCTGCATTAGGAAGTGTATGCTTGTACAGCTGGAGCTGAGCCCTGCAGAGATTCAATGTCACTGCCACACCAGTGACATTGCAGGGATCCGCTGTTCATGGCTCAATGAGAATCACCGTTTTCCCCAAATAAGGAAAACATGATTGAAATTTGTATTCCCCACATGAAAATGAGGCAAGATGCCTGGTAGATGACTCTGGGTGGTAGAGACAGTACTCGCTCCCTGGGAATGCTAGTCAGGCCTGCACAGCGCAGGATGATGTGGAAGGTGTCAGGTTTGCGGGGCCCAGATATGGGCCCAGCTGGCCTTTGCACAACTCAGTCCAAGGGTTCAGAGGGTGAGAAAAATCGTGGCCAGCTTGACAAGAGCAGAACAAGATACTGTTTTACCATGAGAGCAAAGGAATGTATGTGGCCACCAGATGATACATTTGGGTCTCTCCTAGGGCTGTGTACTAAGTTTCAGTAGCAAATGGCTAAGTACAATCACTCTGGCCGGAGAGGTCATGATGATCAGAGAAGGAATTAGACCCACAGGGATGAAGAACAGGTGCATATCGCAGGCGAGTCCTAAGACCACTTCAGCTGAGTTCACAACGGGAAACAGAGAAGGGAGCTGAGGGTCCACTGTGCCCCAAATCTAAACAACAATGGCGAGGACTCTAGTTAATCGCATTGATTTTCTTCTTTTCTAACATGCTTTTCCATTGGCTACAGGAGCACTCCCGGGGTCTCCAGGGTGCAGAGAACCCGAGAGCTGGATGTGAGGCCTGGGCAGTGTAATGTGTGGCCCGCCGGGAGACTTGCCCCAGCCTCTGTGAGTGTGGAGGGACAACAGCCCTGACTCTGAGCTTCCACAGGGAGCTGCCTGTGCTGGGAATGAAACCTGGCCTCGCCCATGTCACACATCTCTCCGGAGTAAGTCATATCCAGGGACTGTGTGTCTCCATGGGTGTGTCTCCCTGGCCCCGCGACGTGACTGGGACCCACACTGGAGGACCACACCAGCCAGCGCTCGGGCTCTTGCTGGGGTCGTCCTTGTCTTTACCATTGACTTGTCAGTCAGCATGGCAGGGTCTGCTTCAGAGAGAGCCCAAACCGTAGCAAAGACTATATTCTGATAATGTCATTGAAGCCATAACTGTCATGGAAAATACTATATGTATATATTTATAACTTTATAAAACAAACGCTGGACGACCAAACAAATGTAAAGAATATAATACTACTGTCAAGATCTTAGAAACTTATAGATCAAAAAAATGTCAATATTTGTAAGGATGAAGATTGTAGTGATATGGTTATCTCAAGTAACATACATTGTTTGTATAATGCTAGCTACATTCTTGTGTTCAAGGTATTGAGAACACATGATATTTTTGTATCATTCTACAACTTGATCACATACTACTTTACAAAAGGTCTTAGAAACGTCCAAATTATTGGTATCATAATGATCATTTAATCTTACTACATACAATATAGTAATATTAATTAATTGGCCCTTTTCACACATTTGATCTATGTAAAATATAGTGAATCAATGACAAAAAAAGTTTTCCCTGCATAAAGCACCAGGCCTACCCAATTTTGTAGGGAAATTTTACTAAAACTCAGAAATTCATAATCCCTATTTGAATAATCTATTTCAATGAAGAGACAGAGAATGACCTACCTACTATAATGTGGTATAAAAATTAGACACAGACAATACAAGGGATGAAATTAATTGTCCAATCTTACTATGGGATAGATCAGTGATGGCAAACCTATGGCACCTGTGCCACAGCTGGCTCTTGGTTATCATTGAAAGTTCTAAAAGGTTCACCATCTCTGTCATAGTTGAACAGGCTATAATATTAGCAAATCCAGATTTAACACTTAGAGTACATCATGCTAAAACATTTAACCCCAAATGTACAAAGATGTTTCAACATTTGAAGCCTATTTCTATGACTCAACAGACTAACAGGGAAAAAAAAAAACCATTGGCACCTCAATTAATGTAGAAAAATATCCTCATGGGTTAACACTCATTCACCACTTAAGGAAAAAACCCAGTACATTAGCAATGGAAAAGTTTCTTTCACCTGATAAAGAGCATCGACCTCAAATACACAGACAGTTCCATATTTCACAGTCAGATTCTAGAAGCATTCTCATTAAACTCAAGGCAGAAAATGGTGACCAAAATTACTTCTCTGTAGCAATTACTGGAAGCTCTAGGAATTCAAAAATGTAATAAAAAGAAATAAGTGACATAATTATTGGAAAGAGACACAATTGTTATTTGCAGATGGTATCATTGTGTGCATACAAAAGGCAAAAGGATCCACAGATAAACTACTTAGAATTTAAAAGTTCAGGAAGTTTGCTGGAAGTTAGATCAACACACAAAAATGATTAGGTTTAATTTAACAGTAAATGGAAAATAGAAAACCTTATTTTAAAAAGATCCTTTTCTTGATTGTAGTCAAATTTATGTAGTGAAACAATCTAAAAATGATATTTAATAATTTTATGGAGTAAAATTATAAACGCCTACAAGGTCAGAAAGGATCTTGGCTATGAACATGCAGTTTCAACATTATGAACCTATATCATAAATTACTCCCCAAACATATTCACAAATTAAATGCAATTCCAAGAAAAATCTCAGTAAAGTTCTTTTCAGAAAATTGTAGAAATTTATTTGAAAACTCCTGTTTAGGAATAAATGTTCAAGGCAGCAAAGCTGTAAGAAAAGACTAGGAAAACTAACTCTCTTGAATATTGTTTCAAGAAAATTACATTAATAAGTTATTTCAAGGCCATTGTAATTAAAACTGTGGTATTTTACAGGGTTAAAACATATTAATTAGGCAGGCTTGAGAACTTAGAGGTAGACCCTAGGGTATATGGAAACCTGATTTATGGAAGAGATGGCTTCATAAATCAGAACCTATTGAAATAATTAGTTATCTTTGGAGAAACAAAGAATATTAGATTCCTCTCTCTCTCTCTCTCTCTCTCTACCAGCCTGGCCCCAAACTCCTGGACTCAAAGGATCCTTCTGTCTCAGCCTTCCAAATAGCGGCAACTACAGGCAAATTACTATGCCCAGCTGAGAACTGCCTGGCTATAAAAATAAATTCCAATAGATTAAAGGCTTAAATTTGGTCAAAATATTTTACACATATAATATAAGAGGACAATTTTATTATTCTGGCATATGAAAACTGTATACACGGAAAAGTACAAATCACGAATTTGTTAAATCTACATTAAAATTTAAGATATCTTCATGAGAAAAGTTAATAAAGCTAGAAGAGAATAAGGTGGCAACATACATAATAGACAAAAAGTCTGTCCCAGAATATATAAAGAATACTTACCCAGCAGCAAGATAATAATAATCATAGCTAACCTTTATTAAGCCCTTACTATATACCAGGATCCATTCTAACTGGTTAAGATGTATTATTGCTCTTACTCACCCTAAGAAAACTATGAGATGCTATTTTTATCTCCATTTACAACTGAAGAAACTGAGCCACGAGAGGCAAAGTCTCACACTCAGGAGCACATATCTCCTAAGTGACAAACTTACATTTGGGGGTCCTGCTGCCCAGCTCCTGAGGGTTAGCTCCTAACCACTTGTGTCCCTAAACAAATGTACAAAGCGTTCAGCTGCACAGAAGGTAGAAGATCTACACAGGCCATGCAAGGAAGAGAAAGCCAGGATTGCCAATAAAGATGAAAACACACCCAGCTCACTAATCCACGAACTGCAATTTCTAAGCTCTGTGCAGCTTATTACCGTCAGCTTGACAATGTTTTCAAAGGTCTGAGAAGTACCAAACGTTGACCAGATTTGACAAAAATAAGAATTCAAAAATCCTGCTGCAGGGAAGGTTAATTGGTGCACACATTTCGCTGACCGTGCCTGGTGAGTCAGCAATTTCACTTCCAGGTATATTCCTGCCAAAGAAACCTGTGTAAGGGTAGCTAACGCATTTTTAAAAACATATAAACAAACATATGGAAGGAGTTTAAATTAAGGAAGTGGGAAACTAAATTACGGTGTATTAATAGGATGTAATGCCCTTTGGGAATTAAATTAATGAATTCAAAAATATAAATGGCAACTTGATGATCTAGGAGTGCAACACCGAGTGAAAGAAGAATTATGCAGACCATGCAGCTATGTACAAACGACACCATTTATGGCAGTTTGGGGGCCTGAGAAAATACAGTGCATGGTTTATGGTACATACATGCACACACACTACAAGTTGCATACATGAAGGGCAGGGTAAAATCGGCTTCATGTTAGTGGCTGCTTCTGAAAAACAAACAAAGAGCTCCTCTCTGTTCGTTCGGACACAGGGCTCGTAGGAAGCTGCACCCTTTGAAACAATATAGACACAAACAGTTGCTTCCTGCCTACCTCGTGGGTATTACCTCCTCCTGGTTTTCTGCACTTCCTCGCAACTGGGAGCTGCACCCGCGCTGAGGCGACACTCGGGCCTCATGCAAGTCCCTCGCGGAGTAGACAGGGAGACCGAGGTCTAGCCGGGAACCGGCGCTCCCAAGTGTGGGATAGACACCACAGGGAGGGACAGAACTCCGACCCGTGACACCGAAAGCACCACGGGAAGCCAGCAGACCAAGCGAGGACCATATAAAGGTTCTGTTGACCTGCCCAGAGCTCCATTGTTTTTAAAGCAATGTGAACATTTTCTACAATGTATGTGTTATTAGCCACAACCCGCACCATGTCCTGTTTCCAGGCCAGGCCTGGTGTTCCGCATCTGTCCCTTATGGAATTTCTATTTGCGACCTGCCCCATGGGATCTGGACTTGGAAGGACCTCAGGGGAGGCCACCTGTGCTCAGCCCTCGAGATGGCTGCTGCCTCCACTGCTTCCCTGACAAGCGGGTCCCCTTCTGCTTGGACACTGCACGTGCGGGACGCCGCCCAACTTCGAATACAGCCCAGCTCATCTGAACAGCTCTAACCACTAGGCGTTTTGCTCTTCTTCTTTTTCCAGGACCTGGAATCAAAATTGGGGCCATCACACTGAGCTAAATTTCTAGTCTTTTTTATTTCGTTTTTTTTTTTTTTTCAGTTTTGAGACAGGGTCTGGCTAAGTTGTTACACTGCCCAGGCTGGGTTCAAGCTTATGACCCTCCTGCCTCTGTCTCCCAGAGGGCGGGGATCACAGGCCTGCGCCACCACATCTGTGTGCAGGGTCTGCTTTTCATGGAGCCAAACAAAATGTGCATGCTGTGACCGCTCATTCTTCATTCCTAGGCCAGCCTTTTAAAGGAGCATGAAGTAAGTCTAGCTGCTTTTCTGCAAGTCCAAACATTCCTTGTTTAACAATCCAGTTCCGTTCCTGGAACTAGGTTGTTAAATGAACTGGTCACTGTACGAGGCATTGTATATAGTATGGAAATTACAATATTCAGAACAAAGAAATGGTCACGTAAACTCCAACTCGATGACTTTGCTTTTATTTGCCTAACTCTTACATACAGTTCTGTAATGTATAACAGAACATAAAGCTACAGCACCTACCGTACAGCACAATCAACAAAAATTGCAGTATTGTGCTGCTGAAGGAGCCACCATAAGGCCGCACTGCGGCTCACGTTCCTGTGTGCTAAGTCTGAATGTAGCTCGGAAGTCCAGGCAGCGCGTCATAAATCCAGACAGCACGCCTTGGTCCCAAGTCATTTCATAGCTGTTCTCTCCATATGCAGTGGAGCCCTGGGAGGTCCTGTGGATTCCTCAGAAGCCAGCATTAATGTCGCTGTCTGTGGGGCTTTGCTGAGGCCTCACACCTCCACTTCTTTCCACACTCCAGTCTGAATTTACTGCCCCTACCTGCACTGTGCCTTCTAGCTTCTGCTCTTGCACCTCTCCTTCAGGGTGACAATGACTCTCTTGTTTGTCTACTTTCCATATGTAACATCTTGGAAGGAGAAGACTGTGTCTTACCCCTTTTAGCAACACCCACACTGAGCGTCGTGAGCAGCATGTAACAGGTGCTCAATAAATATCTGATGAGTTGAAGGCAGCTCAGAGACACCATATATTTTGTGTCAATTCAAGTCGCCTTAAGACCAACTGAGTTTCCTCCGTTTTCCAATTAGAACTAACTCACTCGAGAACAGGAATTAGGCTATACATTTCTTGCTGTCCCGGCACCAAGCACAACTTCCACTGTCACTGAGATGATTGTGAAATGAAAAAGAGGATGCAGAAGCATCAGGAGGCTGTGCTGTGAGCACTCACTGAAATATAGATTTTTTGGCTTGTCAATGTAGAGAAGGAGAAATGTATATACACATAAAGATTACATATTTATTCATACATACATGCATGCAAATATGCTACCACTGTAGATGTGTATAGATAAAACAGTGCTGCCTTTGTATACTGCAGCATATATATGTCTTCTGAATTGCAAAGTGCACTCCAGTTTATTTGAAGTCCTGCATGGCTAGTCTCACCTCCCAGGCAGTTTCTTGTTAATTTCCTTTGCCTCCATGAATGTATGATTTATTTAATGAAACTGCCATGAAGCAAATCAGCCAGCATTTGTTCTACCTGGCGGGAAAGTTCTCTGACATCACAGCCCTGAGAGAGCAGGGTCCAACTCGGGACCTCACCTCTGGCAGTGGGCAGCGTCAGCCTCCAAGCCCCTTCCCTTCCAGGCAGATGTACTCCAGTGTCTCATCACCCTGGGGGAGGGGAATGAGGACAAAATAGTGCAGCCCTAACAATGCTGGAGATTGCTGACTTTTCCTTCTATTTTCTACTCTCTCCTTCATCTCCACATCCCAATTCAGTCACAGGAATGTCCTCAGAAACTAATATCATTAACTGGAACTCTTTATTTTTTCCTCCCTGCTACTCACCAAAAAGAACACTTATTTTTTTTTTTTATTATTTAGCCAGTGAACACCAAACATTTAGCCATCTGTTTCAAAATTTTTACACAGAAAAAGACCTTGAGCCGCTTCCATCTGAACCTCTGGGAACCATTCCAAGAGAGATGGGAAATGCATCCTACCTGATCCCCGCTCTGCTTCTTCGGAGTCCCAGCCCAAATTAAAGAAATCATAAAATAAGCTGCAAAGTAAGGAAAGTGTGAATTATTAAGTATCAACAATTAACTTTCTTATCTGGCTTGCAAATGCAGAGCACCTTGCAGCAAGGCCCCTTTCTGACCACCAGAAGGCTGTTTGTTTGTTAAATTCTGATGATTTTATTTCCTGTATCCCCAGTTTCCCTGGGGCTCCGCATCTTATAGATGCTCCGGGTTGGGTGGCTGTTCTTTGTGTATGTCGCACCCAGGTTCACCACTGAACTTTTTCTGGTTTAACTATATGCATTAATTCATACAACCAACATATGGAACAGTTACTTGGAGATGCAAGCAGGAATGAGAAAGGCCTGTCCTTAGTATTCCAGTGAACTGCTGCTGCCTGAGCTATCCAGCAAGCTGCCTGATTTCTACATTTTGCTCACAGATTCTGGGGGTCAGGAATTGAGACAGGGCAAGGTGAGGATGGCTCAATGCGCCTCTACAAGGTTTGTGGCCTCAGCTGACAAAACCCAAGGTTAGGGGTGGCCAGTGTGAGAGCTAGAGCCGCCCGAGGGAGCGCTTGGTGGTCACGTGTCTTTCAGTGGGTTCTGTCAGCGAGGGGACATTGCTGGGTCAGGGCTCAGGTGGCCCTGTCATGCTCATCACCACGTCTCAAATAGCTGACTTCTCGCATGACCCCAAGGAAGAAAGTCCTGGCTGTCAGAGCCAGCCTCACCTTTCTGACCTTCTTTGAAGGCAGGCAGCATATTTCATTCGATTGGTTATACCCAAGGCACAACCCCAGCTAGATTCCTGGGCAGCAGACATAGCTCCGTCTCCTGAAGAGAGGTATGTCAAGGCCACACTGAAGAAAAGCATGGACAGTGGGAGATATTTTTGTGACCATCTTTTGAAAGTGCGCCTGGCCATAGTAGCTTATAGCTAGATAGGGATAGGGAGTTAGACATGTAAAGAAATAAATTCAGAGAAAGACTACCATGCTCCAAAAGATGGGTTTGTTGAGTGCACCAAGCACCCCATCAGTTATAGCTGGACAAACTAGGGAGGAGACAAATTTCATAAACGAGGCGACTCTCACAGTGAGTAAATGAGAGCACACACATTTTGGTGGAAGTTGTTGAACTTTACTTTTGGGGGCATACAGTAGATATAGCCTTCTTTTACCAGTCGTACCGATACCTGAACCATGCCTTATGTTAAAAGATAACTGCACTCTCTCAGTGCGTCTCGGAATGTCTTTGTCAGACGGGGCATGCGCTAAGAGGAGGTGACCGAGGACGCCCTGGCTCGAGGACTTGGTGGAACCCCCTCTCCTCAGCCCTCCTGGGCTGGCTCCCAGGGGCTCCCAGATTTCTGGCTGGGGTGAGGCCCATCCCGGAGGAGCCAGGCAGTGAGGGGCCAAGGGCCTTTGCACAGCCGGAGCGCCCCAGGCCCTCGTGGAAATGGGGCTCCTGCCCTGTGCGGGCTCTCCTCGTCCCTGTGGGGCAGGGATGGGCAGGGCGGGCGGAGGCTGTCCACTCTGTGATTTCGGGGTGACCCCGGAAGAGGGCACCGGCTGTGAGCTGGGGGTCTGTGCGCATCCCATCTGTGACACCGCGCGGGGAGACGCTGCGCCAGGCGTCCGGGCGGTCCCTCCAGGAGCTGCCTCAGTTTCCCCACTGTGCAGAGCCACGGCGAGAGGAAACCTCAGGGCAGGGGAGGCGGGACTGGGGCTGAGGTGTCACCTCTTGCGCTGGTGGCCCGGTGATCCTGTCAGCCCTATCCAGGTTTTTATTCTGCACCTAAGCGGCTCTGACCTTTTCCAGACATGTTCTGTCATTTGCCCGACGTGGAAGCCTCTCTGCAGCCCCCTTTTTCATTGCATTTCCCCCTGCATTTTCCTCTTCACCTTTCTCACTTAACTTGGGCTTCAGGTTTCAGCTTCGCTCTCACTTCTCACTGAAGCCTTTCCTTCGCTTTCAATATTTGATTTGCTTTTCCCTCACTGAGCTTCCTCAGGCCCTGAGCTCATCCCAGTAATGTCGTCTTGTGTGGTATCAAAATTACCTTTCTTTTCTTGTTTGATTTGCCCATTAGACTATAAGTTACTTGAAAGCAGGAAACCTATATTCTCCGCTGTCCGGTCTCTACGCACCTCGAATAATGTTACCACATTGCAGGTGCTCAGACAAAATTGCGGTTAATAAAGTGAGAAGACAGAATCAAGAGTTACTTAAAGTCCAACTGGATGAAAGGATGAAAAAGGAACAAAGTTTCATACTGAGATTTTAAAATACGGTGTGTACCGGTGAGCTTGGGCTGCCATAACAAAGTGCTACAGGCTGGGTGGCTTAGACAATACACATTTTCATACCAGTTTTAGATGCTGGAAATCTAAGAACGTGATGCCAGCAGATCTGATTCCTGTCAAGGACTCTCTTCCTGGCTTGCAAATGACCACCTTCTTGTGGTGACCCCTGGTGATGAGAAAGAGAAGCAGCAGCAAGTCCCTTGGGGTCTGCTTCTGTAAGGGCACTAATTCCACCCCGAGGACCCTGCCCTGATGTCCTCAGCTAAACCGAATTCACTCCCAGAGGACTCATCTGAAAATACTCTCATATTGAGGACTAGGCCTGAGCAAAAAAGGGGAGCAATTCAATCTGTGATGCGGTGGCAGTAATCAGGACCTTAGTGAAATGTTATAAACATTCATATTACAGCCTCCATGTTTTAGTAGGGTGTTTTTAGAAAGAAATACTTCTACATGAGTCAAAAATTTCAAAATATATATGTTAAATTGACTCTGTAATCCTACTTCTGGGAATATAACCCCTAAAGAAATTGTTTTAAGAATGAAAATGTTATGTACACTACGATAATTTATTGTGGTCTTGTTTACAATAGTGAGAAATTGAAAATAATTTGAGGAGTATAGGAATGGCTGAATAAATGACAATACTGTATAATACTATATTATGTAGCTATTAAAATAAGAGATTTGAGACTTATTTTGCAGCACAGAAAACATTTAATGTATTATTTTAGGTAAAAGAATGAAATTTTACCTATGCTATGGTTTAAATTGAATAAAATTATGTCTCTGAAAGGAAACTTTTTTTATTAAATTCTTTTATTGGTACATTTTAGGTACACAACACAATTACATTTCTCATTGGGAATTGTACCTTTACATAATGTATCTTGGTTCTCATTTTTTCCCCATTCCTAGCCCTCGCTTCACCCCCTCCACCCTTCCCTATTTACAAAGACTTTATTTCCATTTTTTTCATTTCTCATTGTTTTTCCTTTCCCTTCTTTCCTTTCCCCTGCCCCTCCCACTACCCCTACCCCTTTGGACCTTTTCTTCCTATTTTGCATTATC
>NW_004624807.1:2939856-2999135 GCF_000247695.1 Heterocephalus glaber
TGCACGGATTACCTCCTCTGAGCTGGGAGATGTGGGACAGGGGCCGGGCGCAGCGATAGGGATGGTGGCCCAAAAGCCCTTTCTGAAAGGAAACATTTTGAATAGGAATATATGAAAAAGCTGGATTTGTTGGATTTTTGTGCAGTTTTTAGTTTTCTTTTGTGTCAAACTTCTTCAATGCTTCAATGCTACATGTGTGACTTTAACATAATTTTTGGAAAAGAAAGATCTGAACTGAATCACAAGGCTAACAGTTTCTTCCTACAAAACACCTACCTAGAGTTTGTTTCAAATAATCTTGGTTAATAGATCCAAAGTCTTATCTTTCTCTCTTCAACTTGGAAACCACAAGATTAAATCAGAAAACTCCAGTAGCTGTATTTTCGTACAATTTGCTTCCATTTGCACCTTTGAGTTAGGCCATCCGCAGGCTGGGGGTTCATCTTGTAGTTGTCAAGCAGTTGTTTGCCCAAATTGAAGTATTTGTGAGTTTACAAAGGCGAATATGATGTGACCAGCAGTGGATAAGCTCCGGGCCAGTGTCAGGTCTTCCCATATGTTTACAAGTTACTTTTAAGCACAGACTTGCACCTTCTTTCAGGAAAAGAACCTAAATCTTCATTCAAGAAAAGAATGCATGAGAGATAGTTTCACTTTAATGTAGAACAATCTGACCAAGAGGGTAGGAGGCAACTTGAGACGGGAAGAATCTGTCTTTGAGGCAGACAATTTCAACTTCTTCAAGAGTAGGAGGTCAAGGGGCCAGGGATTTAGCTCAGCAGTTCTGCCACCTGCCTCACAAGCACAGGGTCCCCAGTTCGATCCCTGGTAGAGTGGGAGGTCAAGGAAGGCAGTTCTCCTAGTAGATCTTACTCTCTTCATCTAAAAAATTGGGAGACTGAAGCCTACCTTACATGATTCCTATGAATACCGAATGAGACTATGTGTGTAACAGTCTCATATCTGCCACATGGGGTCTTCTTCTTCAGGTTCACACACATTTACCGAGCACTGAGCTCTGTTCTGGGCTAACTGGGAAATGTGTAGCCTTGAGGCTGGGCCGAGCAGCTGACCACTTTACAGAGACAATGCAGAATCTCCACCTATGGCCGAATGGTGATCCCAAGGCATGTGAATAAGATCCTGGGACTGTTGTGTTGAGTGGTTGATGGCCGTATGATCTATCAGGAAATAGTTTCAGATGCTCCATCCCTTAATCCAGTAAACAATTCACAAGAGAGAGTACTATACCCTGAAAATGAGGCAGTGACAACTTTTATAAAGGCAAAATTGCAATTAGCAAAATTCAGACAATTAAACCTGTGCCTCATTGACCTAGCTTTGTCCCCATTCTGGGATTGCTCTTTCTTCACACCGACTCCGCTTGTGGTCAGAGTTCTTCATCCACATAGAAATGGGCCAAAAACTACTTTCCACTTACAGAAGAAAGAAATCTCATTGATCACCTAGCGACCTTAGGAAAGGAAATAGTGGGTGAGCAAGGAAGCCCTATCATGGTCTTTCTCCTCTACAGATTTTTTGTGCGATGTAGGGCAAATAGCTGAAGTTTTCTGAATGGCTTGATATTCATGTTTTTAAACTGTTTTAATAATTCTTACAAATTCCTATTTATGAATAATTCCATATGGAGGAAAGGAAGACACCACATGGTAAGCTTAGAAGAGGGAAGTTGCTACTGAATCTGTAATTCTGGAAGTCTGAAGATCAGAGCAATGTGCATATTTATTCTGTAAAGTACTCTGGACTTCATCCATGAGTATTAAGCACATTTCATGCATTAAATAAGATTTGGTTCTTGGCCACCACTTCAAACTCAGCACTATCATTTCCCAAACTCTTCTTCACCTAGCATCATCATTATCCTCCTCATCATCAATGGCTTCTCCAACTTCCAGTTTGTATGAGGGGACTTACTACTACCTGGAGTCATTTCTACTCATTTGCTTCTTGACAGTCACCCTCCTACAGCAGTTCCTATCATTTTCTGAAATTAATGTACATATATGGCCTCTTGTCCACTCCCACCACATCCAGCTTACACAAGAGTTGATCAATGCTATCAGTACTATTCAGAAGTTCTGTAGCAGACTACTTACTCTCCCTTTTTTTCTTGTTCTTTTTTGTGCTGGTTCTCTTCTGATGTGAAAACTCCGTCACTTCCTGTTTCGCCTGGGATCGAGTCTCATTTCTCCTCCCACTGTGAAGGATCTCTGTTTCTCCTTTGCTTTGGCCTATTCCAGTGCAGTCCCATTTTCCCTTTCATGCTGTCCCCTCAAGCCATTCTGCTTTCAGACTCATTTTCCTCCTCTGTGTTGTGCAACCTCTTGGTCCTGCCCATCACCGTGTCCCCAAAGCACCTCTCTGATCCGGACAGCTTTCTTGTCAATGTTTCACGCTGCTGGTTCTCACAACTCAGCCCGAAATGTTTTCACTTTTCGGGGCCACCTCCTCATGGGAACTAAAAAGCTGGACAGTGCTTTTAGAGGTTGCTCTCTGATTTGTCGCTTCCCTGCCCTCTCTGAGATTCCTTCTTTGTTACGATTTCTGATGGTCATGCAGATAGTCATCAAGTCAACTCTCATGATAACTTGGAAAAAATTACTTTTTATTCACTCTTCCTCTTTACCTGCAGAATAGGAAGAAAGATTAATTTTATTCAGTCAAAGGTAATCAGGAAAAATGAAACCTCCATGCCTGCAGTCCTTGATCAAACTTCCTAGTCAATTAGAGTATCGGGCCTGATTGGTGCGGGACTTAGCACCCAGTTAGTAACTCCCCTATGGGAACAAGGAGTCTGGGCAGAAGTGACTGCTTCTCTCCCTTCTCCTGTCATCCTCACAGTCTGAAGCATCTGCTCATCCCAAGCCTGAGTTCAGAGAGAGTAAACCCAGGTCGTCCTGCCTCTCTCCTTCCCCCTGGCACTGTGGACCCAAAGGGGTCTGATGTGATTGACTTGGCCCTCCTTTCATGGATGTTCAGTGCTTTGAACAGCACTGCTTGTTGCTGTTTTCCTCATTTCTCTCTGTATTTCCCACATTCGTGTCCCAAAGTAGAAGCCAGGACTTGGTTTTCCAGTCGCCACAGGGTCTAGGGCTGTAGCCGGTGACCTAGGCTCAGCAGCCAGACACGACCCCAGGAAGTAGATCCACTGGCTGGGGGAAGCCAGAGGGTGTAGGAGAGGTGCTGTCTGATGTGGGTCCTGAGGAGTGGACACAGCAGACCCCAGGCCTCTCCCTGGCTGGCAGTGGACTTGTTGTCCTGTGGTTCTAGTGCTATGGTTTACCAATTGGCCATGGAGATGCTGCTTTTGGGTCCAATTCTATGGCTGTTCCAGGAACTGCACAAACTAGTGTTCTTTAATAATTCTGTTTTAAAGAACCATAGTATATTCACTCTACCACAGTGGTACTTCAGTAATCATCATTAATTGGTTCCAATGAGCACCCAAATCAATGAGGACCAAACAAACTGCCTTGGCTGGAGAGGGGAGTCAGTCAGGAGGTGATGCATATGAGCGGGTCCTGGCCTCTGTGGCGTACCAAACACGGGACTAGTGCCGAGGCAAAACCTTCCTCTCCTTTGTGGTGAGTACGAAGTCAATGAGAGTGAAAGCAGCCAGGTGCCGAGGTGTGACTGTTAATTAGTAGCCCAGCGTTCTTTTCTCCCACGCACACTGGTGTTTCGCCTGGCTCACGCTCATGCACAGTTCACGGGTTTATTTTGACTCTTGGTATATGCTACCTGGTGACGTGCAAAACACTTGTTTTCAAGGTTAGTCTTGCGCAGGTGCAGGTTCCTGTCTTCTCCCACTATGGAACCATGACCCCAGAGCAGTCAGGAGGTAGACAGGAGTTGCTGGGACAGTAAGACTAAAATGCGTCAGTTTACTATTTATAAAAACATGATCTCATTAAATATGTCCGGGAAAGGCTGTGCTTACATTTTTCTCCTGTAAGGCCCTGTTTATCTGGGAATGCTGGAGAATTCAGTAGCACAGTCACCCCCGGCGCCTACAGGGCCACTTGCATGTTGGAAGAACTCCCAACTTTGGGGTCGTCCTTCCTGTCTGCCCTCTGCCGTGTTTGTGCTCTTTGGCACTTGCTTCTGTCGGTGTTGTCCTAGCTAAGTGGTCCCAACTGTGTCCCAAAGATCCTTCCCTCCTGTCACAGTCATGTCCTTCCCCACCTTCCCTGTAGCATCTGTGCCTGTCTCTCCTCCCCGTAGACTGCTTTAGTGTTTAGTGTCAGTGCCACACAATTTAGCTCTTAGTCATTGCAATATGCATTACACCCTGGCAGAAATAAACCTTAAGAGAAAGAATTCTAGGAAGTAGAGTTTCTCTAGTGTCGCCAGGGATGGAGTCAATGTCTTGGTTACTGTAGATAGAAAAGCCAGTAGGGGAAGAGGGAGGGGTAGGGGAAAGGAAAAGGGGGAAAAGAAAAAATATGAGAAAAGGAAAAACATGGAAACAAAGTCTTTGTATATAGGGAAGGGTGGAGGGGGTGAAGGGAGGGCAGGGGAAGGGGAAAAAATAAGAACAAGATACTCATGTAAAGGTACAAGCTCTCAGTGATGAATGTGACTGTATTTTATACCTAAAATGGAACAATAAGCTTAATGGGAAAAAAAGTCAGTCTAGCCAATTGTTGTATATGATAATAAAAAATAACATGAGAGGGGCTTAGTGTCTTCGTCTCAAAACTCCGAACTTGTACATCCCGGTGGGTGTCTGCTAGGCACCTTAGCTCAGTGATCGATGGAGACAGAACTGCTCGCTAGCCCCAGGCACCCCAGCCTCTCCCCTCCCAGAAAGCAGCACTTTCTCTTTCCAACAGCGACAGCACTAGCTGAAGCCCTGGCCTCCTCCCTCCCTCTGTTGCTTTCTCTCAGCGCTGCCCCATCCACTTGCAAAACCTCCAGCCTCTGCCTTCAGCTGGCCACAGCACTCGGTTAGGCCCCAGCTGCCACCCACCGACCCTACCCGACCCTCATCTCTCCAGCAGGAGTCCCAGGAGCCCTTCCCTGGCCTCTGCCCCTGGGGCATCTGCTCACTAGGGTCCTCCAGGGAGACCTCCTCAGATGTCTGCCGAATCCTGGCCCTCCTTTTTAAGTCTCGCTGGGTTCCCCACATGCTTCAGAGTAAAAGACAAAGTCCCTTCCACAGCGAAGGCCTCTGATAACAGTGCTCACGGGCTTCCTGGCCTGGCCTCCAGCTCTGCCCAACCCTGTGTTGGAGCCAAGCCAGCACCTCTGCCACTGCCCAGCCTCGTGCAGGCTGCTCCCACTGCAGAGGGCTCATCTCTGCTGTCCTTTGCTTGGAATGTGTCCCCGTCCCCAGATTTCACGTAACTGCTGCTTTACTGTCTCTCTTCACTAAACAAATGGACTTGAGAAATTTTCACTGCTTGTAGTCCAGAGAAAAATCTCATTTTGGGTCAGCTGGATGATTCTTCCTGCTCTGCGTGTGTGTGTGCCCGCACGCGCGGGCGCGTGCGTGTGTGTGTGTGTGTGTGTGCGTGTGTCCTGATGAAAACAGTCCCAGTACATCTGGGAGTTGACAGTTAGTGCCTTTCTGTGAGGGTTCCATTACAAAGTCCTATGTTGATTTACATAAATTTTTATGGGAGCTTTATACTTCCCCAGCAGGCTCTCCATGGGGCGTGCTGTCTGTTTCGGATGTTTCCTTTGGAATATGCACGCGCTCTGTCATCTGTGCACATTCGTCTCTGCACACTGTGGCTCCTGCCAGACTTTCATCATCCCCTCCCAGTTGTACTCTCTCCATTTTCTCTGGCACACTGGAGGAAAGGCAAAGTCTTTATTTTGCTCCTATTAGGGAGAAGAATCGTTTGCTTGTTCAATTGTAAGCTGAAAAAGAGATTCTCCCGTGCTGCCTCATCAGAGATCTCCAACTGCTGAAGTTACGGGTCATTTTTGTGGGTTACACTTGACCCCCATCCTGTGGGATAAAAGACATACATATGTAGTTTACTGGTAATCATATCACCACCTGGATTACAGGTGCCTTAAGGACTTAGGAAAAATATCCCTGTTTTCTCCATAGTAGAGTTGGACACACCATCAGATCTTAATAAATATTTTCTTAATTTATTCACCTACATATTAAGTCCTTGTTTGTTCAACAAGTGTATGTGTGTACTTGTGACAGACACTTTACCATACCAAACCCAGGATACCAGCACATGAGAAAATAGATTTTAATCCCTGCTCTCATGGAGTTTATATTCCAGCAACAGAGGCAGACATTGAGCAAATAAACAAGTGAATATGCAATGTGTCTAGTAGCAATCGGTCCTGGGAAGAAAACTGAAGAGAGTTACAGGAACAGAGAGCCCTGGGACAGTGGCACTGCCCCTCTAGAGTATTAAAGAGCTCCCGGGGATAGATGAGAGGAGCAGAGGAAGTGTGGGGGAAGCACGGAGGACATCTGAGGGTCGCATGTCCTAGGCAGGGGAGGAGCAAATGCAAAGGTCTTTAAACAGAGACGTTTCTTGACTTCCAGAAAAACTAGACAACCACTATGGCCAGAGTGGAGTGCACAGGTGGAAAGTATTAGATATAAGGTCAGAGAGACACTAGATTTAAAGGCCATTAAGGGAAGTTTGAATTTTGCTTAGTAAAGCGGCAAGCCATTGGAGATTCTAACGGGGGAGCAATTGGACTAATTTACCTTGTAAAAGAATCGTTTTGAGTGCCGCATTGGGAATACACAGAAGTCCATGCAGGAAGGTGTAGGGAAGCAAGTTAATGAGTTAATAAACTATTATAACAGTCCCGGGAGGAGATGGCACTGCTCGGACCAAGATGGCAGCTGCGCAGGCAGTAAGACTGCGATTCTCAATATACGTGGGGTGCAGAGAGGGGTCGAGTTGGACATGACTTGTCCTTTTTGCCTCACTCAAAAATGATGGGCGATTGTAGGACGATCACGCAGTTAAAGGAATCATCAGTTGTGAGAGAAAATTTGATGATATTGGAAGGAGAGAACTGCTGGAGTAGGTGGAAGGGGTGGGAAAGCTCATCAGGCTCACAGACGCTGAACCATAAAATCAGAGGGGCAGGGGACGTGTTCAGTGATGGTTGGCCTGGAAGTGGTAGGGAACGCTTTTCTAATGACTTCTGGTATTGCAGTCAGATGTGAAGGAAGGTCACCAGTCAAAGATAAGCAGGGAGGCCACTGGAAGTTTGAAGAGAAAAGAAAAAGCACACAATGGTTACTTAGACAAGTGGAGGAATGCAAGGGCTTGGGAGATGCTGTCTGATAAAACCAAGGGCTTTGGTAGGATCTTGAGTATATCTGAAAAATCATGCATTTTTTGCTAGACACACCTTTTTTAACTGTATATCCTTTTATTGGTACATTTTAGGTGTACAATATAATGACATTTGTCACTGGAAATTTGCACCTTTACATAGTCTCTCTTGGTTCTTATTTTTCCCTCTTCCCCTGCCCTCCCTTCACCCTCTCCACCCCTCCCTATTTACAAAGACTTTGTTTCCATTTTTTCATTTTCTCATATTAATTCCATTTCCTTCTTTCCTTTCCCCTACCCCTCCCACTTCCCCCTCCCCTTTGCCCCTTTTCTTCCCATTTCACATTATCTCTTATACCTTTTAGTCCTTATTTACACTTTCAGTTTCTCACACTATTTGGTATTTACAAGTGTGTCCTATTTATTTCACTTTAGAGTATCGCCTCAATATGGATCCATTTAGCAATATGTCTCTAATTTCTCATTTTTTATGGCTGAGTAGTACTCCATTTTATTAAAAAACCACATTTTCCTTATCCAGTCTCCAGTCGATGGGCATTTGGGCTGTTTCCAAGTTTTAGCTATTACAAACTGTGCTGCTATGAACATGGCTACACATATATCATTGTGGTATGATTCTTTTAATTCTTTGGGGAAGATCCCCAGCAGGGGAATGGCTGGGTCAGATGGGACTTCCAGTCCTAGTTCTTTGGGGTATCTCCATACTGATTTCCACAGTGGTTGCACCAGCCTGCACTCCCATCAGCAATGGAGCAGGGTTCCTCTTTCCCCACAGCCCCGCCAGCATTTGTTATTGGTTGATTTCTTGATAGCAGCCATTCTTTCTGATGTGAGGTGGAATCTCAGCATTGTTTGCATTTGCATCTCTTGAATGACCAGTGATGTTGAACATTTTTTCATATGTTTATTGGCCCTTTGTACTTCTTTGTGTGAGAAATGTCTGTTCATTTCAGATGCCCATTTTTGGACTGGGTCTTTAAATTTGGGAGGTCTGATTTTTTAAAGTTCTTTATAGATTTGAGATAGTAGACCTTTGTCTGAGGGACCACTGGTGAAAATTTTTTCCCACAGTGTGGGTTGTCTCTTTACATTGCTGGTGGTTTCTCTTGCTGTGCAGAAGCTTTTTAATAAGAAGAGATCCCACTTGTTGATTGTTTGTGCTAGTTCACGGGCAACTGAGGTTTTGTTCATAAAATCTTTTCCTACACCGATGTCTTCAAGAGTTCTACTTAACCTCTGTTCCAGGAGATTCAGCATTTCTATTTTAATATTTACATCTTTAATCCATTAAATTTTACTTTAGTCCATGGTGAGAGATATAGGTCTAGTTTTAGTCTTTGGCAAGTTGAAACCCAATTTCTCCAACACCATTTATTAAAGAGGCTATCTTTCCTCCAGTGAGGGTGTTTGGCTCCTTTGTCAAAGATGAGATGGCTGAGTATGTCTGGAGTTGTTTCTGCATCTTCTAATCTATTCCACTGATCCTCAGGTCTGTTTCTTTGCCAGTACCATGCTGTTTTTATCACAGTAGCTTTGTAGTATAGTTTCAAGTTGAGGGTTGTAATACCCCCTGGCATGTCTCTGTTGCCTACAATTTCTTTTGCTATTCTGGGTCTCTTCTTGTTCCAAATGAATTTTTGGATTGTTTTCTCAAGGTCCATGAAGTATGCTGCTGGGATTTCAATTGGGATTGCATTGATTCTATATAGCAGTTTTGAAAGTATGGCCATTTTCAGTATGTTGATTCTTCCTACCCAGGAACAAGGGATATCTAGACACATTTAAAGGGTTCAGTGTGACTTTATATAGGCGATGTGGGTGAAGAGACAAAATAAGAGAGAAGTCATGGGTGTTGAAAGTATATGCAAGGGGACAGTAATAATTATTCATCATGAACTGAAGCCCTGACAAAGGAAACATGTCTATGGGAGGGTCATGGACCTAGGAACGTTGGTGCAGTCAATGGCAGGGTGTAGTTTCTCAAGTTTGGGAAGAGGAGGTCTTGGAGTTGTGACACTGTAGAGTGAGTTGGGAAGACAGGGGCTGCTGCTAATGTAACAGGGTGCTTAGACTTGATGTTAAGGAGGAGACCCAGCTATTGGCAATAAGTGGTCTAGAAAATGACCATGGGGTTGGGGGACTGCAGGACTGGGAGGGCAGGGTATTGAGAAGGTCATCCTCAGGTACATTAACGTCGGGAAGAACCGTGGCAGGGTCAGAGAGAACATCAGTAAGTCAGGGTCTAAAATCATCACGCAACGAGGAACTTATTGCACACGGGGATCAATAAAGAGAGGCAGGGCTGAGGACGATGTGATCTGACAGTCTGAGTGTCAGGGCTGGAGAGGGAAGGGAAGGAGTCAGCAGACATGGAGGCTGCAGGTTTGCAAGCAGTGATAAGAAGCATGGAGGACAGATAGTTTCTCCCTAGGCAGCATCACCAGAGGCATGGGGCATAGAAACGTCCAGAATTTTCTAAGGGAATCCATTTGAGAGGGCAGCAAGGAAGGCAGTCTCTTCAGGATAGAGCCCATGGCACAGTAGAAAGTTTCAAAGAAGAGCCTGGATAAGCAGGGCCTTTACTGGTGAATCCAGAAGCATTTAGGAATATCTCTTCTAGTGCCTTGGAATCTTTATTTAAATTTTGATGGTCAATACAACAAATATGCTAAGGGAGCAGTTTATAGAGAATTCCAAATAGTCAAGTCTACTGAGTTATTAGTTTGAGAGTTCTGGATCCTTATCACATAAAGAACATTGCTAATATTATAAACAGCTAACTTAGAAATGCTATAGGCAGTCAGACAGGGCTGAGCCCTGAACAATCAGGACAAAGGTAAAACACAACACAGACATGGCCCAAGACACATTTGTTGGAGACCAGGCCTCAAGATAAAGATGAAATGACTGGGTCTGTGTCCTTCCTCAAAAGACAAACGCTGGGGCTGATGAAGTCCAGATAGACATCAGTCACCTGGTGGGTGTTGGAGACCTCCAGACTCATCACCTCCTTAAAAAAAGTCTTTGTTCTTTCCATGCGCGTTTGTTACATGACTTGTTTCCCCATTGGATCACTGTTACCTCAGCGATTGTACTTGTAACCTTATTGGTTGATCACAGCTGTAACCCATGGTGTAACCCATGTGGGTTTTGCTCTATAAAATTTTCCTGTAAAGCACCGTTCCCAGCTACCCATTTGAGTCCCTTCCTGCCTCTCAGGAGCATTCCTCTCAATAAATATTTCCCTACCCCTAACCTCCATTGTTCCTAGAATTCATTCTTTGGTTTTAGAGAACACGAACTCAGGGTATCAGACATGTAACAGGTTGTGAGATATAATATTTTTATATTTAATCTCCTGTTTCACAAACACTGGGCCCTCCTTTGTACATAACAAGGGAATGCTCTTTCGCTTTTCATTCTAGAAGCATGACAAGAATCTTCCAGAGTATCAAAGCATGGGAGCCACATCCCTCAAGCCAATATGAAAAACGATCAACTTTCAATTTTCTGTGCTTGTTTGCTTTCTGCCCAGAATACACAGAAAAGGCATTTGGGCAAATTTTGGGGTTCAGCTTTCAAGAATGTCTTTCCATTTCCTCCTGCAAAGTACTTGGGAGCCAATTGCTCCCTGGGCCCAGGAGCTAGTTTTTGTTATTTCAGCGTGGGTGTCTTCACAGCAAAACAACCTCAAACATTCAACCCAAGCCCCTCAACCCACCACCATTTGCTAAATGAAGCAAAACATGATAATAGCCTTAATGATGTGAATTTATCTCTTAACTGTTGTTTTGAGATCACAACAAATCATTAAAATCATTAACTCTCCTAGCTAAATTAGAGTACAGATCTCCAGAATGCATGGCCTATGTGGCTTGTTTCATAACACCCCACCCACATGCCCATGGCACATAGGCGGCTCAGACTTCCATGCAGAAGGGACTGGCTTAATTCACCCTAAATCACAGTGTGAAGCAGTTTTGTGCCCTCCGCTCATGCTCATCCTTCCCTTGTGTCCTAGAGCCAAGTCTCTGCAAGATGTCGGCTGCAGATAGCTAAGCGAAGGGTGTGGGAAGTGCTGACTCTGGGAGACCGGTGAGAAATGACACACACCCTCAGCACGTGGCTGTGCCCACACTCCTGCAGAAGCCCTCATCGCCACATCTAGCAAATCGGAGCACGTGTCACCAGGGTTCACTCGCAGAACGAAGACAAAGTGGAGTTTGCACTCGCTGTCTTTCTTATCAGGGTTGTCACTTCCGGTCCCCGAAGCCTGTTCATGCCTACAGAAATGAAGGTCAGGGGGCCTCCTGCCGTCTTTAGTCCAGAGAGCATGAAGGCCACGAAGCCTCCAGATCATGGGAAACAGAGAAAGCGGCACGGGCCTTTCAGACTTTTGTCTATTGGAGAAATTAAGGCCCTTCCTCCAGAAGATCCTTCTGGAAATGGGAAAATACAGTATGTGAGGAACTTGGGGATGGCCATTTGTGCATCTGTCCTCTGAAAAGAGGAAAGGTAAGTCCTGTGCAGGGGTGAGGAGGTAAGAATGAAAGGGGAGACTGCTCAAACTCAGCCGGATGAGATGACGCCGGCCAACAGCTGAACTAAGTCAGACGGTCAGGCATAGCTCAGTGTTGGGCAGGCACCAGGAGACGGCCACTCAGTGCGGATGGAAGTAAAGATGTCTGTAACAGTCTCCTCTCCGGGCCTACAGTTTTCTAAGTTAAGAGCACTTTATAAAAAGGTCAAATTGTGTTCATTCAGCAGCATGGCCCTGTGGAGCTGAAGCCTGAAGCCCTCTTAACAGATTGCAACTTTTCCATATTCAGTCGTTCAGACTCTGGAGCCAGCCATGTTCCACATACACCTATGTGACTTCCTCCCAGCCCTGTGAGTAGGGTGCGTGGCTGACTCTGCCAGGGAGGCCCCACCATGCCTATCTGTCCCTATCTGTCCTTGGGAGCCTGACCCTGAACCCCTGGGCCCACTCAGGATCTCTGGACTTCTCCAGCTGTGCTTGACAAGGACTAGGAAGTAGAAAGAATGGTAAAAACAAAACAAAATGGCACACCTGGGCAGCCGGGGTGGTGAGAAACCCTGCAGTCACTTCCATCATCAGAATTTCTACCCATTTCTTCTACCACTGGGCTTGCAGCGCTGAAGTGTCATTACAGCTCTCTTATGCTTAATTATATTCTGGGACTGCAGTGCCTGTGTGTAAAAGTCCATTTATCTCCAAATAGAAGAACCTGCTCTAAGCTCTATCTTCGGTACTAGAAAATTAGTCTTTTATCAGGCTAATGCAAGGGACAAATGAAGGGCTGTGCACTGTGAAATCAATGACCTTTTGCAGACAACAAAGTCAGGAAGATGAGAGCTGTGAGCTGGGGAAAGGGACGCATCTCTGCTCCAAGAAAACAGTGGATGCAGGGGGAAGAAGTCTCCCACACCACAGCAGCTCTGTGGGGGTCTGAGAGCCACGCCTGGGTTCAGCAGATGCACAGGAGCTGCTTGCTCAGGGTCTCCTGAGAGCTCTTCCTTCAGACTCCTCATCTCTGCCCTGGCAGGTCGCAAACAATGTGGCCTTTCCACCCATTCCACGACCCACCGTCCACCTGTGCTTTTCTCAGGCCAGTAGCTCGTAAGAAAGACCATGGAGGTGAGGCAGGGTAGGAGAAATAAATACAGAGGTGAATAGGAAAATCACAATGTTAAAATTGTACTTTTAAAAAGACTGCAACTCCAGGTCCCAAGGTTATCCGTATCTGCATTCCCGGGGCTGTTTCTGCTTCCAGTCTTGATTGTTTTCTCCAAACCCATCACATCCAAAATCACTTAGAAATACTGAGAGTCCATAAGTTAGCTCAGCTGATAAGGCAAAGGGCAAAAACCTGACCTTAAGGTGGAGACAGAGAATTCAAAGGCTTCAAGGAATGTTTCCAGGCAAAACGTCTTCGGTCATCTTAGGTCACCCTATTTGAAAGTGTGAGCACAGAAGGGGAGATAAAAAGGTTCAGGACATGCTACAAATGCGCACCAATTCCCCAAGATGTATGTATTACGTACTGTAAGGTGGGCCGTCCTTTCATCTGAGAAATGAGCCACTATCTCTCTACCTGTGTGTGTGCGTGCGTGTGTGCGTGTGCGTGTGTGTGTGTGTGTGGGGGGGGATATCACTTTTCTCCTGTCAACCAAATTCAGACTTTCTATAGAGTCACAAATTCCACAGATTTCCACCCCAGCTCCAGGCTGCAGAGCGGGCTTTCACTCTATTTTCTTGAGTGTGTACTTTCAATTTTTCCCAATAAATATCACTGACCTTCTCACTGACCCTTCTTGAAAATTCTTTTCTGGCGCGGAAGTTGGGAAACTGCTGACTGGCCCATGGGAGGGGCAAGTCCAGCTCCTATCTCTGCCTTGGGGGTCCTCCTTGAACCCACCTGGTGACAGAGGGGTGGAGGAGCCCCCACCAAGGACCAGCAAGGTGTGGCTGCTCCCTGTGGCACCTTCCCCGCTCCCTCCCCTGCCATTTTGGAAGAGAGCCTGCGGAGTTTATGAGCCTACACCTCTCTGTTGTGACTTTGGGTGCCAGGGCAGCAGCTGTGAACACCCCAGCTCCCCCACGGCCCCTCGAGGTGCTCTGTGGAGCCAGGGCTCCGATCCTGCGGCAGCTGTCGAACCCTGTTCAGGCTCCACTGTGCCGTCTAGGGTTCTTGTCCTGCCTCTCTCCATCCTCGCTCCTGCTGAGGCAGAAAGTTCGGGCATGAAACCTGATGGACAATCGGGTGTGACCTGTCAATCACAGACCTGTCAATTACAGCAAGGACGCTTGTGCAGAACAGCCTTGGAGCCCTGCGTGGGGCAGCCCAGATCTGACGACAGAAAGAAGAGAAGAAGACATCAGCAATGGCCTCACCACGGCCTTCTTGCTCTTGCAGCTGCCTGCTCTGTATGCAGGGTGTGTCTTCTCTACAGAGCGCTCCTCTTTCACCGCTTCTTTTGCACTTATTTTTCTTCTTCTTTTGCCTTTAAATAAGTGTTAAATTTATGTCATCGGTTGTCCCATCCCATTCTTCAAACAGGACCACATGAGCCTGGAAAAGACCACTGGGCGGCCCACCTTCAATGACACTGCCCCAGGGCCGGGTGGTTCTCCCGGGCCAACTCAAGAGCCATGATGAAGAAGTACATCAGAGCAAGGGTGCCGGGTGTTCAGGTGCTGCACCCACAAAGTCCTCTGAGCTTCCTGCTCTCACCGACTCTGTAGTTTTAGGACTTGCACTTTACAATATCGGAAACTGAGGCAGAAAGTGCTTACGTGATACGTGCATGGTTGTAGAGCTAGCACAGGGCACCGTGGGAATTTTACCCAAGCCCACTGGCAGAGCTGCCACTGCGGACTTGGTCACCAAGTGTGGCCTGTTAAGATGAAGACATGTCCATTCAGGATGCAGCCTTCCTCCAAGGACAAGCTGGAGAGATGCGTGGGCCATTTCCCCAAGACACCCACACACCCACACACACCCTGCTCTGCCTGTATTTCAGACTTCCCTTTGCTGAGGGAATTGGGAGCCACCCTGCGCTCACATTTACATATCCATTGTCCCCTCCTGGGGACCTGCTCCCCTGAGGAGATATATGGGTGGCACCAGGAGCTGCTGCAACATTCCAAACCAACCAAGGAAGTGCAACTGGTAGCGAAGTTGTCTTTGCTTATTGCACTTTTCCCTGCCTGTTTTATTTTGTGCCACAAGACAGGCAATCAGATGTGGTTCAGATTCTTGAATTGTGGATTTCTATCTCATAGCTGAGGTCTCCCTATTTCCATCCTAAGTCCACCTTGCATCGAGGTAATACACTTATGCTCAGCATTGTGCTTGGGACATAAGAAAAGCCCATTCATGCTTCTTTCAGAAGAATGGGTTCAAAGCAGCACTTTCATTATATCACTCTGCTGACGCACTTACAATGCCTTCTGGTGTCCCTCCCTGCAGCCACAGAGATGGCCCCACTGAGCTGCATCACCAGCCCAGGTGTGATGCAGGACCTTCCCGCTTCATCCTCACTGTGACCCTGGGCTTCTCCAGCTGCAGTCACTCTCTGCTCTCCATCAAGACCAAAGGCCAAGTCCTCGCTCCTCTGGCAGCTTTCCCTCTCCACTGCAGCCCTCTGGGCGTTTTCCCGGAGCTAACTCCTAGGTATAGCCTAGCGGAACAATTCCAGGTGCTTAACCACAAACTGTCCTATTTTGCTATTTGATAGTTTCATGAATAACATCTTAAACACTTAAAGACCATCAAGTACCGAGGCTGCAAAGTAAATGCTTTCTGTGGTGCCCAGAGGACTAGCCTAATGCTAGGAACATAATAAAGAGTTTTAAAACTTGAAATGACATTAAATTCTGTTCTAATTAAATATATACCATATATTATGTATCAACTTGAATGTATAAACTCTTTGGAGAAAAAGTTTCCCATAAACATGCAATGTTTACATTATTTTTATTGTCACTTAAGCGTATAAACATAAAACTAAGTATTAACTATTAAAAGCTTAAGATCCTTAAGTGACTATAAATCCCAAGTGAACTTATAGAATTAAATATAAATAATCATATAAACACTGTAAAATTTGAATTAACAGTAGAACTTTATTGTGATATATGATGTTTGCTGTATCTAAACCACTTCTCTTGCAAGGGATTGCTCTATGATACAAATTCTTTCAAGTTTTTGAGCTTGGTATGCAAAATTTCTTTTGTTCAAAACCTTCGTTCCTGGCATGTGATGTCAAGCAAAGTGGCATTGTGACTATTTAGGCTATTCTCTTTTTCCCCTGGACACTCACATGCACAGAAGCCACTTGCTTGGGTTTGGTTTATGTGGTCATCTAGAATCTTGAAATGTGCTTTCGTTAATTTATAGGATTATCATTGGAATTGCAAATCTGATACACTGTGACAATTGCAACACACTGAGAAAAAATTTAGACCCTCAAGAATCTACATGTAGGTCCCTGGTTGAATAACAGTTTCAGCACTCTAACAAGAAAATTATTTAAACCACCGAATGATGCAGGAGTTTTTTGCTCCCTTTCACTATAGACTGTCAATCAGAGATGCATTGTCTTATTTCTTCTGTTCCTAACTCTATTCTTTTGAAATTACTACATATATACTTTGGTATAAAAAGCAATACACTCAGAAAATGTAAGGGTCATTTATAAGCCTGGAAAAGACTCCAAGGTGCCCAGAATTCCACCTTCCAGGGAGAACACTGATGACCCATGCACTAGTTCTTCATGTCTTTCTTTTGCTATATAACACCCTCCTTGATACCCAGTGATTACCACATGCCAGGAAATGTTCCAAGTATTTAACATTTATGCATCCATTTACTGTGCACAATAACAGCATCATGTAAATACTTCCTGTGTTCCTATTTTGCACATCATAAATTGAAGGCTAAAGTGTTTAAGTACTTTCTGCCATGAAGTAAGTTGTAGAGTAGGTTTCTAATTGAGGTAAATATTGCAATATATAAATAAAACAAATGAAATCAAACATGAGCTCATATCAAACACATTTTGGGGTATTGCTTACTTCTCTTACAAATACCATCTTCTTTCAGTGACTAACCATGTTTGTAGGTGTCAGATGGGTGTATTTCATTGTAGAAATGCATTGCATCATTCAACTTGTACTCCACTGACCGCCTTCTAGTCTTCAGTCTGCAATTATTATGAACCATGCTAAGATGAATGTACCTGGACCTAAATCTTTGAGCACATCCTTACTGAGGGAAACAGTTTTATTTCTTAGGCATTACTTAACAATCTAAGAAGAAAAACATACAGAAATCTCAGTCTGCTCTGTCTGAAATTGCAACTGTTGATTTTATTCACTGGATAAGTACTTGGCTTCCCATAATGTTCAATTATGTGTATTTGTTTAGCATTCAATCAAATTTTAAGCTTTCTCCAATGCTAATAGGTGCTTTTCAGCTAGAAGTACACAGAGCAATGAGCTGGTATAAAACACAGAGTAACATTTTTAAATACGAGTCCTAAATTTCAGAAATTACAAAACCTCTATTTGGTTTTTCTAAGCCAGAAATTGTTGCTCCCCATGAGTAGGTAGTACTTCATTAGATTTTTTTTAAACCCTAGTTTAGCTATTTATTTAGATGAAGGCAGAGAATGGAGTTTTTAGAATAATCACAAGACTGTGATTTTTATAAGCCTAATTCTAAATCTTAGGCTTGGGAAATTTTAATTTATTTTATCAAAATAATATGTAGACATCATTAGATTTAAGTACTGCTAAAAGGGCTTTGAGGGCTGGTGCCTCCTCAGCATTGCATCCTGCTGTCCAGAAGCAACAATTTCTAATCCCTTTTCCAGATGATGCTTTGTTAGGGTTTTCTTTTTCTTCTCTGCTCTTTTCCATCTTTGTCTTTCTTCTTTGTGACAACACCTGCTCTGATTTCATGAAAGCAGTGTCTTCCTTTATCACTCTGGGAATATTAGTTACAATTTACCTTAAGTTTGTCTTCTGTTTTCAGACTTATCACCCCACTAAATTCTTTTTTTTGGTTGGTTCTTGTCTTGCAAGTTCGCTGGCACCTGGATGTGTAGTCTATGGCTTAAACACAACAAGGCTAATTTCAAAATGAGACTGTGCGAGTGTTGCACTCTGGTGACAGCCTCTACTCTGGACCACTTCCATGAAGGAACATCGAATGTTTGTATCTGGAGACCTTGACTCTAGTCTGTAGATTTTCCCTAAACAAGATCTTCGGAAGGAGAATGTCTTAGTTACTTTTCTTGTTGCTGAGACAAAATGCTTGACACCCAACGTTAAAGGAAGAAAGGTTTATTGTAGTTCACAGTGTGTAGAGGTTTCAGTCCATAGTTGGCTGGCTCCAATGCAGGGTGGCATCACATAGGAGAAACAGTCCATGGCAGGCAGAAGACAGCAGGCAGTGAAGTAGCAAAGTAGCAAGCGGCAGCAGCAGCAGCCCTCTTCCTATCCCTTATATTTTATCCAGGCTATGTGGCCTTAAGGAGGGTAGCACTCACACTCAGGGTGGGCCTTCCCATTACCCACACCCAGAACTACGCCAAAACAATCAGTGGACTAATCTGGTAATCGCACATTCTTGATCCCAGCATCACACACCCTAGATCCAGCCACCTTTGAGAAGCCCCACATATGACCAGTTGAGGCTTTGGGGGACAGCTAGACACAACCATCACAGATAAGCAGTTGATTGGTTGGGCAGGGGTGGATTGGGACTGGAACAAGCACACAACCAACCTTGCTGACTTAGACCCATGCCTTGTCCCAGGTCATCTGTTGTCTGACTCTCTGAGAACTTGCTGGGTTTCTTGGGATGAGGGAACTTGTTTCTATTCTGTATCTTTCTCTGTCTATGCAGCCGAGTTTCGAATTTATGACAATATTCATCTCCTCCTTCAACACATTCGTGCTAGTTGTAGGTGCCCTACATTCACTGAATGCAGAACTTACACATCTGTCTTGGGTGTGTGTGTGTGTTGTGTATGTTGACACCTGACATCTTTATCCATTCAAAACCAAAACATGCCTAACATTTTTAAGGTTTCTACAGGAGGAAGGGAGAAGGCTAGCGAGGACACTTCTCGAGTCAAGACTAGCAGTCCTTGATATCAAACATAGAAAGCCCACAGGCAGGGGTGACAGTGATCACTTCCTTCAGGCAGGGGAAGGTTTGGCCTGTGTGTGTTTGGGCTGTGTCCCATCACAGAGTATATGACTTTTACCTATATCTCAGATCCTTGATAAAATGTCATCTCCTCCATGAAATCATCCCTGACCAATGTAGCTAATAATCTCTCCATTCTTTGAATCATGTGGCACTTGGTCCGTCATTTTCTTATGGTGATTGTGCCTTGTATAACCTGAATTGTCATCAGGTGTATGTTTCTCCAGTGAAAGGGTTTTCTCATTAATTTATTTCATTAGATTGACTGACAGAGCTACTGAGGATTGAACCCAGGGACTTTGCACTGAGCTACATCTCCAGCCCTTTGTTATTATAAATTTTGAAACAGAGTTTCACTAAGTTGCCCAGGGTGGGCTTGAATTTACAATCTTCTTGCCTGAGCTTCCTGGAGTGCTGGCATAACAGGCAGGTACTACCAGGCCCTGCTTCTCATTAACTTATCATTCCTTCCATCTTTGAGGACTGGATTCGTGTCTTATTCACTTTGGACTAGCTCCTGGTGCAGTGCCAGGAAGAGAGAATGTACTCAATAAATGGTGAAACAAACGAGTGGATTTGCCCTGTAATGGTTGGGACAATTCTTGCTCTTGGATAAATGGAAGACACAATCTTCTACTTTGTCCCCAATTTTACAGTCTGCGGTCTCCTATTTTGCTGTCATTCAGGAAGTTTCCAAGGATCAAGCAAGTGCAGGTAATTTGAACTCTGTGCTCTAAGACTTGAGTGTGACTTTCTGTTCCATCACCAGTGTTCTTCCTCTCAGGGCTGCTACTGTCTCAGGAATAATCCCATCAAAGAGCAGTGCAGCTTCTTCTGCCAAACTGTTGCACCAAAGCCTGCCTGTACTGCCTTCCTGCTGGACTTCCTTCCCCCTATTTTCCCAGTGATCAAGTACATGGAATTCCCTTCAGGGCTCCAGCTGTGTAAGGAGAAGAAGAAGAATTTCTGGAGTTGAACAGAGCTAGGTTTGAATTTGCCCTGTCACCTATGTCTGGGTGCTGAGGAACAAGGCAGCACACCTTTGTTCACATAAGGTCTCCTTGGCAGGCTTGTCACAGAGGTTAAGAGATAACGTATATGAAGTCCATAGCTAACAATGGAACACTACTCAGCCAGCAAGAAAGACAAACTGGAGTCATCTGTAGAAAAATGAATGCACCTTGAGACCGTATATTAAGTGAAATAAATAAGACACGTAAATTTAAATATCACATGGTTTCTCTTACATGAAAAACCTAAATTACAAATAAAGAGCAAAATAAAGTTAGATAATAGGAAGTAGGGAGATAGATCTTTCTCAAATGGGAAGGGGATCGGGAGGTGAAGGGGGAAGGGAATGAAAAAGAAATCAAGATATGTTATGTACATGTACCAACTCCACATTAAGAATGTAGACATTATTTCTTGCAAACATGTAGTAATAAAAATTCAGACTGGAATATATCTTTGCATTTCCTTTCTTAAGACAGTCATTGTATTTTTCTGGGAATATAATCATTTGAAAAATATGGAGAGGGAGAGAGAGGTTTAACTCAAAACAAAGCAACAAGAACACAAACTTCCTGGAGTGACATGGAGTGGTTTTGGGGACAAGAACTTCCAGAAGCTGGTAAAATATTCCTTGTTGAAGTACCCACGAGTGTGGACTCACTTTCCATAGCTCCAATTCTCAAGGGAGAAAATTCTTGGTAACTACAGGTCAGGGAGCAGAAGTAAGGCAAGACAAACCAAAGTAACATAAAAATGAGCACGGAAACAAATATTCTTCCACCTTGCTTGGAATCCACTCAAGAATATATGGCACGAACAGGTAAACTTTTGTATCTTGCCTTTGTTCCCTTTTTGAAGTTTATCATATGATAGGATATAAAACTGGTCTTTCTATTTATTTATTTATTTATTTATTTTTGAGACAGAGTCTGTTGATATAGTTCAGGCTGGCCGTGAAAACACTACATGGCCCAGGCTGGTCCCAAACTCATGGTGATTCTCTTGCCTCAGCCTTCCAAGTGCTGGGAGTAGAGCGAGGCGTGTACGAACACATTGTTCCAGAATACTATTTCACGACAATCATTACATGGGAAACTTCTCTCTGTTGTCTGTTGGAAGTTGGTGAGAAGCCAGATAATGGAGGAGGAATGCAGCACTTTGTAGCAGTGGGAAGATTGGAGTCTGGGCGCTGGAGTCGCGGCAACCTGCTATGAGAAACATTTTACAGAGTGCGGATTGTTTGGGAAACTCGTGTCTGCCAAGATACATCTGGCTTCCAACGAATCCTGCCAGGCGGTTTCCTCCTGCCCGCCAAGGTGCTTTCAGACAGCTGCCAGGCTGTGTTCCAGTGGGTGTGTGTCCTCCTGCTCATGGGGGTACATCGCTCTCCCGCTCATTCTTAGGACATCTGTCCATCAGTGAGTGCTGACTCCTAACAGACCTATCCAGCTGGCTCCTGTTTCAAATATCGAAGTCAAAACACACTTTCAGATGGGGCAGAAGTGAAATGGTAACTTCTTTCTTTACTAATGTATTTTTATGAGTACATGTGTATAGTACATGATGATTACAGTTACCCTTGGGAACTGTACATGTAAGTAACACATCTTAATTCTTTTTTGTCCCCTTCCCCTACCATCCCTGCAGCTCCCCCACTTCTAATCCCCTTCCCATTTGAAAAATCTCTATTTCTGGTTTTCTTTTATTATCTTTTAAAAATCCTTTTCCTACCCCCATCTCTCATTTCCCTTCCCATTTGAAAAGGATCTCTCTACTTCCTATTTCTATCCTTTGTCTCACTTTTCATTTAAATTTTGATTTTCTCATATAGCAAAAACCATGCAAGTCATCATGACCCACTCACAATCCATTAGAGCCAAACCTTAGAAACAGCCTATATGTCCGCCACCAGAGGGATGGATGGAGAAAATGTGTCATTTCCACACAGTGGAGGCATCTATAGGTAAAGGGGTGCACATGAGAAATTGTACTTCACAACAACAAAGTCATCAAAATCTGGAGAGGGGCTGGGAATTTTTCATTCTAATAATTGAAGATGAAAACTTGTACTGTTCTTTCTGTGCAGGCTGACACATCTTTTGACTACAGATGCAGCGGAAGTGAGGTTTATTAATGCCTACTTTGCGCAAGACGCTCCATGTAAACTGTTTGGTGTAACCTTCCGGTCAGTCCTCTGAGGGAGGTGGTAGTTCTCTAACTTTCAAAATAAAGCAACCCTGGGGCCGGGAATCTAGCTCAATGGTTCCGGGGCCTGCCTTGTAAGCGCAAGGTCCTGAGTTCAATCCTTGGTACCAAAACAAAGCCAAAATAAAGCAACCTGCTCCTTAAGATGGCAACTTACATAAGGTGGTAGAATTTACGAGGGATCAAGACAGAAACTCAGCTACTCTTTCTCCACTATTCTGTGTTTCCTTCCAGAGTGGGGTCAACCAGAAGATCCACAGAGGGTTTCTCAAAGAAATGTTTAAAGCTCAGTGTGAGCTCCAGCTTGCGGTCTTCCCTGCAGCATAGCTGGCTTCTCCTGTCCCTGAGGATAGTGTCTGTCTCCTCACCAGTCTCAGTCCCATCTTCCTGAAAGCCAGCTGTGCCCCAGTTCACTAACAGTGCAGGAGTTTTCCCCATTTGTCTTTTTCTCCTCTACCTCCACACAAAAAAGGAATTTTCTCCTGGAGGGAGAGAGAGCTTTGTCACCATCTGGTCCTATTCCAGAGTCATCAGATTGGAGGCGTGAAGAGCTTGTGTTCCCCGGGATTCCATTTGCTGCCATCGGTCACTCACGCCACCCAGACTCAAGTGTGTTTGAGGGAGAAAGCTGCAGGTCAGAGAGAAGCCAGGCAGCCAGAAGCCACAACTACTCGGTTCACAGAGTGCGGCTCCCCTGTGCGCGGGTCACATCCACATCAGCCACCTCTGTCCCCCACGAGCTTCACGCCGAGGCCCTTTCGGATAGAAGGTATTTAGGGTGCTGCGCAGCGACTGGTAGCAGCGTTAGACTCTCCCTCCCACAACCTTTAGGAAGCTCCAGTCCTGGTCCTAGCTGCCAAGCTGGCAGGTGTGGCCCTTCCTGGTCCAAGCTGGGCAGTGGTGATGGGTACAGAGTACCAGCGCATCTTCCCTGGCTACCTTGGGCCAGGCGCTGGCACCAGGCGGTGTTACCAGCAAATGTGCATTTTTGTGCCATTTGTGAAAATTAACTCCCCTAATTAGCTTGGTAGTACAAACGCACTCAGGATGAAGACATTAGGATGATTACCTAGAAAATTGCTACCTTGGTAGAATCCCCTGCGCCCCTTTGCCTCTCACATGTGCCAAGAATGAAATTGCCGTGATGCCACCGTCAGATCCCTGAGTGAATGAGTGATGAACGGAGCAGGGAGCTGCAGTCCAGCAGCGGAGCCCCAGGTGGAGTCCAAGGACCTGCTCGGTGCAGGGGAGCTGAGAAGTGATTTTCTGTGTCCAGAGGGGAGCACGGGTGGGCTGAGAGTGACCTCTTGCTGCACATTCAGGCACCTTCCGTGCACAGGCTGCACAACAATCATGGCTTAATGAGTTCCGCATCAATTAGGGCAGCCGGGAGGGTTCTCTGGGGGAGCAGGGCGCTACACCTCAGATTTGAGGGCTTTCAAATTGCATTTGTTTATCCAGCCTACCGATACAGCTTCGTTCATTTTTTTATGAACCTGAATATCTCTGTGTAGAGCGTCAGAAAGATGAACCTCTCCTGGCCCTGGAGTACTCTGCTTTCTCTCTTTGGATTTCCCCATGTATTAGTGCTGGCCATTCTTAGTGTTTTCCAGGATATGTAGAGAAATTCCATCTTGCCTGCGGTTTTATTTTGTTCCAATATATCATGTGGATGTGTTACTCTTGAAATAAAATGCATTCCTTCTGCGAGTGTTTTTCTAGGCTCCTATCAGGTCAGACATGAAGAGAACTCAGAAAACAGAGAGTGTGTTCAGAGTTATTGACAGATGGGGGTGGTGGTCCAAATTTTCTGCCAAAAAAGGAGCTAACTCTAAGTATTTGGAGTTTTTAAGTTGACAGGTCCCAACCTCGTTGTACGTTAGATCCATCCAGCAAGTTTTTAAATGCCACTATGTGGGACCCACTTTAGCTAAATAAATCAGTATCTCTGGGGAGTGGGCTCAAGGTCTCTCCCAACCCCCCAGATGTTTCCTATCAGTCAGGCTTGAGAACCATTCACTTACTGGCTTTTGTAAATGCAAACCCACCACCGAGTGTGTGCTGGGCTGTTTCCCAGGAGCTGGAGACACAAGAAACAACTCAGACAAAGATCTCTGCCTTCATAGAGCTTACATGCTAGTGGATTTTGACTGACAACAAATAAAATGAATCAATACAGAGCTTTCAAGGTATGGAAGTTGATGATAAATGCTAAGGAGGAAAATAAGCAAGGGAAGAAGACATCATTCATGAAAAGATACTACAGTATCACAGGGAATCCAGGGGATGCCTCGGGAGAAGGTGATGTTCCCATGCAGACCTGAGGAAGTGGGGGAAGACCTTCCAAGCAGAGGGAGCAGGAAATGCAGAGTCATGAAATGCGGCCCATGCCTACTCCAGAAAACAGCAGGAGGGGAAACAGAAGGGAATCTGTTGGTGTAAACTAACCAGGCCCACAGTCTGGGCACAGGATGAGCACTGCATAAGAGTGAACCAAGATGCTGGGGGCACACACGTGACTGACCAGTGGATCCAGAAGGCCGAGCCTGACGGAAGCAGCTGGGCTATTAACAAGGAATCAGGTGTGGGCCTGTGACCTGTGGTGAATGGATGTGGGATAGCTAGAGGTGTCCCTATCTGGAGAAAAGCAGGAGCAGAGGTGGGTCAGTCTAGAGCATGGGACAGGGTGGGCTAAGCAGTTGGGTGAGAGGGATCCTCGGAGCACTCAGAGCTGGTGAGGATGGGCATGGGCTCTGCATTTGAGGGTGAGGAGAAGCTCATGTTAGACAGTGGACTCGGTAGTGAGAGCCCTGGTTCTGATCCAATGTTCTTCAAGATAATTTTGACAAAGGTGGGCTTCCATGAGACCGAGCTTATGGAGGATGTTGCCCACACTATCAGGTGTGGGTGGATGGCTCACCGATGAGTTATTTCTTAAGATAAGCTAGGGAACTGTGACTGAGAGTGCAGAGACCATGATTAGTGGGGGCTGGAGGTTCGTGTCGCTCACTCAGAACAACCAGTGCTACCTACTGAGGGGCCACAGTCCCCGAACTGTGAATTTGATGGACGCAGCACACAGCCTGTGTGGGCCCTCCCAGGCCTCGGCTCTGCACCGAGTATGGCAGTCACCTCTTCCCTCCAGCGAATCAACCCTGTCAGCCCCCATCCAAGGGCTTGGAAATTGCTTTCCCACAGTCTGAGTGAGAACGCTGCTGGTATCTTGTCTGTCCCATACAGGTAGTGTGATGATCAGGTGGGATGACTTAGGTGGCAGTGATTCTAAGTATTAAAAGATGGTGCCAGATAAGGCATTATTTTATCAATAATGATAGGAGAAATTGAAGTACACAGGAGTTCAGTGTTTGTTAAAGCCCTGTTGTCTTTATCGTATGTGTGTGCATGACTCGGTCGCTCTTATAGATCAATATATTTTTATGTAGAAACTAACTCTGTACAGATGCACATTCAAAACTCTGGGAGGTCAATGCACCAAAGTAAAAATGCTTGTGATATCCCAAGGCTAGGCTTTTTATTCTTTGGTTTTACATACATGTTATTTTTATGTTCTTTTCATACAAATATTAATATATTTATATTTTAAATATTTAGTAGCCTATGTTATAAAGGTAAAAAATGAGACTTACTTTTAGAAGAAGTGGCCCTGGGCTCTGACGCAGCTGGGGAAATGGGGTGTCTGAAGGATGCTTGCGTCTGAGTCTTCAGGCATCACCGGAGAGTAGCTAAAGCATCCAAGCTCTGCAGAGCCAGGGCTGTGTGGCCTGGCTGCCCCATGGACCCACTCTGAACCCAGAAAATCGCAGGCCAATCCACAGGCGGCGCTGCTGTCAGAACTCAGGCATCAGAGAGAAGGTTTGTGTTGTTTCTTTTCTGTTGCAAATATCAACCCTTGGGGCGGGGCGGGGGGGAGAAGGAGGAGGAGGAAGAAGGGAAGAAAGGAGAAGAGGAGGAAAAGGGAAGAAAGGAGAGGAAGAAGAACAAAGAAAAGCGAAGAGATGGAATTGAAAGGAGACAGACAGTGTGTCTTGGAACCGGAAACAAGGCGGGAGGTATGATCTTCTTGCCTTCAGCTAACTCATCACTGGCAGAACTTCATCAGTCAAAGAAAACCAAGCATGAGTCTTCTCTTGCTCGGCATAGGGCAGTTGCCCAGCCGGCCCATGACTAGCAGAGAAGAGGAGGTGGGAGCAGAGTGGGCCTGCCTCTCCCCAGCCGCCCACTCAGTTGCTGAGTGGGGTGTTCAGGTTCACCAGGCAGATAGCACTGGGACTGCGCTGGGCCGCCTCCGAGTCAGCAGCTGCTGCAGCAGGGGGAGCACAGGCTGTCGGGAACTGGGGGGGTCTCCAGAGGGGCAGCGAGGGAAGGGTTCTTGAAGACAAGAGAGGGCCAGAGTTAGCCCAATGGGGAGCTTGGCGGGGAGCAGCTCCGATCCATCAGCCTGAGTTGCTTTTTCAGGGGTCTAACTTAGGAATAACCAGAGGTGTGGAGGGTTACTGTAAGGGTGGTTATTCTGTACTTGTATAAAATGTATGGACCAGAATGAGCTAGTGTTAAAAAAAAAGAGTGCATTTTTACCAAGTTGATGTGGTTTCCCTCTGTGTCGTGGAGTGGTACACGTGATGTGCTCCAGCAGTCTGGGTACATGTCTGCGAATTGTGGCTTCTGCTTCAGTTCCATGGGGTGAACATACTGCCGAGGAGAAATAGAGGGTAGGTCATTCTGGAAATAGTGTGTATATGCTTCTCTTGGTGCATTCTACTCCCCTTCGAGAAATCAAGAAACTCTAGGAAATGTTTCTGGGGCTTGAAGCAGGGCTTTCTTCTCATTTCTTTGTCCTTTAGACAAGACAGGTGCTGACAAAGCTTTCCATTTTTTCTCATCCAGACAGCCAACCATACACCACTTGGACAGCCCCTGTTTCCCAGAGAGCTGGAGAAACGTAACACGGCAGTCTTGGAGATGCCCAATAGGACTTTTCCCAATGGTCCCACATCTTTCTGTGTTGTGTCCATTTCATCTCCAAGAGACACCCTCTTTATGAACAATGTATCTTTTACTGTCAGCCACATTTCCTTCTTCTATCAAGTGTTTTACTCATTGGATCAGAAGAAAGTGAGCCACACATATCCTGGATGGTCTTTTCCAAAGCTGGCATGAGATGAGTTGGGTGAGAGCCACTTTGCGTTCCTTCGGGCTGTTCATTTGACACAGAAGGAAGGACACAGCTGGCATTTCTACAGCTTCACTTTGGATCTTTCTTTAGCTTCACAGTCACCCCCAGGACACAAAAGACAGTGAAGAAATCCATTCTGGTCTGGGCAAATAGAAGAAAAAAAACAAGACAAAACTTGCCTGAAGGCTCAAACTGGGTCCAGAATTAGAAACTAGAACATACACTGACCCTCTGATTCCTGTTTCCCCATCTGGCCTCCCAGTTTGCTTTTTTCCTGGTACACAGTTGCTGAGAACCACCCCTCACCAAGAAATCACTGATAGGCTACAAGTAATAACCCTTATTGCAAATCCTAGTAAGTTGGCCACAGTGGGCCTTGGGAAAAGACTATGGAGGAGAGAGAAATCTAAAGCAGAGTTATGGCTGTTAGTCTTTTGGGGAGGATTTTCTTCATAACATCACCTGATTTTCCCTTTTGCAAAACACTCACTCACTCACTGTGAAGAGTGGAAAATGGCAAGTGGAGGTGTGTCCCCAGTTAGATTTCTTTCCCCCGCCATATTTCTTTCAGGAAAAAATAAAAATAACTCCCTTGAAATGCCTTTTATGGTGGTAGTTGTTTCAGCAAAGTACAAAGAAAAGAAAGAGAAATGAAAGAATACACCCAAGCAGTAACCCAGTTTCAATTTCGAGTTGAATGTTCAGAGCAGGCCAAAGACTCTTGAGTCTGGGTAGTAGAACAAGGGTTGGTCAGTGACTGGTGATTTGTAAACTACTCTTGGACTCAGGACTTTCGCTTACCTTAATAGAGTCACACTGCATAGGTTAGGCATAGGAGAGAACAGTGTCTTATGCAAGTAGAACAGGCTGATGCAGACAGGATCCTGGCATTTAGGAGTGGCCTCTTAGCTAGCACATCCCCCGTGGCTGTGACAGGGTTCACACAGGAGGCCTGGGTTTCCATGACAGTTAAATGCTACTTTCAACTCCATAGTCTTAGAATATCAGGAGCCTTCAGGTCTGAAATACTGAGGTGGACAATCCAATTGACAGCTTTTCATCTAGTACTAGTTGAGCAGATGGATCCCTGACCCCTGTTGTTTGGAAATTTTTCATCATTAAAATAATTGCATGGGATAATGTTTTTATTCTTTTGACCTCTCTGTTCCCTGCTGACAGAATGAAACTCTGCCCTGCTCTTTGGTGGCTGAGCTTCGGCAGAGTTGTCTCACATGCACTGGCAATGTATGGGTAGAACGGAAAGGACATGCAACAGACAGGAAGCCACCTGTGGGCCACCCTGTCTAGCCCCCTAACCAGCTCTATGGCCTTACGCTTGTCCTGTCCCCTCTCTGGGTCTCCCTTTCCTCACCCATGAGTTAGGGGATCTGGACTAGATGTTATTTATAGTGTCCAAGCCTTGTAGTCTATAAATTCTAAGCAATGACATATCCCCAGAGAGTGTGAGCTGAGTGGAAACTTCACATCACACAGCTCCAAATGCCATGCAATTAATTATGGAATTCCAGCAATCAACTCCCTCCCTGCTCTCCACCCCCTGCCTGCCTGCAGTAATGACATTGTCAGAGCCTTCTGTTTGGAGCATGTCAGCCCTGGCTAATTGGCATCTTTCCATCAATGTGAAAGGGAGCCAAAGGGGTCTCTGCCTAGAGCTCCCCTAATTCTCCTCTGTGGGGTGGGAGCGGGATGTGCCCCAGCTTCCAAGCCTCCTCCAGCACTGAAAAGTCTGTCCTTCCTCCATTAACTTTTGTTCCTGTGTCTTCAGGATGTGGAGACGTTGAGAAATCACATCAAAGAAGACAACACTCTACATTCCATGACTTTTGTGGATCCCTGTGCCAGTGTATACTTACACACCACCAGGACTGGAGTTAAGGAAGGCAAAGGAAGTGCTCTGCTGTTTGTTCCAGTGTCACGCAGGGTCAAAGAGCAGGAGCTCTGCAAGACACACACCTTGGCTTGAATGTTTATTTGCTACCGAGTCAGCCATGTTGCAGAGAGAAACTGACTCTCTCTGCCTGTTTTCTTATCTGTAACTAAAAAGACCAAACTCGTATGATTAAATGAAACTATGCATGTTAATTAGCACAGAACTCTTAGATCTCTTGGTATTCAAATTATAATATTTGATGTTATTTTTGGCTGACTATCATTTGCTGTGTTCCACCTTCAACCGGACAAGCCAGTCTTTTGGAGCAGTCATTTTTGTTGTTGGTGGTTTTTCCGTTTGTTTTTGTTGTGACCCTGGAGGTTAAACTCAGGGCCTTCACATTGAGCTACAACCCCAACCCTTTCTTGTTTTTTATTTTGAGACAGGGTGTCCTTTAGTTGCTAAGTTGTCCAGGCTGGGTTCAAACTTGCAATTCTTCTGCCTCCGCCTCTTAGAACGCTGGTTTTACAGCAGTTGGCAGCAGTTCATTCCTATATACCTTGGCCCTCTGGGCTCCTTTGTCTTGACTCCTATGAGACTCACTGTACTTGGATAGCTAGTAAAGTGCTCTTCTATTGGGGAACCCTCTTCTCAACACTTCCTCACCACCTGGGATATTCTAAGAGCTTGACCCAAATCGCTGAACAGCACACAGTTACCTTTGCAAGAAAGAAGACACTTAACCTTGGGACAGTGCAGCTTTGATTGTTGCGTCTGACACGCACTCAGCAACCATGAGGTACGCAGTCGATGTAGATTAAGAGCACCTTATTCTACTCAAGGGGGAAGGCGCCCATCCTTTACACAGCTTGCTGAATAGAGGTCTAGCTTGTGTTAATCGTTCAGTAACCAATTCCATTTTCTTCCTCCTATTCCTTTCCCTTAACACCAACAACTGGGGCTCTGCAGCACGCAGCAAAGGAAATAAGACTTTCTCAAGAGGAGGGGAAGTAGAAGCAATTCATTTAATGCATCTTATCGATCGTGCAGCACATTTACTCCATGGGTTCAGGACACCACATGTCCTTTCTCTTGAAGGGAAGTCCAAACCACTGATGGCATCTTCACAGAAATTTCACATTAAGTGGAGATGTGATGGCGAGGCCATCAGCTAAAAAGCATTGGCTCCTTGTGGGAGATTCTCTCTTTCCCTCTCTTTCCCTCTTTTTCCCTCTCTCTCTCTCTCTCTCTCATCTGTATTATCTTTCAAAGCATTATCCTTGAAGACCTCTCCCTTGAGCCTTTTCCACAACAGCTCCTGGAAGGTCAGCGTTGGTAAGAGGCAGTAAAATGTCTAGATCACAGAACTACAATTATCAATACACCTGATACTGGGAACATCAATAAGAGTGAGCAGTCACTTGTAAAAATGGCACTGTACTATGTATACAAGTTGCCTGAATTTGTGAATGTTGAAGCATGTGTCAAACAGCACTCAAACTCAGTGAACATGACTTGCCTGTTTCCTGACACTGGAGACAGAATGAGTCTGTGGCCACAGTGTCCGTGAGTCGGTGCTGGGACAGCTCTGATGGGTAGACCTGGATGGCTGTGCCGGCCAGGGAAAAGGAGGATGACTGAGATTTATAGTCAAGGGGAGGGGCATGTTGTATCTAAAACTTTGGAACTGGGTGTCCATTCCAAGAATAACTCAGGATGAAGAATGGATTGAACGTAGCTGACACAAGGCTAAGTTTGTATATCATGACAGGGTGATAAAGAAATTTTTGTGTGAGCCAAGTAGGTGGCCTGGGAGTGACATGGACTTGAAATGGATTTGACTTTTCTTCCAGAAGGGCACCGTTGTGTGGTTGTGTGTGTATCAGTGGTGACCATTGGCACTTTCAGGAACTAGTTGTGAGCCAGGGATAGACTGAGGAAGATCAGAATACGGAGGTGAGGGGGATAAAGGGCAGATGATGCAGGTACTGAGAGACTAACTTTTGAGAAACAAATTCTGTTTTTCTGCCTACTCTCAACTCTGCTGACATACCAACAGCTGGGCCCATGCTGCATGCAGATGAGGAATTAAGACTTTCTCATAGGAGAAAGAAAACCAAAGGCAAATCATTTAATGCACTTTATTGATTATACGGCTCATATACTTCCTGAGTTCGAGATAGCACTTGTCCGTTCTCCTGACGGCAAGTTCAAATCATCCATGGCATCTTTATAGTGTCTTCATCTTCTACTGCAGGGAGTAAAGGAAAGGGCAGGAGGTGGTGCGTATGCGTGTGTGTGCATGTGCGTGTGTGTGCGTGCGCACGTGTGTGCCAGCATGCTCCTGTGTAAGAGAAGGGGAAGAGCAGAGAGAAGGAAACCAAGAGTGGAGACACCTCGGGAACAGTTAGTTAAGAACTAACCAGAACTAGTATTTGAAGGCAAAAGCAGGGATGAAAGAGCTCAGAGGGCCAGGCTTATGCAGTCTTTAGAAGTCAGTTCCTGGAGATTTCAGGGAATTCCGGGTGTAACATTAGGCAGAATAATCCATTGGAGTTTTGAATCTGTTGAAGCCTACTTCCAAAGAAACAGTCCCCTGAAGGTCTTATTTGCTACCAGAGAAAAGGATACTGAGAAAAGGTTGTGTGGCTTCGGGGTGACAACAGCAATGAGAAAGAGAAAGTGGCTCTGTAGGATGAGAAGGAGCCGAAGGCTTCACGTGCAGTGTGGACTTCAGGCCTGCAGAGTTCGACAGAGCTGAGCTCCAGAGGCTGTGTGGAGCAGTTCCCTGCTCTTCAGATGGGGGGGGGGTGCAGACTGCTCCCTTCTGCAGGGCAGGTGACACTGAGGAAGGGGAGGTGAGCACCTCAGGGTGTGGACAGACTGGGTGTGCACCGAAGACAATGGCTATTTTGTTCCAGGGACCCCTGCATTTGGGATTGCAAGTCTCCCCCAATAACAGAAGTGGGTTCCGCTGGCTAGTCCGGGAGCCTAATTTGCTATTCTCCGTATTTCAGCAACTGGTAATTTACTGGCACAGTGGCTTTGATCCTGCCTGCCCAGAAGTCTCTGGGTGCCTTAAATCAATTACAACTCTTCACTCCTGTACAGATTTAGAAACCTATCTAGGATAATGTCAAACAGCATCAAGAACAGGCTTTGGGGCTCAAATATACCGGCAGTGACCTCTTTACCCTCAACTTTCCCCGGATGTCAGGACACCCTCCACAGGGTGAGGCGTAGATAAATTTCATCTGGTTGTTCACAGCAGGCTTGAGAGCAGGGACCGATGAGTGTCACTGGGCAGTGACAAGCTCACAGCACTGTCCGTAACTGGGGAGGAGCAGGAACCGTTATCAGCTGCATCCGTGTCACTGAGGAAGCAGCACAGAGGTTGGAGATGTCCTCTCAGAGGCCCCTTGTTAAATGGCCTGCACACACCTCGGTAGCAGATGAACCCCACACAGTCCGTGAGAAGGGCCCACTTCTGAGCCCTCGGCGGGCTCCCGTTCAAGTGCCCTTCCAGCAGATGTCAAAAGCAGTCTGGGAGCTAGGACGCTTTGCCTCTTCTCTTCGGATCTCCCAACATGGGTTTGCCTGAGGGAGCCTGGCGTGTTCTCTTCTTATCCAGGGGTGGCCAGAGATCAGCCACTCCAGTGTCACCCTGAGCCTGTGAGAAATGCTGGGCTTTAGGTCACCTCAGGGATCAGAACATTTCCCCACGATTTTCAGACGACTGGACTGGCATGTGCGTTCATCATGGTGGTATGGGTTTCTCTACCCAGTTTTACTGGAAACACTTCTATAGCTGTGGCTGCCATCACTCAGATGAATGGCAGCTCCTTTCCTTTGCATAACTGAGAATATAAACTTTCTTCTCACTTCAGGGAATAGCGTTAGCTAAGAGGAGAACATTAAACCCCTCCCCTCAGGTTGTAGTTTTCCACAGAAACCAGACAAAAATCAAATGGAAAGGAAATGCAAGGAACATTCAATTTCTTAAAGGCTGGATACCTGATTCCTTCTAGACTCAGGGCAGTGTTATTTTCATGGCTCAGTTGAACTGTTTGTCTGTCTGTGCACATGAATGTGTGTGTGTGTGTGTGTGTGTGTGTGTGCACGCATGCTCACGCAGTGCCCACATAAACCCAAGCATTCCACCATATATTAGGGAATCTTTCAATAAGCCAACCTGCTTCCTGTCTGCAGTGTCCCCTTCCATTAATTTTTTGATAAAATTATGGTGCCCTTTGCCTCAGGCACATGGTCTGTGAAAAGAGGGAGCCAATGATGGCCTAGGGGAAACGAGACAACCTGTTTTATCAAGGTCACCTTGAGGCCCTGGGTTCATCACCACCTGTGCCTTCCTGCTCAGCCAACCTTCTGCCTAAGCCTACCCAGCTCGCATCAGAACGTGCACTCCGAGGGAGGCCGGGAAGGCAGGTCTGGGAGGAAGGCACTGCAAGATGTACCTTATATACAATTTCTTCTATGAGATTGCATATAATTAGAGAAAATCACAGAGCTGGGGCTCATCCAGAGGGAATCCTTGTGCTCCTCCCATGGTTTTTCTGCCTCACTGAGCTCCAACCTGCTTAACAATCCAGATCCAGAGTATGGAATTTGCCCCCAGCCTCATTCTATATTTTTTGTTCAAGCTCTGCCTAGAATTCATTGCATTTTGATCACTTGCACCTTAGTGTATGTCAGTGAAGTGAGATTAGGCTTCAGAACCAAAGCAGGTTGGATGTGAATTCTAACTTTGACATTCCTTATTGTTCTGATAATACGTAGGCAAATTTCTTAAACTTTCTAGGCCCCGTTGCTACTGGGTGCTCGGTCTTCTCTTAAAAATGATATGAACACCTTTGGTGCAATGAACATGACACAAACTTCATACATCTATCTTACTAGGCATATATTAGCTTCCTAGTAAATACTGACTAAACCAAATTGCATTTGGAGTACAATTTAAAAATCAATGCACCATAGAAAAATATGAGTCCCAGCTGTGTTACCAAGTAGCTGAAAGCTCTGAGATAAATCATGTGTCTCGAGAGTCTTTTTAGGATACAAGAAAAAGAAATTGGGAAATTTCAAAGCTGTCTTATAGAAGCTCTAACCCATAATTTTCCTCTAGGACTCCAGACTTAGTGAAGTGCTACGTGTTAGGGCTTAGATCTAAAATTCCCCCAAATTCTCGTGTGAACAGACGTGGGGCTTGACAGGATCCTAAGGGTGCTTAAGCCCTCAGTGGATCGATCCATCCCATGAATGAGCTCTTAGCTGAACTTTGGTTAGGAGTTGGGGTCTGGTTGGAGGAGGCGGTAGCTGGAGGCACACGTGATGTGGGAAGGTGTATTTTTCCCCAGATCCTCCTTGGTCTCTCTCTTTCGGGGCTGCCGTATACTGAACAGCTTTCCCTCCCAAGTCCCCTCACCAGGCCATTCTGGACTTGCAGCCAGCTGTTGACCATGGACTGAACACTGAAGCCATAAGCCAAGAAAAGCTTCTCCTTTACATTGAAGGTGCCAGATATTTTGTCCTCGTGACAGGAAAGTGACTGATACGCTATGCTACTCTTCTACAACAAATACCGCATTCATAGTTTGCTAAGGTTTGCTGAGTCCTTTCCATGCCTTTCATGTGGCTACTCTGCCTTTCAAACCCTCCAGGGGTGGGCTGTTTGCTAGACTGTGGATTTCTAATCCCTTGCTCCACAGTCCTCAGGAACATCAAGATGTAGACATAAGCGTTGCTGCTTGTGATGCAGACTCCTCCCTGAGGCCACTGGTACCCATAGTAAAGATGAATCATCCCCCTCATGGCACTGGTGCACTGTTTAGACATGTGGCAGATAAGCAACAGGCCTTTCCAACATCATTGGTAAAATTCCAACTGCGCTGAAATGTGAGACATGTACCAGTGAATTGCATAATGATTTCTGAATTCCTGATATTTGGTCTGCAAAGTTCAACAGTTTTTCACTTGAGAGATGACCTAACTGCAGGAAGCTATACCAGCTGTGTTCCTGATGCCAAAATGCATCCTGGTCCCTCTGTCAAGGTGAGCCCCTTGAAGTGCGGTGGAATTGTTTCCTAAGGACTTTTGAACTCGGGCCTGGGATCCCTGAGGGTTAGAAAACTAGAGGCATTTTCTGGAAGCAGAGCCTGCTTTGGAGACTGAAGTGAAACTGTGTGCATCTCTGGCCGAAATCTTCTCAACTCTCCTCTTCCTGTGTTCCCATGTCTGACCCTGGGTGGCTCCTCTCAAGTGCTCATGGGGATTACAGAAAAAGAGAGGGCGTCTCCATCCAAACTGTTGGGCCTGAGTGAAAGCAGAGACTGTTTTTTCTCTTCTACTGTTTAGAAATTACTGAAATTAATTTTTAAAGAAGAGCTACAGATGAACAGCTATATCTGCTCTGTAGCGTCCTGACTCACTGGGAGATGAGATGAGCCAGACTGAAGTCTAGAATCCCCCAAGAGACTGCTCCTGGACAAGCCAGGGTAGATGAAGCAAAGACTAAGCATTTCTCAGCAGGGTCGCTGCAAGATCCTGGCCACTGCTGTTTCATTGTCATTGTGCTACTGCCAGGAATCTGCACCAAGCTCTCTTACTTTCAACATAGCGAATTATAATTATTGAACCTACATGCTCTGTGAAATTGAAACCAAAGGACAGAATTCATTGCAAGTCAATTGCTGATCTTCAAATGAAGAGAGAAAGTCATGGCCATCAGGACTCGGTTACTCTTGCTGACCTCCTCCAGGCCTGGCAGCTTCTTGGGTCACCAGGAAAATGACAGAGGGCTGAGGGGTAGTGACTTCAGTGTGCAGAGACTGTGTGATCCATCTTCGGGGTGATCCTGCCTCTTATAATATTACTGATGATCAGTTGGCTTGCAGGAAATTCTGTGAGCACAGGGACAAAAATGAGAAGTTGGATAGATAGAAGAGCTCCACAACCCTTACATTTCAAACCCTCAAGTGGAAAAATAAAACCAAGTGAAAACTAGTTAGAGCTGGTGGGGCTTTTTGGTAGTAGTTTTTCCTTAGTGATGATAAAATCACACAACAAAAAACAAGGAAAAGCTAAAAAAAGAGAACATGAAACAGTAGTATCTGGCTTTAAAAATTTGCTGGATAAGTTAGCTATTCAGTGAAGAAAAATTTTGTTTTCACCAGATACAATTAGCTTATAATTCTCTGCAGCACAAATTATTTGAAATGTATTTTATATCTGTAAAAGGTTAAAACTTTATTTTAGCCCATAGGTAGAATCCAAATCAATGAAAAAGGAGAGCTGTTGATTTGAGAAGATTTGTGCCACTTTCCTCCACAATTTACTCATTCAACTCATCCAATATTCATTATTCAATATATTATTTATTAAGAATCTTATCATGTGCTAGATTATCTTTCTGGAGTTACCAAAACAGACAAGATGTCTTTTATGAAAAATCGAAGGAGCTACATTATGCAATGGGAAGAAAAACAGAAACAAGCAAACAAGAAAAGATTTCCAGTAATGTATTTGAAGCTAGTTATAAACTCAAAGAAGCCAGTAGGTCAAAGGAGATATGTAATGTTGGTTGTCTTAGGGTGAGTGGTCAAGAAAATACTGGTTGTGGCAGAATGGAATATTCTAGTAGACCAATATTCCAGGTGAGGGAAAGAAGAAAGAAGGAGAGGAGAAGGAGGAGGAGGAAGAAGAGGAAGAAAAGGTAAAAAAAAGAGAATAGGGAGGAGGAGGAGGTAGAGTGCAAGTGGTAGGTTCAAAATAATGCCGATAGGACCTAAGCTGAGATAAAAGACTTTAGGAACAGCCTGAAGTTCTGTGTTCACAGACTCAGGTTGGCCTGCATAGTTTAATAAGAAACAGGGGCCAAGTGACATAGATTTTGAGAAATGTACTGTTACTCAGTGAATGTAATTTGTCTTCAGTAAGAAAATGATCCAATTTGTATGAATGATGATTGCAATTTCCCCTAAAGGGTGGTAGACCATCACCTTAGGACAAGGGAAATCCTGTTACTGGAGAGAGAAGGAAGCCCTCTACCCCTTGGAAGCCTCCGGGAACTCGGCCATCTGTGGGCTCTGAGATCCGTGGAGTCCAGTAGCCAGTAGTCAAACAGCAAAAGCGTCACTCTCTATACTTGGTAGTAATTCCCTTCTATTGACTCCCAAGTCTTTAGGGATCTCAGTGAAGCTGCAGCTTGATCTTAGCTCCATGGGGGTTAAGGGAAACATCCGTGCTACTCTCAGAGGGTATGGTACTCTCACCCTCATCTGAAGCCAACACGATTGCATGTTACAACACAAGGAAGAACAGCGCCTTAATGCTGAGGGACCCAATGGGCCACAGCAGATATCGCTGCAGCAGTGAGGAGGAACCTCGCTCGATTGCCCAGTGGCCTCTTCAGAGATACCAGAGAACAGGGAATCCCATGCGACCACAACAGTTTGGATAAGTCATCATAATTTGATTAGAAACGTAAAAGTAACCTAATTTCATCCTTAACTGGTAAAGTTTATAGGTGCTGCTTACACATGTCTGCAATCCTCTCGAAAATACACTGAAGAGGTAGAGTCAGGTTGGAGACTGCCCGAGAATAGTGCATGATCAGGGAGCTGATCTGCTGCCAGGATCAGAGGTTCCACGGTACTTGTGTACATGGCTGTGATTCCCAAGTGTCCCTGTGTTGTACACGGGCTTGTGTGCACGGACTGCAGACTGCTCTACCAAACCCGTTGCCTGTGGAGCTCTGTGGGCAAAAAGCAATTTAACCTTCCTTGGCCAGCGAGGTCATAAATATTGTCCGTCAGTGTGTTTTGTCTCAGCGTGGCTTCATGGTACAATGTGCCACCTTCTTCCCCAGCCCCCTCACTGTGTGTCCAGCAACTCAGTCATTCCAGAGCTCACCTTGCTCTCTTCATGTGTTATGTGCCGATTTCTAGGAGCCCCTTGCTCTATTCTGAACTACTTCACATCTACTGTGGATTGTATCCTAAAATGGGGAGGAGATCAAAAGAGGAGGGAGGGGAGGAGAGAGGAAGGAAAAGAATTGTGATGTGTCCCGTGCAGGTACCAACTCCCAGGAGGACTGTGCGTAATCCTTGAATACTGCAAACAGGTACTGATAAACAAATAAAAACCGAAAAAAGAAATGATATACTGTGGAGAGGAAGCTCATATTCAAATTCGTTAGTTGAGTTTTGAGTCAGTCTTCCCAAAGGTGGCCTAATATCCCTCTGTCAAGCTCATGGGCTTCACAACACGGCCATTGAGTAGACGGGACTCTTCTGGACTTCATAAATAAGGCTTGCTTTTAAAACCAGTCACATGCAGAGAGAACAACGAAGCGTAATATGAGGGCCTGTCATCCCAGCCCACCTGTATTTCGTTTATTCCCAGAGCCCTTCAAGAGGCGCGCTGGACTACAGGGCACGTCAGCACTCCCTGAGCCGCGGCTGTGAACTCCCGTGTTGCCGGACCCTTGCTCCTGACCCGAATTCTCGTCAGCAGACTGTCAGCAATAGGAGCCGGCGCTGCAGTCAGGGAAACACACCCGGACAAAACTCCTGCCAGTGCAGCCTGACCCCTCTGCACAGCTCCCCGGTGGGTGGCTCATGCTGCAGGGATCTGCTAATAGCTTGTATTACAAGAATCCCCAGGGCTGCGGCCACGCTTACACTCTCCAGAGCAAAAAGCGAGTTTTCAGCAGGCGCGGGGCGCTGGGCAGCACCGGTGTGTCCTTCTGGAGGTGGCAGAGCCCAGAGGCAGGTGGACGAAGGAGGAGCTTCCGGAAGCAGCAGCTCCAGGGCCCGCTCTCCTGCTGAAATGTTGGACAACACTGCGGCTGAGTTGCTCTGGTTTTTCACTTCCTTCCCCTTCCAGCACCCCATTAGTCCCTGCGGACACTGGACACTCTCCCCAGGGAGCTCTGCCCTCAGCCCCGTGACAGCTCGGGTGGTGCAGCCCGGAACACCTCAGCGTGAGGGGCCTCCAAGGGCTCTGCTGTTCTTACAGAAACCCTTTGAACTCGGAGAAAAGTCAGCATGCCAAGGGGTTGCCCTGACAGTCGGTTTCCAGGTTAGAGCTCACGCAGAAGCCAGCCCCGCTCCCACCTGGAAGGAGCCAGCGCGCCTGTCCCGTGCTGCAGGCTGAGTAACGGACTTGACCTCCAGCCTGGAACAACAGCTGCCGGGCCAAGGTCAGTTACGGTTGAGGCGGAGGAAGGGGCGTTTGGATTTCCTTGCTGTCCAGAGCCCACCAGTCCGGCAGATAACATTTTTTTAAATCCTGAATCTATGAAATGATTATAGTCAACATTTGCTCTCAGCAACGTGTGCCCGAGTCCCAGAGAGGCGGGGCCGGGGCCAGGGCCAGGGTCGCTTTTCAGCGGTGTCTGCCTCAAGCCTCCCCTCGCCTCCTGGCTGTGCCAAGCAGATGGCGAACGCGCTCAGAGGTAGGGGCCGGGGCTTCCGGGGAAGCTGCTCAGAGGCGCCCACAGACCGCGCTCGCGGAAGACACTTCCCAGAGGGCTCCGGAGTACAAATCTCTAATTAAAACGGGAAAGGCTGCGCTGACCAAGGTGAGAGGCGATTGGCTGAGAGCAGAGGGGGCGGGGACCAAGGGAGGGGAGGGGAGGGAAAAAGTAATGAATATTTCACGAGTGTTTTCAAACACTGGCCGCCCAGCACCCAGTGGAAAATGCCACTTGATGGATTATATTTTGGGTTGGAAAGTGAGGCTAATTCAGTGTAATGAGAGGTGAATGGGACTTCAGGCCCTTATCCAACCACAAGAGACCCCTTACAAAAGAGTCTGCTCTTGCAGTCATTAATTTCTTATGAAGTTTAATAGGCCTGAGCCTAGAGACCTTCTGTGGTGTTGATTAGCTTCATATTTCTCTCATTAATGTAGAATCTGATTAGCTCTTATAAAAAGCATTTCATCTCAGGCTCAAGCATGGCAACCACATTGTTCTGATATTAGGAACTGTGAGTTCGGTTCACCGGAGGAAAGCAATGTCCTCGGGGACAAAGGCCTGGCATGTTGCTGCCACAGGATGAGAGACTGGCAACACCAGCTGCCCCACACCTGCGGGCTGCAGAAGGAGCCCTCGGTGTTGGACCATGCAGCCTCGCTGGCAGGCAGCAGAGCTGGTGCACTGCAAGGACATGACCCCGCAGAGCAGGCCACAGCCAGCGAAAGGGTCAGGTTTGATCAGGGGCCAAAACTGCTACGAGTGACATAGAATAAGGGCATCTTCTACTTTGTAGGAGCTGGTGGAGCAGCCTGCTGCCTGGCCACTGATGTAGTTGCTGTAGTCAGCTAGACCAGCAGTCAGTAGGGAAAGTCATCTGCATGGATGGGAACGGGGATAAGCGGAATCCCTAAGGACATACTGCAGCCCCTCTCTGTCTCTTACCACCTCCAACCTCAAGCCAAGGGTGACTGACGGGTGGCAACTGCTATGCTTTTCGCCATGGAGATGTGAACACATGTGGTCCAAGACTTAGAGGACCGAAGAGGGAGATCCAGCTGTTTTTTGTGGAGCTGAGGTCTAGGAGCTGCACCATGCGAAGGGGGAAAGCCAGCTGATCCTCAGGAATGTGGAGGAGCTGCCACGGTGCTGATGCCTGCTGTCAACTGCAGGATCCTTTATTTCTGCCTTGCAGACCTCGGGATTCTCAGTGGCTAAGACCAACCTACAGCCACCACACAGGAAGAGAAATTCTGGGAACTGATCCAGTGTAGCTAATCTGGCACACTGCAGACCACAGCCAGTCCCAAGCAGCACATTAAACAGACCGACTTGATGCCAGTGGTGGCCGCTGGTATACCAACAACACACACGAGGAGGGGTACTCAGCAGGGCCCAGTCATTGAGAGGTGCTGGAGTAATTTAAGCCAGAAGAACTGTTCTCTCACGGGTTATAGGTACCCAGGACTATCTGTGCCAGAGAAATTTAACCAAAACACAAGGCACTATTTAAAAATCACGCAGTATCTCCCTAGCGTATTTTCTCTTCCACTTTCTTTGAAGACAATTCCAGGCACTCTGCTCCCCTCCACCTTATTTCTGAGAAACGGAAGCACTGTGAACATCTGGACCCTGACCACCACACCCGGTCCTGTGTGGACAGTGGTGTCCAGAGCTCTGTGTCCAGTTGTCATCACTGCGACTCCAGCACGGGCTCCTAATCCTCCCTTGCGTACACAGAACAAGGCTGGCAGTTTTTCCCTATTTTATCTGTCATTAATTTTCTCTCTCTATATGATCATCGTCATCAGCTCACAAACAGGCAATTACTGTCTCTTCTTAGTAACATAAAACTTCCTTTGCGGTGTTGTGTATCTGTTAAAAATCACACGGCATTTGACCTACAGTTTTCGGGCAGTCTGGGTTTGTTGACAGCACCTACATCGGGAAGTTCAGTATGTTCTTTGTTCTGCGCTTTCCTGCAAATTGACAGCTTGATCTTGTTCATGTCTGAGCCCTTCGCGAGACTCTAGGAGGTAGAGAATTCTTTCACCAGGAGGCACATAATGTCTATTTGTGTCTTTTTTGGTGATGTTTGCAACTACTGATGTTTAATGTTCAGACACATGATTTACTGGGGCAGGGGTGGAGGAGGATAACATTGCTGTTAAATAATATGTATGGAGCAGAAGAGATTTAAAAGACAAAAATATTTCAAGTGAGTAAGGGCAAACTTCCATGTCTAGGAATGCACAACCAACTGGCACAATCAAAAAAGAAACACAGGAGGTGATTCCTTCAGAAATCAGAATCCCGAGTGTGGGATGGAGACTGAAACTGACGGGCCACAGGAAGAGGCTTCTGGTGCCCGGCAGGGCTCTGTTTCTTGCTCTGGCCTTTGGGTAATGTGGTGTTTTCCGTATAAGACCTCATTAAGTCACATTTCCGTTTTGTGGGATTTCTCTATTCCTCTTTTCTATTACAGGAAAAAGGCTTTGTTATTTCTGTCTAATCCCACGATACCCATTCTTTGTTAAGCTAAGTCCAACCAAGCCTTGGTGCTCACCACTTCAGTTGGATCTCAGTTGCTTCCAATTACTAAATCCAGGGCTAAGACTCACGCTTTATCTTACCTGGCAGCTTGCTTTTGACATAGCTCTCGAGCCTCCCAGTTTAACCCGCTTTCCTCACCAGACTACTGTGACACCCTCCTCACTGCTCCCTGCCTGCTGTGGGGATTTCATTCCTATTTGCTTTCTGTTACCCTGTCAGGGTGGAATACCAAGGCTTCAGTTTGACCCCTTCTCTTCTCTACTGGTGATCGCATCCAGTGCATTGTCTTTAAATAACACCTATGCACTGGTAGCTAGCTCCTAACCGTACAGAGCTTCAGTAGAACTTCAGACCAGAACATCCAAGTACTTTCTCAACGTCTTCCCCTGGCGTCTAACAGAATCTCATTTCCTAGATCCCCAACCAAACTCTGGCTCTCCTCCCCAGTCTACCTGTGGTCCATGCCCTGCCTCAGTTAATGACATTGCCATGCTTTGTCTTTGCTCACGTCACAGCATCAGAGTCCTCTGTGACTTGTCTTCCTCCTTATCCCCTTCAGAAAGCACCATGCTCCCTGCACTTCTCCCCTCTGCTGCAGCCACCTCCTCAATTCAGACCTCAGGGATCTCCCTTTCCCAGGGCACTGGCTTCTCCTCACAGCCTCTACCTAGGGTGCTCTCAGGACAGCAGCCTACGTCTTTGAAAATGGAAGTCAGTACATTCTACTTCCTTGCTCACATCATATTAATGTTTTCTCTTTTCACTGAAGCCAAAGTTTTTACAAATAGCCTTAAAGGAGCCACGTGATCTGCCAGGCCTAGATAACTTTTGGCTTTGTGTCCTGTTGTGACTCTTCCTCTCCCTCCCTTTTCTAGGGTGTCACCACCTCTGGCCTGGGCAGTCACTCCCCCACCTGAGGGCTTGGATCACTAATGGTCTTTCTTCTCCCAGGGTGGCTCTTCCTGCAGGCAGCCCTGTGTCCCATCTTCTCACCTGCATTCAAGTCTTGGGTCAAATGTCATCCTTGCAATGGGGCCTTCTCCACAGACTTATTTACTGTGACTCTCGGTGCTCCCAAGCCCGCACGCCCTGTTCTGTGGTTTCCATGGGATTTTTTCACTCTCCCATACACTGCATAATTTTCTTAATTGATTGAGTTGAAGATTTGATGTCTATCTCTCCACAATAGAAAAAAGTTCCCCAAGAGCAAGGATTTCCCCTGATCAGTGTTTTGGGTTCCCTGATGATTTGGTCTGTAGTCTCTCAGCTTGTTCTTTCTGCAAGGCAAGCACACATTTAATGAGTACAGTGCCCATGTGCATTCCCCATAAAATGTGTCTTAAGAAGATAAATTGGACATTATGATTGGGTAGTGAGGTGTTCTTTTTTTTTTTAAGAAACTGTAGTATCATGCTATTAGTGAATAATATTGTTTAATTGCTAGTTATATTTGCATATGATTTTCCCATTTGAACACAAACTACTTATATTTTAATTTAATGCTATTCTTTTACCAAGCTCATGATAGTTTTCATATATAATGAACTCTGATCAATATAAGAACATGTTCACTGACTTGGAAGGGTGACGCTGAGTTCTGTGGAGAACAGGACTGAGGACACCACTTGCTCGGACAGTGAAAGGTGCAGACAGAAGAAACTGATTGCATTGCCTGGCGTTGCTGTAACTGCCCAGCCTAGTAACACCCAGGCTTACGTTTCAAGTTCTTTAGAAATTTGCTCATCATCCCCGCTTATTGTGTATGTCTAAATCGCACATTTAAAATCTGCCTCCCTGTGTTCTAGTCTCATTGTGGATCAAGTAATTTTAACCAGACAATCACCCTTTCCCCACACCCACACTTCCCTGCCCTGGGAGTGGTACCAGTTTCCACCTACAATCCCTGCTTGAAGGGGGAGTCTGAGAAGGGGGAGGCCGGGTGCTGGCTTGCTTTGGGATCTAATGTCAAATCTAAGAACTTTATTTTTCTCAGGATTTAAATTTTTATTTGTTGATTTTCTAGACCAGATATTTAAGAAGCTGAATGACATTGGGGGAAAATAGTTATTGCCAATTTCTTGGAGCTAAAACTTGTGTATTTATTGCTTTAACAAGAGAAAAATACAAGATTTTTTCTGTTCATTCTTCATGCTTAAAATACAACAAAAAAAAAGAGCTGAAGTCCTGAATCGGGCTCCTGATACATGGCTATTTAATCTATTCCTGATTCTGCATTTACTTGGCTCTGTCTGGAAAGGATGCAGAATTTGCCATAATGAATGACCCGAGCAATTTCAGCTAATGGCCAGAATTGAAACCTTTGATAATCCCAGGTGAATAATGTTGTCTCAACAGACTGAAGGAGTCTTTTACCTGTCTGACACAATGATAGATGTAATTAGTTAACAGGGATAGTCAGAGGTTTTAGTGGAGGCATTAGAAGAGATTGCTCGGGTCATTCTTAATTATGCAAATTCTCTGTCTCCTTCAGACAGAATGCAAAAAAATAAAAAGAGTAAACACAGCTGGATGAGAAGATTTCAGGGAAACCAAAAGCTAGGAAATTCATCAGAGAAGTGATTATGCATTCCCCAGGCTGGATAGGAGGACAGGAAAGAGCTAGGGACAAGCCTTAAATGTGGGCAGCCCCCAAGTTTAGCCAAACCCAAGCAGCTGGCGTGCCTGCTAAGAATGCTTGTCGAGAGACACAAGTCACCTTGAACAGGTACGAGTGGAAGGAGGAACATTGCAAGAGCCATTCAGCCCTTCCCGAGCAGCAGGCTCGATCTTTGGGGGAGGTGGACAAATAAGTGACTTCAAGGATTCAGAAGCAGGAGAGGAGGAGCTGGGTTCTCCAGGACTGAGAAGAGAAAGATGAGGGATGCTGAAGGACAGCGCAGTTTGCGGTCACCTTCACACCACTGTCCTCTGGCTTTTTCCGCTGTTCCCACTTGGGAACCTGCATGCCTCCGCTCTGTTTCCTAGTGAGTAGTCACTGCTAGCATCAGATCTGAGGGAAGGTGCATAATTCAACATGGCATCAGAAACAAAGGGCTCTTTGCATCAGGCGTGTTGATTTTCCTGTAAGGCTTTGACACGTCAATGGTTGTCACCCTCAGTTGAGTGAAATCTTGGCATGAAATCAATTTGATGTCCAACGTCAAGCAGTTTTCTTTAATGTCTCTGGCTAAGTCAAGAGGGGCTTCGCATCCTGGAGGAGAGGCAAATGAATGACCTGGGGTCAATCATTCAGGCTTGACAGGGATCCAGCTGGTCCCCGAAAGCAGTCAAGAGAAGGAAGTATTTAGGTGGTAATTCTTTCAGGTTGGCTCACAAAGGCTCTTGCATAAGACGCAGAGAATCACAACTGCTCCCCTTGCTTGGCACCGGGGTGGCTAATTCCAAGACCTAGCTCATTAGCTTCTCTCTTAAGATTTTCTTTTCTGCCTGTAGTTTGAAGGAGGTAAGCCAATGAAGTATTTCAAATTTTAGACAACTCACAACCAAAAATTTGTATAGCGTAAAAATCAAAGTTTAAAAGGCAAAAACATGCCCCTGCAGGGTCATGGTAGGCATGGTGCAGGTGGTAGGAAGCGGGAAGCACTCCAGTGCTAGCGCTGTGCTGGCCTGCTCTAAATTCTGTCTCTAGCCCTTTTCTACTGGCTGCATGACCTCCCAGAAGTCACTAAAATCCTCTGGGACTAAGCTTCCTCCCTGTAAAATGAAGATTATAGTGCCTATCCGAGGGTTACAGGAGTTCTAGCTGGGCACATGTAGGTCTTAAGGCATATCTTTATGGTGAGAAAATTTACTGAAGTTATATTAGAAGCAAGGCAAAACCTTAATATCCCTTATTAGCTCTTTAAAAGATGGAACCCAGTGCTCAATATATTTTATGCAGAAATCACTGTACCAATGATTATATTGCATGATAAAAATAATATTTTTAGGGCCGGCGATGTAGCTCAGTGGTTCCAGCACCTGCCTCACAAGCAGAGGGACCCGAGTTCGATCCCCAGTACCAAAAAAAAAAAAAAAAAGTTTTTACATTCCACTTTTGTGTTGTCTTGAATGGAGACTAGGATAATTAAGAGCTTGTCTATGTGTTTAACAAAACATAAATGATCCAAGAGAAGAGGGCAATTTAGAAAGACCACCCCATTTTCGAAAATAGATATCCTTACAGGGAAATGATTCAAACTGAATTCCTGGGATGTGCTTAACCAAGCGCCTTATACAGTGTTTGCTATGTGCAGGAGTCTGCTCCACATGCTTTAGAAATAGTGAGTCATCTGTAACCCTCACAACTGCGGGTGTGCAGGCTGTCACCTGCTGCCACCCCCACTATGCAGAGGAGAGAGCTGAGGAGTTCAGTGCTTCCATCAGTGAGACAAGAACCCAAAGCAAGTGAGAGGCAGCGTTGGGTTTTGTGTCAGGGAGTCTGGCTCCAAAACCCATAATTGTAGGCAGTGATATGTTTTCTTCATATCAGCACGTGATATAGAATTTGCTTCTGAGTCCACAAGAGTGTAAATGTGCCATGCTTCTATAGTACCTTTCTAGGTAGGAGTCACTAGCTGTGTGAGTGTGTCTGTGTGTGTGTGGCACTGGGAACAGAACCCAAGCTTGTACATACTAGGCCAGTACTCTACCACTGAGCTACATCCCCAGCCCAGCATTATTCCAGGTTATTAACTGCCTAAAAGGAACACTAAGAAGACATTACTAGTTCCTGTTACCCAACGAATTCATGAGACAATCCTGGCATGTGTCACTGACTGTGAGATGAGTTTATAATCACAATCCTTGGTCTTTTCATTGCTCTATTCACTGTATAGTCTTAGGATTAGAAAGGACTTTAAAAGCTAAGACTAGGTTATATTTTCTTTCTTCAACATCCAATCCAGGGAGTATCAGCTAAGAATTAGGCTACTCCAGTAACTGTAAGCAAACTTCCTGTAAATGCCAGTCCATCATCAATCCCAAGGTGGCTCATGCATCCTTAAAAAATAACAACAGCTTAATTGAGATATAATTCACATACTCTTTTAAAGTGGACAAATCAGTGGTTACTTGTATATTCAATTGAACAACTGATGGAGTTCAGGACACAGTACCCCCAAATATGGCACCTGGGCACCCCAGTGTTTTAAGCTGGAGGAAACTGAGCAAATCTTAGAAACAGAGCCAGGCTTTGTACACGAGAGTCTAGCTTGCTTCTGAAGCAGGTCATGACCTCTGGAAAGGTCACCTCTGAGCCTCCTTCCTTTCTCCACTCGAGATGCTCATGCTGCAAGTGTCCTGCCCCACACCTGAAGGGAGAGTGTCACATGGGGCTTCCAGGGAGACTCTCGGAAGCAGGCTTGCCAAGTTCCCCCAGCTCATTACCACTGCAGCAGGCCTTCTGTCCCCAGCCACACGTGCCACGACTGTCCACTCACGGGCAAGCCTAAGCATAAAATAGTTCTCCCCATTCCTTTGGGTCTGCACTTTTAAAAATTAATTTTGTTGATACATTTTAGATATGTGCAATGTTAACATTCACGTAGGGAACTTGTACCTGTTCATGGAATATCTTGCTTCTTCTCTTTCCCTAATCCTGTCCCCTCCCTTCAACCCTGGGTCTTCACTTTTGAAGGTTCCTCTGTCATGTGAAACTCACTAAATAATCTTGTATGCTTTTCTCTTGTTAATCTGCCTTCCATGAAGAGGTGTCCACCGTGAACCTAGTGATAAGTGAGAGAAAGAGGTCCCTTTCCTATGCAGCCACCAACAGACCCTTCAGTCCCTATTCTGTGGCCCTGCAGCCTTCAACAAACATGTGTCTGCATTCTGTCTCTATGGAGTCACGTGTCCCGGACAAAATGAAATCACATTGGATGTAACATTCTGTGACTGGCTCTTTCCCTTCATATAATGTCTGCAAGGCTCATCCAGGTTGTAGCATATGCCAAGATTTCCTCCCTTTTTAAGACTAAATAATGTTGAATACAACATCTTTTGTTTATCCCATTAATTGATGGACATCTGGGCGCTCATTCTATTCTGTCGGAGTATTTGGGGAGGCTCAGTGATAATCCTGCCCGCATTTGTTCACATTTGGCAGTGAAGCTAGGCTGTGCAAACGTTCTTTAGACCACTGAAGCTTGAAGAGTGACCTGTGGGCTCGCAGCATCTGCGTCGCCTAGGAGACTGTTAGAAACACACAGTTTCAAGGTCCGTCACCGTGTCTGGTGGGAGAGTTTCCGGGAGCGGGTGAGGGTGTTTCAGCAGGACCTCCAGGGTGTGGTAATGCGTACCAACATGTGAGCAGCACTGCTGTAAACACGGTCCGGCATTCTTTTTTCTACAAAACTGTCAAAGTCTTTTCCTATCAGAGGGTTAGTTTCTCCAACTCGGAGTCTTTTAGGTCAGGGCCCTCTGTAGTCTGTTCAGCTTCAAGCTACGAAAACCAAGCCAGTACCTTCGGGTGCTGCTTTCTTGATAGGCATCATCAGTTTCTCTGGTGGGGTGGGTAGTACAGCATAGCAAAGAGCAGAAATTTTTGCTTTGTTCCCCTATATATTTTAAATTCCTGGAATATAATAGTTCCTGGAATGTAGTATGTACTCAATAGATACTGAATATGTGAACAGCTGTTACTGGAAAATTAGATTACCACGGTTCATTGTATTAATTAATACTTCTGGGTGAAGATGGTAAAGACCCCCTACACCAGCTTGAACAACAACAGAAAGCCTATATTATATTATACATTGATATATACTGTGTTACATTATCATATAATAACCAGAACTCTTCTAGAAACAAGGGACTTGATTCAAGGAATGAAGTGTTTGTGGAATGTGTGAAATCTCTCTCCTCATTTCTTCTTTTCCCCTGCATTTGTGAGTCTTCTCTCATTCCCACAGAACTGACCAGTTACCATAGCTTCAGAGAGTAACAATATTCTCAATAATTTCAAGAGTGCCTGATATTAAAATTCACCCATGGAAGATTAAGTCAGATAACTAAGTTAGCTTAGTCTCAGTTCAAATCCCCAAAGGTGAGTATTTGGCTTTATTCCATTGGATTACTAACTTCCCTCAGATCACCTTTGGGTTTGGCCAAAGGGCTGGGGTCTCAGTGTTCTGAACCCATGCTCCTACCCATTTTAATCATGTGGATGAGGGAAGATGTGGGATTAGAAGATGTTCAGTGGAAAACAGAGAGGTTGTGCGACTAGTCAAACGTTTTTTAGAAAGCTACACTGCTGAGCTTCATGATACACAATATGATTTAATCTTTGCTCTAAGGAGAGACAGACCTATAATCCAAGTAGTATGAGTTAAGTGTTGGAAGGAGAATGAAATACAGGTGTCATATGGCCTGTATCATCAACACCAAAACATTGAGTTAGGGCTATAATTCAGTCTTTATTAGTACCCTCCCCTTGGGGATGTCAGGAATAAAGACCTCATCTGCCCCAACACAGGTTCTCATTCTCTTTAATAGAAACCCGGGAATATTTTCATTTCAGCTCTAGTTATCAGATGCCACTACATAGCTTCTGGGCCATGAATATTTGCATAAAGAATGACCAAAATGCATTGGAAAATTTAAATTTAAAAAGTATTATTACATGAAAGAAAGATTATCATGAATCCCCCTCAAAATAGTCCCCCTCACTTTGAACACACTTATCCCATCATTTTTGCCACTTTCTAAAGCAGTTCTGGAAGTCCTTCATGAGTGTTTTTATGAGTCATGATCAAAAATGCAGTGAATGTCGCTGTCAAGTATTATCGGACAGAAAGACAGGCTAGGAAAACCATCACCATGGTCCTCATCCACCTTATTCACCAGAGCTGGTCCCTGCAACTTCTGGGTCTTCCCCAAAGTAAAAATGACCATGCAGGGCAAACATTTTGAATCTATTTAAGACATTGAGGCAGCTATGAGAGTGCAACTGAAAACGCTCACAAGAGAGGACTTCAGGAACCGCTTCAGAAAGTGACGAGAATGATTGGGTAAGTATGTTTGCAGTGAGGAGGAGTATTCTGAGGGGAACTGATGGCGATGTGACTTTTCCTGTAATAATTTTCTTTCATTTCAATGTTCTCTATATTTTTCAATCACACCTCATATTTTATGAATATCTGGAAATACCTTTAACAATGATGCAAGGCACCTGGTTTGGGTTATACACAGAACTCTACTACTTCTCATTGTGGTCTTTCTTCTCATCTTCTTTCTTCTACTGGTCCATTACTCCACTGGACTTCCATAGTCACTTAGGGTTTTAGCCTGCACTGCATGTCTTCATATATGGTTTGTATATTTACACATTTTCTCAAGACCTTTCTGAAACAAGTGTAACCAACCAACTGTGCAACAACAGCAAAACCCAAGTAACTCTGTCTTTTAGAGTTCCTAAGAGGCATAACCAAAGGAGGCCTTATAAGTGATCAGCATGTACTGAGCCCTGGTTGCTCTGGATCTTTGCCTCCTGTGCTTGGGCAGTGTGGGGAAGGACCATTTAATTAGGATTAAGTTGCTACAAGCCCCTTTGTGAACACAATTCCATTTTTTCCAAGTCAAAAATACCCCTTACATGAAATAACTTTTGTGCTATGCTATTCAGTATAAAAGTTATTCAATAATAGAGCTAGTTATGCCAATATCTGGGTTCTTTTGGTGGCATCAACCTGACATGATGATAGCTTTAAGAAGGTTGCCTAGGAAATAATTGAACTTGAAGACTGAAAACTGCTTTTGCCCACAGAGTTAGCTCAGCTGCCCTGAGCACCTGTGCCTGCTTAGCTCAGCGATGAGAGCACGGTGCCCATGACACCAAGGTCATCACCGGGTCCTCCAGTGGACTCCTGGACTTTGTTGGCTGTGTTCTTTGACCTCTGTCTCAGACACCTGGACTGTGTGGTCCACCGAGCCACTGGACAGGCTCTGCAAGGGCTGGTGCTCAACAGCGTCGCTGGGCCAGTCTCCCAACACCCTCCGGAGTGCACAGAACCCAACATCATCACTCATCTACCATCCACAGCCAGTCTTCTCTCTCTCCGTCTCCAACAAACCCAGTGGCCCATTTCCCCACCCCCAAAACACACAGCATTGGTCTTGAGAAGGACCGGACGAAACTGTCCACACATCTGCAGTCCAGTCGTGCTGCTGGAGAGGCAACTCCAACCACAGGCTGCCTTGGTGATAGGTCAGCCTCACCATCTCGGCTTCTCCGCATGCAGGGAGGACGTGGTTTCATTGCAGCAAGGCGCCAGAGTATGGCTCGTTCTTTAGATGGATACATACGCTCTGGGCTCATCAATCGATTCTCATTTGATTCCACAAAGCCCCTGTACTGAAAAACATCCAGGCCTCTCGGCCCAATATGACTCCTGGGACACTGCTGATTAATACCGATCAGGTTAATGGCTTAGCTATAGTTAATGGTGCCTGCTCAGTAGCTACAACAAGAATTAATAACAAATCCCCCACTTGTTTTTGCAAATCAGAGGGAAGATGCTAGGAGCCTGACAAGCTCTAATCTTTATGATTTAATGGAATCATGTTACAGCACAGAGACTGTGGAGATTGGGAAGCTGAAAAAATTCTCTGTCACATCCTTGGCTTTAAAGATCTGAGCCCTTTCTAATACTCTGCCAACAGCTCACTGTCACCGGGGCTTTACAGGACAGGACAGCCCTGCTGACAAACCATCTAGAGGAAAGATACAAGAGCAAGTGGTTCATTAGCGCTGCTAACACATGCAGCTTAATCTCTGTAGAGGGGGACACAAAATTTAACAGGCCTCTTATCGTAATGAGCTAGAAAGTGTGTCTGATAGGCAAGGGATGATTCATCGCATCTCTACTGGTGCCCTTTACCCATTCAATGTCACAGACACTCCAAGTGCTTAGCATTTGCTGTGGGCAGTGCCTGGGATGAGGAATTGAGCATCTCGTGGCCAACTATGACATGTATCAAACCCAAGTGCCAGGCATTAGCACAACTTGGAGTAGGCTTCCCAAGAACCCCTGAAAGTCTTAGCACTGGGGGTTTGAATGAATCAAGCAGCTTTGTTGCTGGGAGGGTTAGGACCAGAGTAGTCAGTGGTGTGGGGAGGGAGAGGATGCCCTGGTGCAGAAGGGGCCAATCCAGGCTGGAGGCTGGGGTGGGCGTGGCACAGGCAAGCATAGGGATGAGTGGGCGTCAGGAGCCTGGTAGGATTTAGCTGCTGCCTCAGTCTACATTCTAGGTAGTCTGTACCAGCCTTGTAGACCACTGGCAGAGCAGCTGGAACATGGGGAAAAGAAGCCAAATGCACGCTTACAATTGTGGCTCAGTTTGGAGAAAATTCCCAGCTCTCATTTGGGAAGGAAAAGAATACAAGTTGCCTACCAGAGGAGAAGATGAACAAAAACTAAGTGGGGTAGAAAATGGGTAGACAAAGGGCTTGAGACTCTTTTTTGTCCTTTTGTATGTTTATTTTTTTATTAGTATGTACATGTTTGCAGTACATAGTGATTACTCTTTTTAAAATTTTATTTTATTGGTATATTTTAGATGTACAACATAATGACATTCATCACTGGAAATTTGCACCTTCATATAATCCCTCTTGGTTCTTATTTTTCCCCCTTCCCCTGCCCTCCCTTCAACCCCTCCATCCCTCCCTGTTTACAAAGACTGTTTCCATTTTTTCATTTTCTCATATTAATTCCATTCCCTTCCTTCCTTTCCCCTATCTCTCCCACTGAGGCCATACTACTAAGTGAAATAAATAGGACACACATGTGTAAATACCTAATAGTTTCTCTGGTGTGAGAAACTGAAAGTGTAAATAAGGACTAAAAGGTGTAATAGATAATGTGAAATAGGAAGAAAAGGGGCAAAGGGCTTGAGACTCCTGTAGGAAAGTAGAGTACGAAAGTGCATTTATACAAAAGCGTTTAGAAGCGTGACCCGGGAGAACAGTGGCAGATGCCCGGCTCTGGGAATGAGGGCTGGAGGACCCACTGCAGCCTCACCCTGCAGGTGGCGTCCAGGTGTCCAAGGAGGTGGTGCCATCGCGGGGTTGGGGGTGCTTGGAAGCAGTGTGGATGGGGCCTAAGAGCGAACAGTCTTCACAGGGGACCGAACAAGGAGACCGAGTGACATTTGCAAAGCTGCCTCCCATGCGTTCCCTGATCATTTTCTTTTCCTTAGTGCAGCGATCTTGCTCTTTAGTGTGGACATAACTTTATTCCTAGTGTATCTCACACAGGAATTAATACCCCTGAGAGCAAAGTTCATACTCCACTAGATCTCTGCTGTCTACAATCTCTCCTTCCCTGTAAATTATTTTTTTCCTGGGAATTTTTCTGAAACATTTGTCAAGAAATGATAGGCTCAGAGTTAAATGGTTATTGGTGAATCGGCAAAGGACCTAAGATGAAGATTTGGAAAATCTGCCTCTGTGTAAAGAAAGGCCTCACAAAGGGCACGGAAGGCTCAGTATCAGCAGCTGGCATGGGTTGTTTCTTGCTTGCTTATTTGTTTTTTGTTTTCCTGCCACTTCCACAGGAATTGCGTCTATGACTGCTTCTCGAATCGAAGCTGGCACACACAGTCTAGACAACCGTCTGCAAAACAGAGGCTAATAGGCCACGTCTGAAGGGAAACCAGGGAGGTCTGTCTGGTGTGCTTTCGTCTGCTGGAGTTGGATCCACTGATGCTCCTCAAATGCCCCACACTTCCTAACAGCTGCCCTGGTGACTCACCCAGTGCCGGGGAGAGGGAATGCAGGCCGGACTGTCTGCAGTCACCGACAGCACCTACACATCCGCCGGGCTCATCCAGACCAGGCGCCTGCTGTCCACTCACCTGCACGTGGCGACCTAAACTGCAAGTTGTTTAAATGGGACAAAGTATTCAGTTTTTCTGTCACACAAGCCACATTTCAAAGGCTAAGTTTGCTACAGTGGCCAGCAGTGACCACAGTGGACACAGAGCTGCATGTTTCCTTACCGTGGACCGTGCTATTGGGCAGCACCTGATTAGGCCAAGCAGGATTCATCTTTGTGCCCAAACACCGAGCACCTGAGGAGAGTGTGCTGGCTGGTGCAGAGGAGCCTGCCTGGCCGGAGCGAGGACTGTGAGCTCACGAGGTTTCTGCCTGACTCTCGGTGGCTGAGGCTTCCTTCCCACCTACTCTCTGTGCCCAAATATTTCTACATAGGTCAAAGGTATGTTTTGAGGTGCAGAGTTCAGAAATATTTTTCTCCTTCCTTCCTTCCTTTCTCCCCCTTTACTCTCTTTCTTTCTTTCCTTGCTTCTCTGGACTAGGATAAACAGGCTGTCTTTGAACTGTCACTGAGCTCTAAGAGAGTGTGACTGCTCTACCTGGCATTCATGAGAAGAAACCAGGAGGGCTGAGGCCGGGGGGCCACTGGAATAGCTGCTTTGGGTGTCTGCTTCCGTTATCGAGTGAAGGAGGATCAGAATGGAACGATGCTTGGATAGTTGTGGCTGGCTCGTTTGGCTCCCCTCAGCCAACAGGGCAGAGAGCTCTGAAGGAGGCCAACCATTTCCGAGCCGAGGCCTCAACCTAACCCTAGTGTGCTGAGCATATAACAGCAACCAGATACCATGGATTTTATTTTATTTTCCACATTCTTTCCTTTACTTACTGCAGGGGACTTTGCAGATGTTGTGGAGGGCTGGAGCTTTTCACTGTGCCCTCCACAGAGCGCTGGCCTGGGCTTACCTCCCTCTGCTGCCCTGGGAGGAAGAGACCGTACTGGCCTAAGCTTGCAGGGCGACCACAGGCCTGGCTGTGGCAGCCCCTGGAAAGCCCTGGCGGATATCAATGGGAAAGGACAAGCAGAAGACATGATCTTTGCCTGTTGTGAGGTACAGCTTGTTGCTTTGCTGTTAGCTACACTGTGGAGTAATCTAGAACAAGGTCCAGAGGCTCTTCCCCACGCAGAGTACTCGCTAACGAATGTTGTGCCCTTCTTTCTGGCTAGTTTTTAAGTTAAGACATAGACACTGAAGGACCAAGTTCTCTGGTAGAAACGGTTTTCCAGGTTTCTAATTATGGGATTTCTGCAAAATGTGAAGCAGATATTTCTGATGATATATTTGTAAGCAGTTCAGTAACTCCAATTCTTCCACATGCATTTCACATGATTCTCACTAACACCTTACGAGCAGATATAATCATTCCTTCTTTACAGGTAGGCAAAACAGCATATAGGGTAGATAAGGGAGATATGCAAAACCACAAGGGAAATCAGAAGTCTTGGCTTCTATTCTTTTTTTTCCAAGAACAATAGGAAATAAAAAAAAACAGTAAACTCTAAATCTAGATCTGGGTTATCACCTTTGTCATCATCTTTTCATACCTCTGCTTCTTATTCTTGGTTCAGGCATCTCTGGCTTCTAAGCTGGCAAAGTTACTGTATTAGTCCAGGATTGCAAATCTTACAAGAAACATGTGAGTCACTGAAGGCAGGAAACAGAAGACAGAGAACGTGAAAAGCAGTGTCCTGCCCCATTAAGGATTTGGACTCAATCTTTCATGGAATATTTGGTAAGTGAAATGAGCCAGGAGGTCACCTTGCTTATTCACCCAGCGAGATACAAACTAGGACGTAACTGATTTTCATTCCACCAAATTCTAAAGCCTTTATTGTACAGGTTTAAGGTGCTTGGCTTAATAAAAAAGCAAAGAGACTGAGAATGCAGCCCAGGGGTAGCATGACCATCAAAACTAGCAAGAAAGAAGGCCCTGGATTCAATTTCCAGCACCACAAAAGAAAATGAAAGATGTAATGTTATCTGGTAAAGTATATAATAAAGTTTTTCAAACTGCCATCCAGTAAAGGCCAGGTTTGCTTCTACAGCTGGGGAGACTAACACCCATTTGAAGAATGGAATTTGACCTTCTTATCCCTGTTCATTAACTCGCCAGGCCAGATGAGACCACATATGAAGCTTAAGTGCAAACCGGAACTATTAAAACAATTAGTAATAATTGCAATTGTGAATAAAAGTCTCACCCATCCCTCAGACACCTAACGAATCCCTGTCTTGTACCTAATATCTTCTGTGTGACTGCCCTACTGACTGATCCGCAAAAACAAAGCTATGCAGAAGAGCCTAAGCCAGGATGTGAACATTTCCTTCCTCCTGCATGTGGGTTATCCGGATGGTTGCTTCAGCACTCTGCTCCCTGGTACCTCCCTGATAGATTTATCTTCCAAAACCACAGGTGTAGGAAAATGCAAACCAGAGCTTTGCCCTCCCCAGCTGTCCCCCAAGAGGGAAGCTTCTTCAGACTGGAAAGGAGGGGAAGATCACCTCACATCAAGAAATTTGCTTTCAAACATGGGGGATGGTGAGAAGCCCTTTAAAATATGCTCCAGGGTAACATTAGATCCATTAACTACTTAATCCTCATATGCCTTATTAGCCCTCATAGAACCCTTCATGTTCTTCTAATCCCATGTCAGAAAGGCCTAGAGTTGGGGCCAAAGTGCTTTGGTCCCAATTAGGTCCACGTGGGACATGTTGTGCTGCAAATCTCAGCAGGATATTTGCTCTAATTATGAGCATTAATTATAAGGGAGCCCTGGGAGCTTAATGGCCATTCCAAAGTTAAGCATGAAGCTAAGCAGAGTTTACAGTCTTGGAGCACAGCAAGGCAAGTCCAGTTTAGAAGGAGTCAAGAAAAAGACATAGAAACAATCACAAGGGCAAAGATGACTATGAACAAAAGAGTCCTGAGCACAAAACTACAAAGCAGATGTCCAGGTCAGTTTGCACTAAGGAGTTGCAGCTTCAGAACTGAACTCTTAGACAGCAGCTCCTAAATCTCCCTCCGCTAAAGTCAGAATTGGTCTCAGGAAACTATCATGAGGCTGAGTCTACAGTCGAGTGGGGGTTAAATACATTAGTTGTGGAAAGGACAGAGTTCAAAGACAGAATCAAGAAAGGGGTATACTTATAACTCATTCACCTTAAAGATACCTTAAAATAATATTCACTCATTCACAAATCCACGAGGTGTTCTAAGTTCTGCACTGGGTAACAGCCAGCGTTTATTTTGCTGTGCATTTGTAACATTTCAGACCCAATTCTAAGCAGTGTGTGTGCTTTCCTATTCTGATTCTATTTCCTATATCTGATTCCTACAATATGTAAGTAACACTGTTATCACCATTTTATAGGTAAGAAAATGAAGGCACAGACAAGTACGTACCTTGCTCAAGAACATAGTAAACAGCGTCTAAGTAGCCCAGAGTCTTTGGAGCTCAGGTTCCAAATGCAGTTGCACCAGAGACTCAAATGAACACTGTGTTATTCAGTAGCAACTGGATATTGAAAAGTGAGTCTAATCTTGTCCACAAAGGTATTTCTAGTTAAAGGAAATATTTAAGATGTAATAATTGGGATAAGATAAAACCACAAGAAGGGAAGGAGGTTTCTATACTTCACTTGAGCTGGTAAAATGTCAACAGCAGTGCAGTGTGGTAAGTTATTTATATACAATGTAATACCTGGAGAAATCACAAAAACAGAAATGGAAGAAGATAAACTTTAAAATACAGTAGATAAATCAAAATTAAATTCAAAGAAAATGGTTCAGGTAACACAGAGAGGCAAGAAAAGGGAAAAAGGAAAAAAATGCATTTTTATTAGAAAAAATAAACTACCTCAATTTGCAGATGATGTGAACATCAGGATAGAACATTACAATGAATCCATCTTTAAAAATTTTAGAACTAACAATGAGCTTGGCAATGTTGTAAAATACAAGATAAACATGAATAATACTCAGGTATGAGTGTAACAAAAGAAGTATAAGAAGGTGAGGACCCTTCTCCAGGTGCCATGCCCACGGTGGCGGTGACCCCCTTGGCGGACACCTGGAGCTTCCCCACCCCCCACGCCTCTGGCCTCCTGGCTGTGCCACTACCTGGTTCCAAACTGCAAAGGCACAGGGGAAACCAGACCACCATACTTGGTAAGTTGGAGGGATCATCACCTCCCATTGGAACCTGGACAATCTTCAGGGGAAGGGCAGCTGGAACCTGCAGTAGAACCTTGCAGAGTTCAACTCTGCAGGAGGACAGGGAGCTCAACTTGGGCCTTGCAGCCAGAAATCTGCCTGAATCTCATGGGTCTTCGACTGGCTTGCTGAGACTCATTGACTTATAACTGCACACTGCTGCCCACAATGTCTATTGTGACAGCAGAGACATACCCTGAAAGAGGCCCTTCATTTTCATTTGTGTTTGTTATTTTCAAAATTATTATTATTTTTTTTTTCCTACTCTTTTCAAACTTTTATTTTTCTCTTCTTTTTTTTCTTTCTTTTCTCTTTACTTTCTCTCTCACACTTGCTCTCTTGCTGTCCCACATTGTTCTTCATCTCCCTTTTTGTTCCTGTTCTGGGCCTAATTTGGATTTCTTTTTTATTTTTCTATCATTCTCTTTTTCCTTCTCGCTTGTGTCCTCTGGCCTCACTGCTAACCTTCCCCTATCCTTCTACCTACCTATCCCTCCTTCCCCAATTCCTTCTAACTCCCCATCCCAAAGGGTAAAGTTGCTATATTGAAGAGTTTATTCACTATAAACATATGTTGGGTAGGTCTTCGATTTTGATTTAATTCACAAAGTTAAAGGGATAGATTAATAATTACCACAAATTGTCATTTTCTAAGATGTACTTAATATTATGGTGTTGCTGATTGTATCACTTGGGCTAAGGTGTTGTGATTGATCTAATCAGTTGTCCTTCCTAGTATAATGAAAATGAGACAGCCTCAGAGTCATTAGAGACTCAAAACCTAAAGACCAGCTATATCTGGAAGACACCTCTGAGAAGCAATCA